>JAFMOC010000057.1:440000-960000 GCA_019802505.1 Corydoras sp. C115 | reverse complement strand
GTATTTCTTCCAGGACACATGCATCTAGTACTCTGAGCTCAAACACAACCTCAACTGTGGATGAAGATGATACATTCTGATGAAGATGAAAGTAGTGGAATATTGATCAGGGAAACAAAGAAGACTGTACATGGTAAGAAGAAAATCAACAAAAAGCAGTATTGCTTGTATTGCTCAAAACCACTTTGTAAGATGGCACGACACTGAACCCATGTTCATTAAAATGAGCTGGTAGTAGCAAAAGCTCTCAGCTATACTAAAGGATCCAACGAAAGAAGAATCGAAAAAAAGTAACCAAGCTCACAATACAGAAGTTTTCAGGGCCGGGAAAGGTGTCATGGTCCCATTTCAGAGTTAGTTTACGAAAAAAGCTAATGTGAACGAATATATACACAGCATGAACTGCCAGGGACTTTACAAAAAAAAGCCTTATAGAGAAAAATAGAGCCTTATACAAAAAAAAGCCTTATAGCCCATGTCCAGATGCCATGTCAATCCAGATGCCATGACACAAGCTGTAAAAAGTGATGCATCATTAAATTTGGACAACACCTCTACAACAAACATGGTAGTGACAAGAAAAAGCACAATTATATAGGATGAAAAATGCGAGAAGCAGTAAGGTTACTGTGTCATGTAAGAAAGGCGGGTAACCTACAAAGAATTAAAGATTTTTTTATTTCTGCAAATTCTCATTATGTGATTCAAGCTGTGAAAGTTACCTATGGTTTTAAGATGGATGACCATGCATTTAAAGTTCCATCTTTAGCACTGGAGTTGGGCCACAACCTTAAAAAATGACTAACATTGTTGAATGTACAGGAATGATTGCTGAGAAAAACAATGTTGTAGAGAACATACAGAAATGTAGGCATCTCTATGGCACAAAGTGGAAATGAAAGTGTGTTGGCCTGTGCTTTAAAAAAGATGCATGAATCTAAATTGAACAAACCAGAGCTTCTACCTTTTACTGAGGATGTAAAGAAAATGCATTTACTTCATGCAAAAAGAAAAGAGTTTCAAAGCAACAAATGTTGAAAAAAAAACAGAAGAACTGTTCTAAACTTGCTATAGTTACTTTGTGTGAAGTTATACTTTTTAATCGAAGAAGGGCAGGGGAAGTTTCCAAAATGAGACTTAATGTTGTGGATGCATTATCTGAAGTGGAAAAGAAGTTATGCAAGCATTGCCTATGAATTGAAATCAGAGGAATACATGACAAAACAAGTACCCATTCTCTTCACACGGGATCACATCCATAGAGCTTCTTGTGAATAACAGAGGTTATTGTGGGGTATCAGAAGAAAATCAATTCATGTTTTCAAGGCCTGGAGCAGACATATACCTTCGAGGGTAAGATTGTATAAGAATATTTGCCAGTGAATGAGGAGCAAAACACTCTGTCATCTACTAAGCTCCAAAAACATGTGTCCACCTTATCAAATGTTCTCAACCCCAAAGATACTGAGATGGATCAATTGGCTGACGAAAAAAAGAATGGAGTTTTGTTTATCATTGTAGTCACCTTGTGTACCTTGATCTTGATTGTAAAAAAATTACCTTAAAAGAAATATTAAAAATAAACTGAATGCTAGTAGTAATTATGTGTTTGATTCAGTTTATTCCTTTTAAAATGTACTGACATTTTTAAAAAGTGTTCCCCACTGACCTGACAGGGTTCCCACCCCAATGCAAACTGTCAGGTCTGGCCTACATTACTAATTCTTGTGTTTTCAAGTGATGGGTGTTGTAATTGGATCATACTGAACTCAGATAAGCTTTCAACTTGTCAGTGGTTCCCACCTGGCTGTGTTTGGTTTTGTGTCCCCTGTATGTAATAAAGACGTGTATGTAAATGCATGTGTGTTTGTGTGTGTGTGTGTGTGTGTGTGTGTGTGTCCAGCAGAAAGCAGCACATTCTATATGGGGCAATTTAGAGCATTCACTTTACCTTCATGTTTTTGGTCTGTGGGAGGAAACTGGAGAACCCGGAGGAAGAACATGGAAACTCCACCCAGATTGAGCTCAGTGCTGAGAGACGAATGTGCTAACCACAAAGCCTGGTTTGATGGTTATAAACTAATGGTTGATGGTCTATTTTTAGTCCAGCAGTTTTTGTAAATTTAAGCAGCACTCCACCACTTTAAATCAAATACTACTACTACTACTACTACTACTACTACTACTACTACTAATAATAATAATAATAACAATAATATATTTTTGCACATTTCCTTTTTATAATAACATGTTTCTTCACAGAAATTTATAATTTGACACTCTGATGATCAAGAATGTTTTAGACAACACAGATGCAGTTAGCATCTCCTGTTGACTGTAGCACTACTGGGTGGAATTATGCTTGTTTTAAAGCTTGGTAATGAAAGTTATTGGCCCTTTTTTCAATCAGGTGTACTTTTAATCCTCAACAACTGTAGTCAGCATATTTATTTCAGTAGATGAGTGATGTTTTTTCTTCTTTACATGAAGAGTATTTACTAAGTGCCCAAAAGGAAACTGACTATGCAGAACAAAATAGACACTAAAAAAATGTGTTAGTGTTCAGATGTGTGGAAGAACTGTATGTCTCTGTTCTCGCTGCCTGAGCATGCCAGAGGGAACACTGCAGTGCTAATGGAAGTGTGCTGTCTGAACAAGTCTTCAGTCTCTATCTATTTCTTTTTTTCTCTGCTTTAGGTTGCAATGGCATAAGATGGTCAATGACGATAATTGGCTCAGATTCCCAGTTGCTTCCAGCAGCACTAAATATGAATTGAAGCCTCATGGTGGTTTGTCTAGACTTAAAGGATTAAGAAGTTAAGGGTTTATTCCGTTTTATAAATTATCTTTAGTATTTCTCTGAGGGGTATAATAAATCAAAACTCGATTGCTCATTGCAGCATATTTATATAAAAGCAAAAAAGCTGAAAACAAATATCTCAAAATCTTATACTATCATTTAGATTTTATTTTTTATTTATAACTGCTTTAACTGTGGTTTCTTAAGCATCTTTTTGTCCAACTTATCACCAAACATCACATTTATTCTGATAAAAGACTGGAGTACATGAAGAAAACTTAATGAGAGTGAGAATCTCTAAACACATGCATTTGAGAGAGTGTTTACAAGTGGTATATGTTAGCATGTGTTAGCTGCATCTCATAGAGTTGGGTAAGCCCCTGTTACAATACATGTTACAAAGTGGCATAACATTGTCAGTTAATTGTGTAATCAGATATATAGATACAACGTCATTAGATAAAATGTCTATTTACCCAGCTGCATGGAAACAAATACAGACGCCAAAGCTGCTTAATATGGGCATATTCCACAAATACTTGTAGTTCTATTTCTGATTCAGGTGACTATTGCATAACATCAAAAAATGAAATTGATAGTAAATGATGCACGAATCCTGGCACTTTATTTTTTTGCATGGCTTTGTTTCTACTTTTACTGTGCATTTTATCAGTATCACTTAAGATATATACTGTAGTTGCACTTACCATACAAATTCAAATTGTTCCCCAATTATATTAATTGCATACTTTGAGAGTCACACTTATATCCGGAACAGATCCACTGATCCGGTACTATTTAAATTTGGATGATTTTCTGCACAGTAGTGGCAATAATGTGTGAGTGATATGTTAGTCTGTGTTGTGCTGGTACAATGACAACACACAAATATACAGTATACTGTAAAGTATATATATATATATATATATATATATATATATATATATATATATATATAATATCGCCCTGTCCTGGGTGTATCTGCCCAGCGCACGAAACATTCTCTCCTGGATGGGCATTGGGAACCCCCCCGCGACCCTAATATAGGATAAAGTGGAAGATAATGGATGGATAGATGGATATATATATCAGATCAGATTTATGTTTTAATCATCATTTGCTTTTTTTAATGCTGTTTAACTTTTTGTTAATATACAGTCTCTGTTGTTAATGGAAATAGTTTAACTTGTTTTACGTAAAAAAGAAGGACGGACTTTGTGTAGAAATAATCGGGATTTAATCAGGATATTTAGTAAGTGTTATTTTCCTAAATAATATTGCAATTTCATGAGGTTGTTGTTGGTGATTGTTATGTGTGGCTACACAAGTGTAATGAGGTGAGTAAGATTGAGGACCAGAGACAGGATTTCACAGGCTCAGACTCTATTTACACATTATTTTAACTTCGTTAAACCACACATGTCAGCTGATGTGATGTGTGGTTGCTTGCATTCCAGCAGCACATGGTTGATCTCTGCAGCTTATAAAAGGTGCACATGTTCATTAGGCAGAGCCACGTCAGGTGCGTTAATTATCTCTAATCAAATTTCTTTGCCAACGGCGCCGCTTTATCCTCCAGTGCCACTGCACTACTGTCACAACAAGTTATCTATCTGCGATGCATTTCTGCATATTAAGATGCTTTTATAGCCATGAAATAGTTATTGACAGGTAGATTAATTCAGACGGAGCATTACTGAAGACTTGGTGTGAAATTATTAAAAATAAGTTACTGTAAAAATACAAGAATAAACAGAAACATAATGGAAACATGAATACTGGCAGCCTCATCACTACAGGCCAGTGGCCAAAACACTTTAGCTCAGAGAATAGAACTAAGTTCAGAAGCAGTAAAACCTCAACACCAGTTTAGCAGATTAGCAAATTAAGCTAACTAGCATGGTTTGTTTCCTCATTATCTCTCTATCTCATTGAATAACCACTCTAATCCATGTTGTTAATTGTCTTTTAGTCCCTGTTTGCTTTCTATCCCTCACTCTACGTTACGCACATTAAGTGATAGAGCTTTTTATGTTGCAGGGTCTAAGCGGTGGAACTTTATTTCACTCTGTTTCCATATGTTCCTATTACTTTCCATTTTTAAAAACAGCTAAAGACAAGCCCTTTTTAGGTGGTCTTTCATCCACAAATTTTATTTATAGTGTTCTGACATTAATTTATCAGATTTAATCAGCATTTGCTTTTTATTATTTTTTAATTTTCATTTAAATATAGTTTTTGTGGTCTCCTAAGGCATTTGGAAATGTGCTTGTAAATATTTTGATTGTTAGCAATGTCATAATATATAAAACATATCTAATTCAAATACAAAAATAATTTAAATGCACCTAATAAAAATAATCTATACATAATGGGTGTAAATATAAAGAAAAATTAACTGATAAAAAGTAAGAATAATAAAATAGCTGATTTTAAAATCAAGATGACTCAGGTCAATGGGTGAGAAGAATAAAGTGCACAAGTAAAGTGGAATTTGCAAACAACACAATTCAATATGCAACAGAATGCATTAAATGTCTAAGTAACTACAGTTGTGATCAAATTTATTCAACCCCCAATGCTGCGAAGGGTTTTATGGAATTCAGTGCACATTTGTAATTGTGTTCATAATGAAATCTTACAAGGACTTGTTAAAGAACTAAATGCAACTAAGATAGCATCAATTGTTTTTGTCATAAAGTATTAAATGGCCTTTTTGTGATTTCTTCATTGACACAATTATTCAACCCCTTTACAACTACCACTCATAAGAACAGAGGTTCATTCCAGTGTTTTCAATCAGGTATTGAAAACACCTGTGGATGTCAACGAGCAGCAATCAAGCATGATAAGCACCAATTAGGCAGATTTAAAAGGACTGTGATACTCAGCTCCTTCTAGACATCTACTGGTGTGTTTACAAGCATGGTGAAGGCAAGAGAATGGTCCCAGAAGACAAGAGAAGAGGTTATTGCTCTTCACAAGAATGGCAATGGATATAAAAAGATTGCGAAGTTGTTAAATATTCCAAGAGACACTATCGGAAGTATCATTCGCAAGTTCAAGTTAAAGGGCACAGTGGAAACGTTACCTGGTCGTGGCAGAAAGAAGATCCTGACCGCGACTGCTGTGCGCTACCTGAAGCGTAATGTGGAGAAAAATCCCTGCGTGACTGCTAAGGAACTGAAAAAAGACCTGTCAGATGTGGGCACTGAAGTTTCAGCTCAGACAATAAGGCGCGCACTGCATAACGAAGACCTCCATGCCAGAACTCCCAGGCGCACCCCCTTGCTGACTCCAAAGAACAAGAAAAGTCGACTGCAGTATGCCAAAAGTCATGTGGACAAGCCACAAAGGTTTTGGGACAGTGTACTGTGGTCAGATGAAACTAAATTAGAACTGTTTGGGACAATGGACCAGCGCTATGTTTGGAGGAGGAAGAACCAGGCTTATGAACAAAAGAACACCTTGCCTACTGTGAAGCATGGCGGGGGGTCAATTATGCTTTGGGGCTGTTTTGCTTCTAATGGTACAGGAAAGCTTCAACGTGTGCAGGGTACCATGAATTCCCTTCAGTACCAGGAGATCTTGGAGGAAAATGTGATGGAGTCAGTCACAAACCTGCGGCTTGGGAGACGTTGGACCTTCCAACAGGACAATGATCCAAAGCACACATCCAAGTCCACTAGAGCATGGTTGAACATGAAAGGCTGGAACATTCTAGAGTGGCCATCGCAATCACTAGACTTAAATCCAATTGAGAACCTCTGGTGGGACCTAAAGAAGGCAGTTGCAGTGCGCAAGCCTAAGAATGTGACTGAACTGGAGGCTTTTGCCCATGAAGAATGGGCTAAGATACCCATAGGTCGCTGCAAGACACTTGTGTTAAGCTATGCTTCACGCTTGAAAGCTGTCATAACTGGAAAAGGATGTTGTACTAAGTGCTGAAAAATAATGTCACTAGGGGGTTGAATAAAACTGATAATGATGTGAGCACAGTAAAGACATTTGTGGTTATTCCATCATAAATATTATGTTATATTTGTCTAATTTATAAGTGCCTCTTTGATATAATTGTAAATAAGATGACTGAAATGATCCAAATCAATGTCAAACTGGCCAAAACACTTTATTTCAGTGGGGGTTGAATAAATTTGATCACAACTGTATATACCCTTGTATTAGTATAGGTGACATTCCAGGGAATATTGTTAAAGAATATTATTAACAAGTTTATTTGCGGGAGGCATGGTGGCTTAGCACGTTTGCCTGTCAGCACTTCAGCGATCCAGTTCAAATCCCAATCTGGGTAGAGTGTTAATGTTCTCTCCTTGTCCGCGTGGGTTTCCTACGGGTTGCCCGGTTTCCTCCCACAGTCCAAACATGGATAAAGTTCAATTGAATTCTCAAAATTGCCCCATATAGAGTCTGTTTGTGTGAGTTTGTGTGCACAGAGATAGATTGGCACCCTGTCCTGGGTGTATCTGCCCAGTGCCCGAAAAATATTTATACACACACACACACACACACACACACACACACACACACACACACATATTTGCTTGCTGTGTTCCCAGGCAATTGTTTTTTGAATAGTTGTACAGGCTACAACTTTGCAGGTTGTATTCATTTGCGGTTGAGTTTGGGATTTGCTGCATCACTGCAGTCTTTAAAGTCGGCCCCACACAGGTCTAAACAGCAGCAGAGGATAAAAGGCTGCAGTATTCTCAGAGTGGAGAAAACTAGAGTTTTTTGAGGCTCTACCCAGAGGCTTATGTGTAAGCACTGCAGTGGTGGGCCTAAAAGCAAAGAGCCAATGGTAATGTCTTCACCAATGCATCCAGATGCCCATCTCATTAACAGAGTATTCTGTTGCTGCCGGGAGTCTATATAACATACTGAAAAGGAGTCAAATACATGACCTCTCAACGTTAGATGTGCATCATCCAGACAGCATATAAAGTGTTGAGTGCAGACAGGCCTGTATTTCACCTGAGAGGTAAGAAAAATCATTAGAGTATGAGCCCACTGTGCCGTCTTTCTGACACTCTCTCTATCCATCAGCCATGCCCACAGGCACACACTATCTCCACCGCTTTCCTTCAGTCAGGTCTTCAAGTCCTAACACATGTACACTTTTTCCTAAAATATATTGGGTGTAATTAATGATTGTGTAATTTGCTTCTTCCTGTTAAAGTCACATGGGATGCCTGAGCACTTATTAGACTAGAGGTCAGAAAACAGAAACTTGGACAGGTTGCTAGTTAGTTGCAAAATACACCCCTTTACACACACACACACACACACACACACACACACACACACACACTAATTTACCTTTAGGAGTAATTGGGTATTTCCAATTCCCCTTGCATGCATGTTTTGAACTGTGGAGAAAACTAAGTTGAAGTCACTCTGTAACAGGTAAAACATTTAAATACCTGACAAAGGGGGCAGAATATTTACTGTGGAGATTTTGCATGCAAATAGAACCCATGACTTTCTTAGTGTGAGGGCACAGCATTACATTTACATTTAGTCATTCAGTAGATGCCTTTATTCAAAGCAACTTACAAGTGGGAGGACAACACAAGTTTGTCTCAGCATTACGGACAGTTGGGAACATCATTCCATCATTTGGAATTGGTGAATGATATGAAATGATATTGGTGAAATTGGCACCATGGTGAGGCAACAGTTGTCACTAAGGCACAGTAGAGAAACTTAGGTGCATCTTATGGAAAACTGAGTGTAGCTAGGAGATAGCAGATCCAGTGATTTTCCTGTTGAAGTAGTGAAGTAACATTGGCCTTCTTGGCTCACTAGGGTTGGTTAATCACAAGACAAGCTGCAAAGTACTGGATCAACTGTGGAAATTTGATCATGCAGGTAAACTGGCAAGCAACGCATTGCAGTAGTCGAGCTGGCGGAGGGTGAGGGCTTGAACTCACAGTTAAGAAGCCTATTTAGTCAAGATTTTGGCACATTTTCTCTCCTTATATGAGTAATAAAGCTCTCTTAGTCAAGAGAGAGAGAGAGAGAAAAGAGAAGAGAGAGAAGAAGATAAGAGAGGCAGCAAAGACATATTGTTTATAGATGGTGCAAACCTTTACCTGGCCTATTTTTTCTTGTTGAGGAGTCGATTAGCCATTTGCGTTTTGCTGGTAGTATTTCCATCTATGGATTTTGAGCCTGTTTGATGTATGATGGTTTTACCAAACATCATTGTGAAGGCTGGGCAAAAAGTCGGCAAGCTTGCTCCATGTATAAATTTCACAAGAAACAATGGAAAAATTAAATAAACAAAGGGCACTTGAGGAAAGGGTAATGATATTTGGATTAAATAGGATATTTTGGAAATAAACAGGTATTTTGACTTGGCAGTTACAGTGAGGAACCCCATCTTTGTTAACCATGCTGGGATAAACGTTGAGTATTACCAAATTATATTGAATGCCAATACTGTTTTATTGTGCTACTTTTATTATTGGAGAGCAGATTATAGGCAATGGAAGGGGAACTGGAACTGTAAACTGAATCTAGATTTACATTTGGCCAGTCAAATGCTTTTCATCGCTGAAACTTTTCCAACAACTATTGTATTTTTCCAAACTGAAATATGTCATGGATTAATACTTCACTACATGATTTTCCTGATTGATCACGATTTACTATATTTTTACTATATTTTTGTCTTAAGTAGTTTGTTTTGGCTTAAGGAAGGATTTTGAACAAGCTTTAATAGCGTCCACATATTATTTTTATTGTTTGACAGTATAAGCAAAGGAGCCACAATTTCACATCCCACCAGTAAGATGTTCACTGTCGGGTTGTCAAAACACTTTTGTTTTAGGTTTTTAAATATCATTATCTTAATGAAATATCTACGAGCATATAAAAACCTCTAATACTAATCATCATCATAATTCTAATAATACTTAGAATCTGGATTTGAATATTTTTTACATATCTTTACAATTTAACTAATTTTAAGTGTTTGATTTGAAGTCTATAAAAAAATCCAACAGATCAGAAGCATTTGTCATCACATTCTGCTTTTACCTGTCAGCCTGTTTCACTGGATTGAAGGGTTCTTAAGATGTTTGTCCAGGTGCATGTCTACAGTTGTTCTGCATCAGTCAGGCTTGGCCTCTTCATACATTATTTACTTATAATTGAATTTTGATCTCACACACTCAGTGGTGTGTGCACTGCTCAGAAAAACTAATATCTAAATGCCCAAATTGTAAGTTTTTCTGTATTTAAGTGCATGTGGACAGCTTTTCAGATCATTTACTCAAGTAAAGCAATGTAAAATGACTTACAACGGATTTAAAAATATTAATAAAACATTTCTCGTGTTCGATATATTTAATGTTGATTTCCTCAGTTTAAGCATTGTTATTTCCTTATGCAGAAACAACAAAAGATTACAATACATAAAATTAATAATTAAAAATATATTGTCTTTTAATTTATTAACTGCATATATTTAACACAGCTCTTTAGTGGGTTTATTGAAAAAAATATTTTGAGGGATCAAAGTCGAAGGCTGTTATTTAAATGTAAAGAGATAATACTAAAAGAAATGTTAAAATGTCAGTGAAAATTATTTAAAACATTTAAATGTCTGTCTCTTGGCGCCCTGTCCTGGGTATATCTGCCCAGTGCCCGAGACGTTCTCCCCTGGATGGGCATGGGGAACCCCCCCGACCCTAATAGAGGATAAAGTGGAAGATAATGAATGAATGAATAAATGTCTGTCTCTGTCCCTGTCTATCTATCCATTCATACATATATTCCATAGATAGAAGGTAAATTTATTGTGTGTGTGTGTGTGTGTGTGTAGGTATGTGTGTGTTTTCAATGTGTATGTGTTAAATGTGTATGTGTGTGTGTGTAAAGATACAGAACTGCATCTGTAATCCTTCAGGCGATGACCTCTCCGTTGCCTCACTTCTCTCTTTTTCAATTCAGTTGTTTTTTTCTCTTAATCCCTTTATCCTTCAGATAGAACCATCTCTGTCATTTCTTCAATTTGTACCTGGTTTTCCTTGGTGGTACTGTAGCAAGTTCTTCCCACAGATTAAGTCAAAGGGCGATTCTGTGGCCGCTAGTTAATTAAGGACACCTTTGTGCCCTTCATCTCCTTTTCCACTCACCCACCCATTCAGCTTAATTCAATTCACAACCAGCCATTCTTCCATTCACAACAGAGGAGGACGACTTGGGGTAAGCTATATGATCAATCACAACAAATAAAAAGCCAGAATACACCGTGGGTTAGGGTTATAATCTATGAACAGTAACAGTGTAAAATAATAGATATATTAGAATATTTTTTCCATAGTTAAAATTAAATATTGTTTATTATTCAATGTTGATTTTGTTTCAATAGGAAAATACATAAAAATGCACCAACTCAGTTATACAATGCTGTTTGTATATCACTACAACCTGACATACACTTGTGTATACAATAGTCCACTGAGGACACAGAAGGGTACATCTAATTAGGAAAACAAGAAACTTGTGACCTACTATCAACTCAATGAGTTACACCAGTCAATGACTGTGTTAATGTTAATGTGCTCTGTGTCTTTGCAGTCTGTGGCAGGCAACCATTCCACTTGTGTTGATTATCCCTGCAGTAGGAATAAAGCAACCTGTTGATTTCCTGATTAAACTGATACACCTGCCCATTAAACTGTGGGTGGTAGCTGAGAGAGAGACATTTTGAGTTGTTTGCTGAAAACCTTTTATATTTAACATGATTAATTCCATAGATGGTGCTTAAATCAGTAGTAGTATATGGAGCCACTAGAAATGTTTTTGTAAAAATGTGTAACAAGACACACTAGTCAGTCAAATGCACTCCTGCATATTTGAAAAAGTGTTAAGCCTGGAAACTTTTAAATATCCATGACCTTCAAGCCTCTGATAGATAGCTCTGTATAAAAAGCTGTCATTGTATTGTAGTTAAACAGCCACATGGTCTCATGTACCTTGAAAAGTCGCCATCACTATCACAGTATAATACTCCATCAGGAAATGTGACATAAAACTTTTTAATTTTACATTTTGTGCTTTAAGATTTTTGAGCTCAAAACCATTTAAGACAATAGACAAACAGTGTAGTCAAATCCATGTTTAAGTTACATATATATATATATATATATATATATATATATATATATATATATATATATATATATATATATATATAAACGTTGAATTAAATGTGCTAAATGTGAAGGGGGCCATTAATACTAAAGTGGGCTTCCAATAATTTTTCCTAATAACCACTAACAACATTAAATATGGTTTCCCACACACTCTGCCTAAATTAATACAGTAGATAATAGAATCCAGCAAAATTTACTGTGCAAAAGAGATCATAAGTTTGATCATGAGAATAAGTTATGATTCACTTCATATGAAACTACAGGCAAGAACAGATTGTTTTAGCCACGGATCATCAGACACTGGCACAAATGCAAACACATGAAATTTTAACTCAACACACGGTTACCTACAGTCTGAATCCCTGTAGAAAGTAAAGAAAGAACCTGTTCAGAATATAATTGCCATTAATTGTTTACTTGACAGAATCATGCTGCATATTGATGTCCATTTGTAAACCACTGGCACACACCAGGTCCACTTCGGGGTTTTAATATCAATTTCTGTTTTGACGGATTAACTTTTTAAACACGATCCATTTCAATGGAAAATGTTGATCAGGGATAAATCAATATCACACAAGCCTAGACAGTGGTTGAATCCTGTCAAAGCACGCGGGTAATCGTGTGATGGAACTGCTTGAACATTTTAGTAATAATGGAGCTTCTTTCTGGTTGTAATACTGTCAGCTCCATTACCGCTAATAGTATATTATTTGGGCAAGGTTGCCATGGTAGCTAAAGTTCGTTGACCATGTTGGGGGGTGGGGCAAGCAGAGGGCAATTTCCATTTAGTAACACACCTACAACTCATCTGATGTCTAGTTTAAATAAAAAAATTGAAAAAAATCACTGATGTATTTTATTTAATCCTAGCACATATATATTTTTTTAATTTTCAATGAATGCTCTATACGTTTTAGCTTTCACTGTCACTCTTTCTTCCTCTATCTCTCTTTGTGTGTGTGTGTGTGTGTGTGGGGGGGGTGTGAGTGAAAGAGAGTTGATGAGAACCTAAGGTGAGCCAGCCTGTTCACTCTAGAAAAATATAGAACAGCAAGCTGCTTCCCTGAACATTTGACACTGCTACTCAACACTAGCACTAAGAATTGTATGTGTATGTATGCATCTGTTTTGGTGTTGTGTAAGTGTCAAGTTTATTGCTTATTGTTTATTCATGTCCCCATTAGCAGTTGCTTAGAGACCATTATTCTTTGTGGATTTTTTTCTGTCTTTTAATGTGCTGCACCTGCTTTGAAAAAAAGTGTGTGTGTGTGTGTGTGTGTTTTTGTGTGTATTTGTGTGTGAGTGTGTAAACCAGAGCAGTATGACAGATTCAATATGAGTGCTGATACCTCAGTTGCTCATTTGGTTTTTATTCTTCAAAGATTAAACTTATACTAATCTTTGTTGCCACAATCTTTGTTGGTACAGTGGTACTTGTGTGTGTGTGTGCGTATTATATATATATATATATATATATATATAGTCACACATATATTTATATATTTATATATATTCTTAAATAATGCCTTAAAATTATTATTACCATGTCTCCATCATTTGTTAACATTAATATATTTATATTCTTCTTCTCTTTATACTTAAATGAGTTTCAGTTTGCAGGCTGTTAATTAAAAAAATAAAACAATAAAAATATATTTTTTCTTTTCTTTTTCCTGTTCTAGCTTTGACGCGTCCGGGTCGAGGTAGATATGGGAGAGAGGAAGTGTGGTGTTACCATAGTAACAGGCCTCTACCGTATGGCAGTGTATCTCTCAGCCCATTGTTCTCCCCTTGTCAATTTTGCCTTTACCACCCAAGGATGCTCTTATTGACATAAATGTATTTGACAGGAACTCAAAGCTAAAGTGGAAAAAATACAATAATTAAATTAGATGCATTAAACAAATCTGATTAAACCAACATTGAATGTGACCCCATCTGTTTTCCTATTTTACAATTGTCAATAATTCTTTAAGGTAATAAATAACACTATGTTGATGTGACGGAATTTTTATACATAAAATAGACCTGCACAAGAAAATGACAATTATAATAGATAGGGGACTTAGCCTGTCTATGTATCATGCGGCTTTTGGTCCGAAAAATTAAATCTATTCATGCAAAAACATATATTTAGGGTACATGAATTCTGGCAGCATTATTGAACATATATGAAAGGGGAAGGGCTTTTTAAAAATGTCAATTTATGAACAATTACTTAAATGTCTATAAAGTTGTTTCTGACCACTTCAGTCTCCATGAGCACGTTATACAACCAGTTGTCCGGGGTTATTAGATTCTCTGATTCAATTCAGATTCTCTGATTTATTCAGAATAGCAGAAACAAAGCCTTTACAGAGGCATTATATCTAACTTTTTTTCAAATAACCAGCTCTTATGCCCAAGTGAAATTCAACTACCTAATTTTGCAATTTAAAACAGATTATGTACCATGGATGGGTAGTGTTGTGGGGCAACAATCAGGGCAACCTACTGTTTAATTGTTTGTACAGAAACCATAACTTGCAGTAATTCCAGAACATTAAGGCTTAATAAACATGGCTGTATTTATGGACTTTGTCCTTCATTTAAGAAAAACTTATCTTCAAATAACTTTACTTAGGCATATACTGTTTGAGCCACATGTAGAGAAAACTGCTTTTTGGCTAGGTCTGTAGTCAAGGTCCTTGCAGTGTTGTAATAGAGAAGTCGTAGCAAGAGTGCTAAGAGGATGTGGAAGGAGGGCAGGGTGTCAAATACTGAAAAGAGCTCAATATAATGGGATAGGATGAGGGGAAAGAGGGCAGTGTATAACTGAATAATCGACAACTGCACTAGTGGTAGATAGACAGAAGTCTATCTTTGAGGCAGTAAATTGGTAAATGTTTTAGCAAAGGTTTAGCAAAACTGGATAATAGAAATGTCTGCCGTGGTTTTAGTGTATTTTTATTATTGGGTTATGTATTAGCTGACTGCCAGTATAAAGGATTTGAACTTTCTAATTGAGTTAACGACATGAAGTGTTTCATTGCCCAGTGATGTGCTTTATCACTTCATTTGTTGACAGGTTATAGTCTTCATCTTGATTGGCTGAAATTATTTATTCTACATCCACACAAATACATTTTAAAACTGTTTATAATACATTCAGTCCTTTTAGCTCTCTAATTAGCTTTTCATTCAAATACATTGGGCATACATGTGTTGATTAACTAAGAAGTGAAATGCCTGAGCTCCAGTTGGTTGCCTAGCTACAGAAAATACAACAAATAATGCGTGAGAGTTAAAAGACTTAAAAAAAGACTTTAAAAAGAGAGTTAAAAAAGCAAGATTGCAAGTATTCAGGTTTATCACTTTCTATCGATCATATTTTCAGAAAAAGATTCGGGAGATCAAAGAAAATAGTGGCGTTTAAAGACTAAGAGTGGTAAACATGACTAAATGGTCTTGATCACTAAGTAATCCAGTAATATTGTTTGTAAAAGAATCACAATGGATATAACTATATTTTCTCCGGCATTCTTTGGGAAATTATTATTTTATTCATTCCTGAAACTGTATTACGAAAAAGTCCATTTTTATATGTCAGATTCTCTATTGTTGGCAGTAGTTTCTTGTTCATATTAAACTAATAGAATTAAACTAATAAAAGTTCGTAATTGCAAACTGAAATGTTGAACATGCTGATAAAATATGAGCACACTGGACCAACCACATAAGACATTGAAAACCAAATAACAGTTTACTTAAATGAACATAATGAATCAATCTGAAATTTCTCAGGGCACGTGAACATTCTACATACCTTGCATAGCATTGAGGATCCCTCGGATGCACATCCCCTACAAATTAAACTGTATGTTTAATGCTGCACCAAATGTACCCAGACACTGGAGGAGCTCTTGTCCACCCCAGACCCTTAGAAAGAGCACTGCATAATGAGTGCGAGCCCATCTGATTTAAAGCATTCATTTAAAGCATTCAATCGTACCTTGGATCCATGTTTTTGGACTGTGGGAGTTTGAATTCAAATCCAGTGCTGAGACACGAATATGCTAACCACTAGGCCACCCTGCCCCCATCCCCATTTCTTATTATTATTGTTGTTGTGAAAAATAAATCTGTAAAATTACTTACTTGTTTAAAAAACAAAGCTTATTTATTCCTAACCTAACATCAGTATAAGTTGGAGTTATTTGATCACATTTATAAATGTAAGCTACTGTCAGTGTGGGTGGAAAGTTGAATATGTGTGCTTCCACAGACTCCATTTTGCAGTTTTGAAGCAAGGCTTGAGGCTCAGTTCCGCACACACCTTTTGCAGAATTGATTTACTACATACTATACTATTTCATTTCATTTTATAATATAACTAGAATACCAGGCGGCACGGTGGCTTAGTGGTTAGCACGTTCGCCTCTCAGCGCTAGGGGTTCCCGGTTCGAATCCCTATCTGGGTGGAGTTTCCATGTTCTCCCCGTGTCTGCGTGGGTTTCCTCCGGGTTCTCCGGTTTCCTCCCACAGTCCAAAAAATGGACAAGTCAATTGTTCTCAAAATTGCCCCATATAGAGTGTGACTGTGTGAGTGAGTGTGTGCCCAGCGATGGATTGGCGCCCTGTCCTGGGACTATCTGCCCAGCGCCCGAGACGTTCTCCCCTGGATGGGCATGGGAAACCCCACCGCGACCCTAATAGAGGATAAAGCGGGAGATAATGAATGAATGAATGAACTAGAATACCTGGTGTAAGAAAATGACTTGTGTTAAAAGCTGCATGCTGCTCTACTAAACAGTATGTCAAAACAGGAGTAGTCCACTAATGACCATGTGCTAAGACATACTGCTTTGACATCCTAATTGTTCCAGTTTAAGAAAAGTGTTTTCTTTGCACTCTTAAATTTGTGTTCCAAAACACTCAGAAGACTCATTTACACACAAAAGACTTTTACACAAAGTAGATGTTTCCATTAAAATGGTTGTTTCAATAATAGCTAGTATTTAATATAAATGTAAAGATTGTAAATGTAGAAAAGCAAATATCTAAACATGGCAGAAACAATGAATACAGAAAGGATTTTCTGTTACATCAGCCAGCAAGCTTTCTTTCTATTGCGTCTTTGTGTCTTTAATTTCACATTATTTAGACTTCAGTAGTAAATGGCTGACAGCAGTCCAACCAAGAACATCCCCCACTGAAGCACCAGATGTCTTATACACTTATACAGTCATATATACACACAAGCCTGTATGCAAAAAACACACACACACACACACACACACACACACATACACACACACACACTCTCTCTCTCTCTCTCTCTCTCTCATACACACACACTCTCTCACGCACACACATTTGTTTGATTCACTGTGGGGGCTTTACCCAGCCATTCACACTACTACCCTCACATAATCATAACCCTTACCATAACTCTAACCATACAACATGATTTCACTTGAAAATTAAACGTGGGGACCAGTTTTATGTAAGTGTGTAAACATGTTTTGGTTTTCACAATATTATATATCTGCACATCTGCATTATATATCTGCACACACATACAAACACACAAATTGTACCATTGGTAAATCTTAATAAACTAATTATTTTATTTAATCCTCTCAAGTTATCCTCTGTATCCACATACATTTGTGTGTTTGAAGGAGAAGTACAGAACATATACCAGCTGATTTACGGGTAGGGCAAGGCCATGTATGACTGTCCATAGCAGGTACCCAGACCTCAAAGGTTACGGGGTAAATCAGATGATTAATGCTTTAGTGTGTTCCTGTATAGTAACCTTGACCATTGTCAGTGAAGGAGGAGGGAGGCAGATAATCCGCCCATTGACTTGCAGAATGAGCTTGTGTGTGTGTGTGTGTGTGTGTGTGTGTGTGTGCTTATGCACGTGGCATTGTGTGTTCATCTTATTTAATTTCAGAATATATAATATTAAAATCTGAAATGGAACTTTAATAATTCACAAGAGCTGCACTTAGACTTAAGCACAGTTAATAAGTTAAAGCTTACCCTTCTTCATGCTCTAATTGACTTTTTATGGCAGATCAGGGTGTCAAACTCGAGGAACAGTACCAACCCATTCCAACTAAAGCCTGACATACACTCCTCCAGCCACATTAGATTTGACCTCTGAGCTATGTAGAATAATTAGAATTACAAAAGAATTATAAATTGCATTAAACCTAAATGTCAAGTGGACACACAACCAAACTATGTGAATCCATATACCACAAAAGCCAGATGAAGGGAATAACATAAAAATTGGAATAACAAATAAGAAATCTATAAAAATAAAACACACACATATAGATGAAGTTCGGTCAGGGGTGCTCAATACGTCGATCGAAGGGGTGTCAGGTAGATCGCGATGGAGGTTTGAGAAAAAAAAGCGTTTATCACGTGTCAGCACAGTATCGGAAGCACTTATACACAAATGTGCACACATTCACACACAATGTGATTCATTCTGAATCGCGATCTCTATGTTCTGCAAAACCCCCCTCCCGTCTCTTTTGCTGTTTCCAAAACCGGCCCATGGCCCCGCCTCCGTGCTTAAATCCGAAGCACTGCCTCCTGAATAATCTACATTAGATTACATTACATTACATTAGATCGTTTCTGTTTCTGTTTTTACACTTTATTTGACTGACAAGGCGAGTGAAGCTCAAAAAGAACTTAAATGGGCGCAGTAGCTCAGTGGTTTGGGTGTTGGGCTATCAATCTGAAGGTTGGGGGTTCAAATCCCAAGTCCACTGAAGTTATCAATGTGGGTCCTTGAGCAAGACCCTTAACCCTCATTGCTCCAGGGAATGTTGTGATTAACCCTGTGTTCACCTTGTAAGTCGCTTTGGATAAAAGCGTCCAATAAATGACCAAATGTTAATGTAAATGTTAAAATGTTCCACTTTCATTTAGAGTGGGGGGGTGAATATTTTTTTTACAATGTCAAACTCAAAATGCATTTGCTTTTATTAATGTTCATGTTCTGTTTGGGGGCGCAGCACAGTGGTTTAGTGGTTTAGCATGTTCTCCTTTCAGCACTAGGGATTCCCGGTTCGAATCTCAATCTGTGTGGAGTTTGCATGTTCTCCCCATGTCCACGTGGCTTTCCTACGGATTCTCCTGTTTCTTCCCACAGTCTAAAAACATAGATCAAGGTCAATTGAATTCTCCAAATTGCCCCATATAGAGTGTGTTTGTGTGTGTGAGTGTGTCCCCGTGACCCTACTAGAGGATAAAGTGGAAGATGATGGATGGATGGATGGAAGTTCTGTTTGGGGAAATGTGGGTTACAGTGATTGTTGTATATTTGTTCTGTATACTGTGTGTTTAACTAATCAGGTTTTCATGCTATTTGCTGGAATGTGTTTAATAAAAGAGCAATACTAACAGATTCGACAATACTAACATGATGTGTGTAAACAGGTTTCAATATAAAAGCCTAAAAAATAGAGATTGACCCCGGTAGATCTCGATGGCCTGTCCAATGGAAAAGTAGATCTCGGGCCAGAAAAGTGTGGGCACCCCTGCCCTAGGTCATACATATATTCTTCCTTTAGTGTAGTCCTGGTGTTCTCTCACAGAAAGCAAGGAAATCAACTTGCAATTCTTACATTAAAAAGAATGCACTTCAATCATTGTGCTACCAGAAATTTCACATGCATACAGTACCTACAAAGTTGTATACAAGCTTAATGTGTCAGATAAAAAAAGATTATCCTACTTGGGTGACCAGACAGAGTTAACAGTGTATGACACAAAGATACAGGTTGTGTCAATTAAAAAAATGTTTTCGATTTGTAATTATGAACTGATTTTCAGTCTTTAGCAATTACAGACTGAAATGTAATGTAACAATTACATTTAGTTAAAAATCCCTTTATGAAAATCATAGTGCTCAATGGTCTCCACTTAGTTCTACTGGAGCAGGCATTGGTTAGTGGTTAACACAATTGCCTTTCAGCACTGGAAATCCAGGTCTAGGTCTAGGATGTAGGACTAGGATCTAGGTCTAACCCTATTCTGAGTGTTTCTTCCCAGCATCCGAGGTGTTCTTCCCTGGGATGGGGACTCTAGTCCCTAGCATAGGATTAAGTGGAAGATAATGAAATGAGACCTCAAGGAGCACAATATTTTACAGTCTATATTATATCGGATATTGGATACACTGGAAAAAAAGCTTTCTTCCACATGCATTCTACCTTATAAGTAAAACAACTAAATTCTCTTGTCAATACCATCCTTTAATGTATAGCTTCATAATCAGAGCAGAACTATGGGTGGCTCTTGTCTTACATGCTGCCATTAGTGTGATACACCTGGAACTGCAACAAGATAAGACTCGCCATCTCTCAAAAAGATGTGCTGAGTGTCTCAAAATGTTTCCGTCATGACTCATGTAACATATACTGTTTTATAGAGAAAAAAATCACTATGTATTGTGAGGCGAGTGCGACATAACAGAACGAACAAGCACTGAGCAGCGTGCATACAATGTTTAAGTAATCAGCCATAAAGCTGAAATTACTCTGTACTGATTTACTAACTGACGCAGGTGCAGGATGCACCTGCTCCAGTTCCACTCTATTGGTTACAGTCAGAACCACAGGGCAGTTCATTACAGTTAGATTTTATTTTTGTACTCTGAAAAAATCTTTGCAAACAACAGGCATATAAAATAACATCCTATCATTTAATCTACACCTTTTAATAACATTGTCAATACTCTGAATTGAGACAAAGCTTTTAAGAGCGTACATATATTTACTAAAACAAATTGTTCACATTTTTTTCCAATGTATTTAATCCTGCATGTTGTTGTTGTACCCAATATAGAACGTTTTAGCCAAAAGTAAATTTACATGACTGGATGTCAACTGATTTACTTGCGTCAGAAAATCAGTAGTGCGTCATTCTCATGGTCTATTTATAAATTGGTGATAAGGACTATTATAGTAGTTGCAGGTGTGGCTATGAGAGTGTAACTGATACATCATCTTAAACAGGTGTGTACATTTGGTGCGTGTGTCCGTGTGTGCATGTGTGTGTGTGTGTGTGTGTGCCTGTGTGTGTGTGGTGTGGTCATCTTCATAGAGGGTAATAAGTTGCTTTTGTTGTGTTGTTTTCTCAATCCATGGTTTATTCCGTTCATTCACATGGGAGTTTTACAAGCTATGTCAGTTCACATCTACCAGTGCTGCTTTCCATATCTTTGTCTCTTTCCTCTTTTTTGACTTGTGGTTGATGCCTTGTGATGTATGATGGGTTAAGTGAATGCTGCCTTCTATAAGTATTGATTAACATGGTTTAATAAAGCATAGTGTATACCACTCACTGGTTTGTAGCAGTGGACCACAGTGATTTCACCTCCCCAAGTCCTTCACTGTCCAGTGTCTCTCCTCCGTGGGCTGTATATCGTTCCTCTACTGGCTGACTGACTTTGTAGTAAATAGAGGGACACAGCAAGGTTTTCCACTGCAGCTCCCCATTACTGACATTCACTGCACACATCTGTCAATCATTTTGAAGTGCAAGAGGTTGGGGGTGGTCCACTTACAACCTGAAAAAGAATGCAATCTAGCTTGTTGATCTCTAGGTGTGTGTGTGTGTGTGTGTGTGTGTGTGTGTGTGTGTGTGTATGTACATATGTATAAAAACGGTGATGTCACAATAAGGAAACATGAATTATTTCAGACTAAACCAAAGCTTTTCTTCCAACATGACCTAATAAAATTACTAACCCAACCCTAGATTTTCAAATGTTTCATATTCCTTAATGATTAAAGTTACCTCTCTGAAGTACCGCACATCTTCCTCTGTGTAAAGGCATTTCATTGATTGAACTTAGCTCGACCTTAGTAAGCTGTCCAGTTGACAAGTGAGTCGTGTTGAAAGCTTTACGTGGCGAGCAGACAGAACTGATGGAAAGTTCAGAGAGTGGCTTATTCCATCAGTTTCTCCAAGACTTTAAGATACACTTTGTAAAGAATCCAAACTCTGGCATTTCAACTAAATTAACATAAAATGTAATTCCCACTCCACAACTGTATACATTAAATGTTTATATTAACAAGAAAAAATCTATTTTCAACCCTTTTTCAGAAGCTGTTTCACAGTACAGTGTCATAACTCTACTGCAGGGGTTAAAAACCTTTAAACTAGTGGCGTTATTAGCCATGTTACCAAAAATAAGGCCACATAGACAGCAGGGAACAAACCTAAAGTTATATTTAAAATGCCAAGCATCCCAATTAAAATGAAATAAATATTATAAAACAATAAGCTTGCAGGAGGTAACTAAGGACCACCCGCAAAGATCAAACAAAAAGTTGAGAGCTGGGAAGCCTGCACCCTGGACAGCTGGCAGTGAGATCCCGCAAAATAAAAAGCAAGTGTCCAGTGACTGAGAGAATAAGGCGGTCTGGGTTTAGAGAAGCGCCAGAAAAATATTACAGTTCACACAAATGTAGATGGAACAAATGTCTAAAAGAGAGACCTTATACATGAACCATAATCCCCACGCCCCAAGTCTAAAGAAAGTGCTTCTTGAATAGACAAGTAAATAGGCCCTAATTAGAATTTGCGTGACACAGACTGCGTCATCCCCGAGGCAGGGAGTACACAGGGAGAGGCAGGGGTAACAAGTACCAAGAAATGCTACAGGCCTGAGGAGTTGGATGTATAGCTCATAGGATATTTTCTCTGAGCATTACACAGTCTGACATTGGGATGAGTTTGCTGAGATGTCCACTTTGAATGTTTTACTCAGTGGCTTAGTGGTTAGCACATTCACCTCTCAGCGCTGGGGATCCAGGGTCAAATTCCAATCTGGGTGGAGTTTCCATGTTCTCCCCATGTCCATGTGCGTTTCCTTAGGGTCCTCCATTTTCCACCCACAGTCCGAAAACATGGTGTAAGGAAGGAATGAGAACCGGAGGCAGGATTGGAACGAACATGCATTGTTGCAGACACAACATGCGAACATTTAAAAAGACCTGACTTTTACAGCATTATTCTCACGCACATTTGCCATGTCTACCTTTCCACCAGCTCGTAGGCGGCCTCTCTCCCTCCAGCTTATGATGTTTCAGGTTTCAAAAGGACGCACACTAATTAGGCTTAGCCGTGCATTGATTAACCATGATCAAAGTACATGAACGACGGCTCCACCTTCTCCCCGTGCTATGGCGATCCTGCCACACATGGTAAATTAAATGCCCTACATTGCCCCATATAGTGTGTGTGTTCGTGTGTGTGTCAGTGTGAGTGATTGTGCCCAGCTATAGATTGGTTCCCTGTCCTAGGTTTATGGGCCCAGTACCCGAAGCATTCTCCTCTGGATGGGCATAGGGGAACCCCCTTGTGACCCTAGTAGAGGATCAAGCAGACAATAATGAATGATTAAATGTTTTCAACTTTTGAATAATCTTTCTAACTTTAAAATAGTTGACATTTAAGTGTTTGGAAATGTGACTTCTTGTAGCACCTACCAGATTGATGGGCAAGCAACAATTTCGTATATAAAACCATTTGCTTATGTCTTATGTAGTCCTTGGTATCTGAATACTTCAGACTGATGGACTGCTTAAACTTCTGTTTATAGAGGAGGTCACACATGCTGATGATAAATTTGTCAAGGACATATGATTAGCAGTATCTAACTGCAACTTACCCTCTACCTATGAATCTCTCCAACACCTTAGATTATAAAGATGTACTTGTTTTTCTTTTTCTTTTTATTTAGTGTTCAGTAATATTGGGTTTTAGACTAACTGCCAATAAAGCTCACAGAAAGAGGTCATCTAACTGCACTTCACTTTATTTCTAATCAGATCTAATCAGATTTAGACAGAATGGACCTATGACAGGTGACCATTAATTGAATTAGTGAGCTTTTGAGAGGGCTCCACCAGTAGCTTGCCAAACATACACAGTCGTTCCAAGTGTTGGTCATTTGGCAGACCAACCTTGGGCACTGTGCAGGTTAGATGCACTGTCATCCTCAATTGCTGCCTCTTCCCCAGTTGCCACTTTCCTCGGATCCTCCCACTTCTTTTTGCCTCTACCAGTGTTTAAACTGAAAAGCTACATTTGCATCCCTGACATGAGCAAATCATTTATACTCTTCTATATCTTGTACCTTCAAAGCCACCCACTGGACTCAGAGATTAAGAATTGACCGCATAAAAGATTTTGTGTCAGCGAGTGGCTGCCAGCGATTTGCCTTTTGTTCTTCCCACCTGCTTGTTACCTGGCCTAGCAGCACTCATCTCTTAGCCTTAACCTGGGATCCAGATCACCCTTGCATAGGCTCTAAGTCCTTTGCTTCAATCCTTACTGTTGTTTGCATGTAGGGGGTAAGGATTTAAGGAATTGTGCAGGTGTATATTATCTCTCAGATATTTTAATTATTTAAAATAAATATACATATAGAAAACAACAAAAACCAAGAAGTGAGCAATTACGTGGAAAATACTGCTTACATTGTTTGCAGGAAACAAAGTTCAGACAAAGTTGAGCCCAAAAGGTGCTAGATCAGAAATGAAACTTAACGAACTGTATCTTTACACCATTTAAACATTATCTTTACTATCAATCCCAACATCATGTATGCTTAGTTCTTTGCACAATATCTAAAGCATCAGTTGTTCATTATCATTAGAGAGGCTGCATTAATGTTACTTTTGTAATCTTTGTTTTACTGTTTTTAACAAGGTCTTAAAACATCTTCTATTTTCTCCCACATTTAATTTACCTTTAAATGAACTCTTTATGTCACAAGTTCCTGAATTGTTTTTAGATCCACTCTCCATGATTGACAGCCTTTACACTCACTTGCAGTATATATTTGCCCCCTTTTATATATTTATATTATATTCTCCTCATTGGAATGGTAGGCTTCAATACTGGAAATGGTTCGCAAACACAAAAACCACTAGATCTCCCCTCCACATTGCCTTGTCTCTTTTTCTTCTTTCTACATTACACAAGTTATGCCTTTATCCACGATAGTTTATTTACTTGACCATGGTGACACCCTCATATTGAAGGGTGTGGATGGTGGGGGTAGCCAAAATAAGGTTGTCGTTGCGGTCACCACATACTGCAGTTTACCCTCCCCCTATGTGATTTTATTTCCACATATCTTTTCCTGAGTACAGGCTGCACCCCCTCATTTTTGCTTTAAACCATCTTATTCTCATCTCATGATCTAACCTATTTTAGTTAAGACCTGGGCATTTTTTGAGTGTTGAATAAATACATTTCTGTGGTAACTCTAGCTGTACCACAGTTTCTACTTCTTGTGTGTCTATTACTGGCAATGTTAACATTTTCAGATGTGTGCAGACTTTTTTGTCACCTTAAGCCATCCAATCAGAACCTCTGCCTGTGTCGTCTGTAATGTTAATGAGTATGGCTTTCATTGAATATTGTACTATAATTCCATAAATCATGAAACATTCCTTATACGTTACTGTCACACATGTGACAAAGCCTTCTTTTGATCCTTTTGTTTCTGATGGCCACATACTTCACTGTTTGCTTTCAGTTTAGTCATGTGTTCTGTTCTTTAATCATATGGTTCATTTGTTCCTCAGTGGTTTTTAATACAGTGCTTTCACCTGTTTTTTATTCCGTCTCATTATCCATCTGTTTATTTGTTTTCTTTCTCTTGGTTTAAACCTGTGAAGTGATAGTGTGACATTGATAAGTTATGTGTACATGCACATTAGCATTTAGAAGTTTCTGATTCAAGCCAGTTTCACTTACCATATACATATACTGACTTAAAACAGCAAATTGACATAATATCGTTTGTCTGGCAACAGAGCATTTCTAGTCTTGTTACAGCAATACACTTGAAATATATATTGGGACATAGGTGTGATTAGCAATGCGTTATACTCTGCATGGGCAAAAAAAAAAAAGGTCGCCAACTGGATTTAAAAAATTAAATAAATAAGAGCCTCCCATTGGATAATTACTGCATTGTCAATTATGTTTCAGCTGACAACTAGTTATTTAAGTCTAACTGATGCAGTGAGTAGCTTCTGATTTATTTTAAAAAATACATTTTCCACATCGTGGAAAAGATATTTCAGAAGGGGCAAATTATTGACATGCATCAAGCAGAGAAAACATCCAAGGAGATAATGAAACTACTAAAATCAGATTACAAACTGTTCACGCATTATGAAAAAGTAGTAGGTAGTAGGACAGTGAGGAAACATCATCTTCGAGGAAGGAATGTGGTCGGAAAATATTTTTGAATGATTGTGATAGGCTATGGCGGCACGGTGGCTTAGTGGTTAGCACGTACGCCTCTCAGCACTAGGGATTCCTGGTTCGTATCCCTATCTGGGTGGAGTTTCCATGTTCTCCCCGTGTCTGCGTGAGTTTCCTCTGGGTTCTCCGGTTTCCTCCCACAGTCCAAAAACATGGAACAGGTCAATTGAGTTCTCCAAATTGCCCCATATAGAGTGTATATGCATGCGTGTCTGTGTGAGTGAGTGTGTGCCCAGCAATAGATTGGCGCCCTGTCCTGGGTGTATCTGCCCAGCGCCCAAAACGTTCTCCCCTGGATGGGCATGGGGAACCCCACTGCGACCCTAATATAGGATAAAGCGGAAGATAATGAACGAATGAATGAATGATACGCTATCACGTAAACGTTTGGTGAACTAAAATAATAGAAAAACAACAGTTAAATTAATGTTTAATTGTTAAAGTATGAACATTTCCAAATGCAAAATGCAAAGAGATAAGGACAACATGGTTGTGAAATCTTGAGAAAACAGCTTTAATTTGCTAGGAAGCATAAATATGGGACACTGGAATAAATGGCGGAAGGTCATGTGCTGTAATGAGTCCAAATTTACCCTGTTCCAGAGTAATGCAAGATTATGAAGATATGAAATGCCTGCAATCATCTGGTTATAGTCATGCAGCCATCATGCCAAGTGCCTACTGTACAAGCCTGTGGGGGCACTGCTATAATCTGGGGTTGCTGCAGTTGGTTAGGTCTGGGTTCAGCAACGTTATTTGCACAAAGAGATCAGATGATGACCTAAATATACTGACCAGTTTATTCCATCAACAAATTTTTCCTCCTTGATGGCATGGACATAATCCAAGATTACAAGGATTCATCAGGCTCAAATTGCAAAAAAATGGTTAAGGGAGTGTGAAACATCATTTTCACACGTGGATTGTAGTAACGGAGTCCAGGCCTGCTCCCCATTGAGAATCTCAGGGATGTGCTGGAGAAGACTTTGCACTGTGTCTAAATCTCCCATCATCAATACATGACCTTGGGGGGTAAAATTAATGCAACTCCGGACAGAAATAAATGTTGTAATATTGCAGAAGCTTTGGGAAACAATGTCACAGTAAAAGATTGTCTGACCTTTTTTTTGGCACAGTGAATGCAGAAACGTGTCTTCGACTGAATGCAACGCATGCGTGTACAATGGTCCAGCATCGTAAACAGCTTATTGACTTTGGATGCATCCAGATCACACCGTTTCTGTAAATCTCATTATTTTATTAATGCACCCAAAGTGTTCATCACTGACTGACATTCATTGCACTATTTCAATTTGCAGTCTGAATCAAAATGTCTCTTTCATACATTATATGAATGAATGTATTGGGACATTACACAGCTTTTGTAATACCCCATTTTAATTTAGTCAACCTCTTGCAGTTATAACAGCATTGATTTGCCTAGAAATGTTTTTTTTAGAAGATATTGGAGTGTATAAGGGCATTCTGTCTCTCTTTTGTGTGTGTGTGTGTGTGTGTGTGTGTGTGTGTGTGTGTGTGTGTGTGTGTGTTTGTGTGTGTGCACTTGTGCTTGAACGTCAGATTATTTTTGTGGCCCTTTTTGCTATCCATTAACTTTAGGAGTCAAAAGATAGTGGATTAAAACAAAATTAGAAATAAAAAAATACTATTTTAAAAAAATAGTATTTTTTTATAGTATTAATAATAATAGTATTTTTTTTTATAATAATTTTTTAAAAAAGTATGCATTGTCAGCAATAAATAATTTTAAAAAAGTATGCATTGTCAGCAATAAATAATTTTAAAAAAGTATGCATTGTCAGCAATAAATAATGCGTAACTTTATATTAATGGCTTTTTTAATGTCACTAATTGTGTTGTTTGTTATATATAAAGACATTATACACCTATTAAAATTAAGAATAATTTCAGTAGACTACAAAGCCATTCTGGAAAATGTATAATAAATCAGACATCCGGAAATAACATGATGTTACTGAGTTTTACTTTTGAATTTGATATGCAAATGTCCAAAAGCACATTAAAGACATGATCCGATATTTGCTTAAGTACAGGTGTAATGGAAGAGAATCTGGAATCTATAAAAAAAAACTTAGCTATAATTAGCTATTGTGAACTGGTAACACTGTGAATACTGTTGTATATAGTATTTTAAATATACTCATTAAATTCTGGTGTATTCTATTTATCCATCCATCCATTATCTTCCGCTTGTCCGGGGTTCGGGTCGTGGGGGCAGCAACCGAAGTAGGGAGACCCAGACCTCCCTCGCCCCAGCCACCTCCACCAGCTCGACTGGGGGAACCCCGAGGCGTTCCCAGACCAGCTGAGAGATATAATCCCTCCAGCGTGTCCTGGGTCTTCCCCGGGGTCTGTATTCTATTTAATGCTGGTGTATTCTACATTCGTTGTTCTCAACTGCCGAAACAAAGAGTGGAACCAGGACATGGCATTTGCTTTATCAGTCCACAAGTAAAAGTATTATAACTTAATAATAATTAATAATAATGACTATGGATATACATATACATAAATGTATAGGAGCTCTGGAATTCACCTTTTATTTCTTATAGCACATCTATTCGAAAACCTATTTATTTAACTACTTAGATTCACTAGAGGTATAGAATATGTGAATTGGAACATGTCTTTGGGGTCATGTGACTGTCACATGATGCTCTGTTTACTGTCATTTCTGACCTCTATGAAGGGCATTTCCTCTTCTGAATCTAGCTAAAGGCGATGAATCAAGGGAAACATGATTTTTTTTGTGTGTGTTGGATGCAGATGATTGACTTTTATTAGGGCATGCAGACATTTATTGGGTGATTTGCAGGGAGCACAGGGCCTGGAGCAGCAATTGTGTGAACTCAGCATTTTGCTGCAAAAGGGAAGAGAGCAACAAAATCTTGAGACATTAAACTAAAAACACAGCTTTTTTTCACTGCAGGCAGCCCCAATGTGTCACTCATTCAAACACTTGAATGAGTTAACTCTGAAGGTTATTTAAACACATCCAGAGGCTCAGACATGGCCAAAACAAAAATCTCTCTCCCTCTCTCTCATTCTCTCTCTCGCTTCCTCTCTCTCGTTCACTCTCTCTTACACACACATACACACAAACAACAATGTTATGTAACCAATTTGTGCTATTAATAGCTCCAACAAACAATACATGATTTCATGTTTTAATGGTGTCTGAAATATTTGAAAGATAATATTGCGGCACATATCAAAATTTGAGTGTTAAATTTTCAGATTGATGTATAGCAGACCATTTTATTGCTGCTTTAGTATGTCATGTATTAATACATCAGTTTTTGAACAACTCTTATTAGTGGATGGTTTTATTTAAAACAGATTATTAGTAAAATGCTTTTCCTAATTTTGATGCTTTAAATTCAGTGACATGAACTTTTTAAATAATTGACCCAGTGTTACGACTCACCGCCTGCCCAGTGTGAAGATAATGTAGATGAGAAATAAAAACATAGCGCGTAGCGTGCACAGACAACATAACCGTAAAGAAACTGATATTTTGACAATGACATGAGGAGAGGAATGAAATATATACACCAAAGGAAACCATGTGATGTGATGAAAAATACAGCTGAACCGAATGATACCGAAAAGGCTAATTAACAATAATTAATTAACAGAACAGAACATGTGGAACTCAGACACAACAGGAAAAACATCAAGATGGGGTAAAATTGTGGTACCCAGTTTATTTTCATATATGAACTACATAAAAAAAAAAAGATACTAATTTCTCAGTCTCTTATAACAAATATAACAAATATATTTGTTATATAACAAAGGTGTTATATAACATGTCTTATAACAAATATAATATCACTCAAAAGTACAAGTCAAAATTCATAAACTTGGTATTGGTTTAATTTTGGACACAGTGGAACTGTTGTGGTTGGTATTAAATACCGACCCGAACTCCATGAATGACTTGAAAATGGCGTTTAAGTGTAACCAGTGAAGTGAGTGTTTTCAATGGATAGTATAAAGGTCATTTGCAGTAATTTAGACTGTTCTGCAAATGCAGTATTGCCTGGGGAGGAAAAGAACACGAGAGGCCACCTGACAACAGTGTCATTAAGCACAAAGTGCTACATTGAACATGAAGGATTACACAAGCTAATTCACCTCAGAACACTTACACACATGTAGGGTAATGAGAAAGATTACACAGTCAATTTAGCATAGTCATATGGGTCATTAACGATTTCTGGCATGCCAATACCAGACTGTCAAACACAGAAATCTGATATAAGCAGACGGCAACTGGTATGGTGAAAAAAAAGTGTATAACATGCTTATACAATTTATATCAGATTTTCATGCCAAATTAATTCAGTTTTTTATTGGTTGCATACAATAAAGCAAATTGTGATAAATGTTTTAATAGTTACAGCGTTAAGTTACTACCAAACCTCCCATACCACTATATGATTAAAGATAAAGATATAATTCTGTATATTGTTGTTTGTAGACCTAATGGCACACAAACATTTTTACCAAGTCCACTCAAAAATCCATTGAATACCACTTTTAGTCCATATTCTGTGTGCCTTAATTTTTCCATCACTTTAAACCAGTGGTCTCAAACTCAAATTACCTGGGGGCCACTAACCCCCAGGTGTTTTTGTGTGAATTGCAAAAAAAAGCAGCAGGAAAATGGAAAATCAACTATTTATATAATAACTATGTACACATATTGTATTTCAAATACATTTTGTACATTGTACATTCAAATACACTCAGTGTTTGCTCAGTGCTTGCTACCAGAAACTTGACAGTGCTTATCCTGACACAAATAAGCCACATTTGCTTTAAGTGAGTTTGCAGTGGACACTCTGATGATGGACAGTTGAGAAGTTTTTCACACACATATGTACTTTTTTTCCAAGACAACTTTTATTTTATTTTTTGAGAGTTTCGAAAGTGACAAGTGACACATTCGAGAGATGTACGATACATGTGGAAAAGAGTAAAGCGATTCGGAGTTCCTATTACTACACGAGTCTGTGTCTTTCATTACCACCAGCGACACATCTACACCAGTGACTGTTATACTGTTCATCGACTTTGGCTTCGTTTCTGAGTACAACCCGTTACACGTAGAGATGTGCAGCTTACGAGTGGGTTGGGCTTACGCAGCAGGCGCTAATCACCAGGCAACGCAGCTTAAGCACAAAAAATAAAGACAACACACAAACACCACATTACAAATTAGTGGTTAGCATGTTCGCCTCTCAGCGCTAGGGATTCCCGGTTCGAATCCCCATCTGGGTGGAGTTTCCATGTTCTCCCCGTGTCTGCGTGGGTTTCCTCCGGGTTCTCCGGTTTCCTCCCACAGTCCAAAAACATGCATCAAGTCAATTGAATTCTCAAAATTGCCCCATATACAATGTGTCTGTGTGAGTGAGTGTGTGCCCAGCGATGGATTGGCACCCTTTCCTGGGTCTATCTGCCCAGCGCCCGAGATGTTCTCCCCTGGATGGGCATGGGGAACCCCACCACGACCCTAATAGAGGATAAAGCGGGAGATAATAAATGAACATAATAATGTATAAATAATTAAACCAAATTGTGGGCCAGATTATTATTATTAATTTTTATTATTTTTTTGGCCCGCGGGCCGGCACTTTGAGACCCCCGCTTTAAACTTTACTAGTTTACATTTCTGCTTAATTTTACTTTTAAATTTAAAAGAAAACCCTAATAGAGGATAAAGTGGGAGATAATGAATGAATGAACTTTATAGGGTGACACGTTGGCCTAGTAGTTAGTACGTCTATGTCTTATCGCTGTGGATACAGGTGTAAATCCTGACCTGAATAGAGTTTCCATGTTGTCCTCGTGTCTGTGTGTTTTTTTTTTCTGAGTTCACCGGTTTCCTCCTACAGTCCGAAATCATGGATTTAAGGTGAATTGTCTGCTCTAAATTGTCTCTATTTAATTGCCCCTTTATAGTATGTGTCTGTTTGAGTGAGTGCGTGCCCAGCAATGAATTGGTTCCTTGTCTTGGGTGTAACTGCCCAGTGCCTAAAACATTCACCCCTTTAGGGGAATGCAGAACCCAACCCTAGTGTAGCATTAAGCCTTCAAAAAAATTAGATGAGATGAGATGAGATGAGATGAGAAGTTACTTTACGGTTAAGAGTTGTTTGCTCCAAACTTATGCATAATGTATGTAGAGTCCATTTAAATGTTATAAAACTTTAATTTTCCATTGCCATGGATCAATTTGCGTTGTGACAAACCACTTACCCCCAACCCCCCATGCAAATACACACATTTCCGCACAAACAGGGGTGATGAAGTAAACAGAATGTATTTATTGATTTATTAGCTTGGTGCGACATGTCTGAAACTGAGAGAAAATAGAACAAGCCAGCACAAATAAGGACAAATGGAGACAGATGATAGGCACACTAATTATGATGGTTGTTAGGATATAACCTCTGTCTGCTGGCTAAGCACACGCCTCTGTTTGGCAGTGGAAATAGCCTATCTGGCATTTGATAGGGTATTGATTATTTGTACAGGTGAATCTTTCAGTTTATCTTTCAAGTTTCTGGGCCTTGTAACTCACTGCAGTATTATCATGTTCACCTTTGCACCTTTTAAAATATTTTTATTGATTTCTTATGCTTTGATTAATTTTAATGGGAAATTCAACATTTTCTGACAACTGCAGCAGTAGAAATTTCTACTTTCTTAATTATTTTAATGCATTTTAGTAGAGTAGTAGTGATAGGCAATGCTTTCAGAAATAAATTCCTTTTTAGTAGCAAACCTTATTTATTGATTGAATTTATTGAAGCACATAAACAAGTCTATTATAAAACTATGAATGACTTCACTTCAATACCTGAGATATAACCTTTCACCTCAGTCAAGGCAGGACATGTAAACAGGACTGTAAAATCCCCTGTAGAAGCCTACATGCAATATAACACATGTATTATTCCTGTAAAACAGATTGGACTTTGTGATGATGTCACTGGATCCCATCACTAGCAAATAAAAGTTATTTAACATTACATTTTATTAAGATTTTTTTTCATAATTGTCTTATGTCATTAAGGAAGATGGGGCAGGATTAAGAAGGTTGCATTTTACCAATTACCCTGAAAATTGCCATATTGACATACCCGAAACGTTCTCCTCTTGATGGGCATGAGGAACCCCCCCCCCTGTGACCCTAGTAGTGGATTAAGCGGAAGATAATGGATGGATGGACATATCACTCCTCCCTCAAGTTACAAAGTTTTTTTTTCCCCAGATGGAAATAAGTCCATGTTTTTTTGTCAATTAAGTGAAAAACTGAAACCCAAACACAGTCAATAAAGATAAATTTTTAATGCAAGGTGTGAATGCATATACTTAAAGCTGTCCAATTGTGAAACAAGTCTGAACGGGCTCAATAAAACAGGAAAGACTTTGTGTGCATTGATTTATTTAACACAATACATTGACCAATTTCAATGACAGTGCAGGATGAAAAAGCCCTGAAAATGATCCATGTCCTTTATGGTGTTTGTATTAATTAGTTTTAATTTTATATTTATAGATTGTAATAAAATAATTGGTATTACAAATAATGTCCAAAGACATTATAATTGGTAAATTAAAGAAACTAATTGCCCAACCCCCCCAGATTGTAGACTATGGGTAAGGGAAGACTTGGTGACCTACCCCATAAAATCCTGAGTGTGCACAACTGGATGACACACACACACACACACACACACACACATATGAAACACACTGTCATGTATTTCTCTGTAATTCATTTCTCTATGCAAATATGTGCATATTCTAATTTTGGGCTGCTTTCTGCTTTTGTGTGGTAATTACGAATAAATAGGAATTAACTCAGTACTGTAGTCCACTACAGCCAGTAGATGAAGTGAGACTGGGGCATCACCAGACAGAATTCAGAATTAAACCTCAATTAAATCTATTCTCTTTTAATTGAAGTTCCTTTCTGCTTGTGTAGGTTTGGTGTCAGTTGATGTTCTTATGACCTAATGCATAAATCAAATTATGTGACTATTATGTAGCAACCTCAATGAACTTCTGCTGCTGAGTAGGTTACTGGTGTCTGAGTCAGACAGCAAGCAACTAAAACAGCATTTAGTCACTGCCTTTCACAAATGTCATGAACAAGGGCAGGCCAGGTAAACGTGTCAAAGCAGTGCTCTGACTAATTTTCAGGAGACTTGCTAAAGCATTTTTTATAATATTCTTTGCATTATATGCCTTTGAAACTCTGTGTTCAACTGAATTTTGAGAAAGACAGACCTTTTTTCTTACATCCAAAAAAATCTAAGCTTAGATTTTGTTACATTATGTTAAGCATTATTTTCTTTGTTTTCCCTATTATAATCAAAATGATTAACAATGCTTTATATGCCCAATTTGTATACCCAAATAATATACCTAAAGTTGTGTTCATGTTGGTGACCAATGTGCAAAGGACTGGCTCTTTTCTAATGGATCAGTTCGATGTATATATAAAACACTTACCAGCTAATCAATACCTGTCACTGCTTCATCTCATGTAACTGAATGGCAAAAAAAATGTTGCTGTGAAAATCCAGTTGCATTTATGGGATTCATTTGTGTGCACATATTTCTATTGGAACTCAAATCAGTTTGACCTACAACAAACAACCTACCATGTAGGGGTACTTTTAAATATATCAAAAAATTAAGCTTCAGCAAGAGCAAAGTAAATATGAGAGAGCTGTGAATTTTGGCAATTTTGTGAACTGGATATTATTCTGTTTCTGAGTTTCTGAGTTTTTTTTTTTTTTATTATGTAAGGACTTCAACTCAAAATAAAGAAATCAGCTAAACACCAGAACCCAACATTTTAACTCCAATATACTTACCACCCAAATTAGTACATTCAGCTTTAAAAATGAATGAATTAAAGAAATAATATGAATTAATATAAGTTAAGGGAGCTATTTAGATGTTTTATATCATACACTCAATGGCCAAAAAAGGTCACACATTCAAAACTTTTATAGAGTGCCCTTAGCTTTAATGGCACACATATGCTGTTGCCTCAATCTCCACAAGCAATGTCACATTTATTTCTGCCCAGAGTTGCATAAATTTTTTTCCAAGATCTTGCATTAATGATGGAAAATTTGAACCAAGTTTTCTCCAGCACATCCCAAAGATTGTGGCTGTTTTACCTCACAAACAGACTCAGATGTAGATGCATGTGCAAGTGCACCTGTGTTCAATCATTATTCTGATTAGTCTAAGCATCTTTCAGTTAAAAGGATCCTTCTAATGAAGTGCAGATGCTGAGACATTGATTAAAAGACATGCTTCGATTCAAAGGTGGCATGTCCTCCAAGCATGTATATTTTATTGGGTACAGTCATCATATTTGGTCCTGAGCTCTCTGTGTATTAGGGCACCCATATTTTTATAATGGAGCGGGAGGGGGAGATGGGCATGTTCACTACCACTCCACTGTATGTCCGGGCAGTTGAGCAGTATGGTTGCCTTTCTAAATGAAATAGCAGGCAGCTCAGCAGTTAGATGCCAGCCAACTACCAGCTGGACAGAAGCTGAGGGCCATCCGTGTTCACTCCCCATTGGTATAGGAGAGACGACTCTTGCTTCCATGGCATTAGAGTGTTTGGGGAGGACAAAGTCTCCTACCAGTGCTGGCACATTTGGCGCATCAGTTTCAAACTGGATCTGTTAGCCCCCTCTTTGTCACAGGTGCCTGGGGCAGCTGTCCCTCATTTAATGGACTCATTGTCTCCGTTGGGTGATTGGTTTATTTTGTGCACGTGACTGGGTGTTTTTTGTATTTAGTTTCCGTCTTCCATTTTCCCGGTGCACGTCTTTGTTTGTGGTTTATCCCGATGTTATTTTCGTTTCGTTTGTTCCCCCTTTCTGTTGGTGTCCCTACATCATTTTTAAATAATAAATTCCGTTTTGTTTTTTATCCCGGTGTCTCGAACTCTCCTTCCGCGCTAAACCACGGTGCGGCGCTGCGCATTACTCCCGCGCAGGTTGTATCCGTGGAACGTTTTGTCCGACGGACCGGCGTACGCATTTTTCCCCGCGTAGCCGTTCCCGGGAAATGCTCACAAGGCGCAACGCATTCCCTCCCGCGTAGCCGATCTCCCGGGGAAGACGAGCGCTTATAACACTCTTATTTATGTTTCTCATATTTATCTTCCATATAGTGTGCACGCTTTTTTAAGGTAAGAGCAGAGTGCCCCCTGCTGTTTTCTTTTGTTTGTAATGGTCATGGCAAGTAGGTAATGTGTGCCCATGTCCTGAAATAACTGATATTGCTATTATATAGATTTTATGTATTAAAGGTGGAATAACCCTTTTTTGTCCTTCTGTCTCACATGGCTGGGTCCAGTGGCATGCCCACATTCTTTAACAGCCATTCTCCATGAACCACTCTTTCACAATTTGAGCTTGATGAATCCTGGCATTGACATTTTAGAATATGCTCGGTATATTAAATGGAAAAAAAATCCATTGTTGGAATAACCTGGTGGTCAGTATATTCAGGAGGTCACCTGACCTCATTCTTTGGGCACATAATGTTGTTGAAACCAGACCTGACCAAATGCAGAAACAGCAGATCAGGGGCCTACTCCCACAGGCTTGTACAGTGGGCATTAGGCATGATGCATCACTAAATGCACCTCTTTCTTACCCTGACACGCCCATCACACCACCTGACCTTCTTCCATTGCTCCAGAGTCCAATCTTTTCGCCAAATTAAAGCCATTTCTGTCTGTTAGCTTCACTGCTGAGTGGTTTTCCTAAGGCTGTTTAGTTCCAAACTCTCGGGTTCTCTTTGCATTGTGTATGTGCAAAATGCTCTTACTTTCACTATTAAACATATTCCTAATTTCTTATGTTATGTTTCCACAATTTGATTTGGTTTATGTGTGTGTGGGTGTGGGTGTACATACAGTATATATAGTATTTACACACACACACACACACACACACATATATATATATATATATATATATACATATACATATATACATATACATATACATATATATATATAATTTGAAAGGACAACTCTCTGAATCTTGAATCTCTCTAAACCGGACCTATGCTGGAAAACGTGCTCTCCCTTACATTGTCTCACTCACATAAACAGTGGAGCATGTGCTTGGATGCCCAAGTTCAATCCGCTGAGCTTACTTAGTGGCCTGTTTCATCATTCTCTGTGCTACTCCAAGGACCCATTGACATTCCGGCCTCACACTCTGTGTCATTGTGTATTCTGAGAGTGAGCTCACCTCTTCCTCTCCCATCCCCTCGCTCTTTAAGACTTGTCATAAATCTGACTGTACCTGCTAAAATGTTGGTTTGCAAGTAAAATGTAAAATCACAGACATTTACTACAGTTTCAGTACAAACAAAATAACAATAAAATGTAAATCATTATTAACATTGTTATTTTAAGACTGTTTTTGTTATGCACAATTAAAAAACACTTTTGATTTAACCATATATGTACTTAAACATAGGCTATATATCTAACAGATTGCATTAAATGGACAGTGAACTTTGAAAAAAATCAGTTGCTAGGTTGCAGCATGACATCACTTGGGAACATGGAAATAATATTATTTATAAATATTGGTCCTATAAATTATAATAAAAGAACAGATCTTAAATTTGGGCTGTAGGTCAGTTAAAGTCTGTCACATGACACCTAGCCATCCTGGTGAGTTTGTTACATGATAAAATTGCCATTTTGCCATTTTCTTTGAAAAAGGTAAGATCTGAGATTGATTGGAAGCCTCTTACAATGAAAGTGTGACGCAAATGGTGGACTAACTCAGGAACTGACTCGGGGCAATGAAAAAAAGCCAGTGGGTGGCAAGCTGTTCTTCTAGGAATACAGAAAAAAACACATAACTGGAAACAAAGCATAACTGCTGAGGACATGACAAATATTTAGGTTTATGTTTATTTTCTATCAGGTCAGAGACTTAAGCAAAGTCTTTTGAAAAGCTACAAAGATTGCTAGATTGTTGTTTTAAAGAAAATAAAGACAATTACCCTTTTTTTTGGTTTCTTTGTTAAGAAAATCACAAGATAACACGTATACCTGCCAGGTTTAAAAGATGAGATGGAGTAGAGGTGACTGATAGTTAGTTTGCTGGAAACGAACTTGGGGACATGGAGAATGAGGAAAAAACTGTTATGGAAGTGAGGGGTATGGAAATGGATGCCTGATTCCTTTTATTTTTTTCTGTGAAGAATGTTGCAACGTCATCATCGCGGTGTTGAGAGGAGGAAATGGTTGACTGAGTAAAGTGTTGAATGTAGTAAATAAAGTGCATTTATCTTAGATACATCTTAACTTGGACTGGAAGAACAACAATTTAGCGGCAAAGACATGAAGACTGATATTTTTATCAGTCTGAAAGAAGACCAGACTGATGCCACTATATAGCATTATTTTCAAAAAACCTAGGATAAAGGATCACTAGGATAAAGCCAATAAAGGTATTGGTTGCAGTTTTAAGAGAAGTCTCTGAAGGAAGGGAGAGCAATAGCAACCAAATCAGTGGAATAGGAATTTGAGAGAGCACTAATATTACAATGTTGTTCAATGAGAAAAATAGAAGTATCCATATCAGGACAATACTACAAAATTTGCTTTTAGTTATTTAGCAGACATTTTTATCCAAAGCCACTTACAAATGAGAGAACAACACGTCAGTAGTTAAAGAAAAAACAGCTAGACTGTTAAATTATCAAATCCGATTTGATAAATTATCTAATCTGATTTTATCTAATCTATTATCTAATCTGATTTTTTTTAATACAAGTGTTAATATAAATTGTTTCCTGAAGATCCTGAATAAGCAATGTGACTCAGGTTTACTTACAGAATTAGGAAGGAATTTTGCAGTGGTGAACAATACAGAGCATAAATCAGCACCACAGTGAGTTTTAAGTGATGTTTTAAGAAGAAAATTAAAGTTTTTGATAAGTGAGTAATTGATCTACAAGAGACATATATTTTATTTACATTTGACAACTTTATAGGATGCCCAGCGATGGATTGGTGCCCTGTCCTGGGTCTATCTGCCCAGCGCCCGAGACGTTCTCCCCTGGATGGGCATGGGGAACCCCACCGCGACCCTAATAGAGGATTAAGCGGGAGATAATGAATGAATGAACTTTATAGGATTGTTTTAAATACTTTACAAGAAACTTTGTACTTTGGTTGTTTCTTGCCTTTAGATATTTTGGAATACAGTGCATCAAACAACTAAGCTCTTAAAAAAGAGCAGCACTTTATCAATATCACAACCTGCTGCTTGTACAGCTTCTTCCCAAAAGTATCCATTGATCATGTAGAATAAACAAGTTTTAATCTAAAAACACCTGTGTTCCGACCTTGACACAAGGCAATTTTTAGGGTTTAAATACATAAAAGTGAAACACTGGGACAAAAGTCCAGTTAGGAGTGATAATTCTGTACTCATGACAATTAGGGGGTTTGGGTATCAGTGCATTGCCAGCCTCTCCCCTTTAGGGCCAACTGATTCTCAATAAATACATTATTTATCCATTAAATACATTTTCTGGAAACAAAATTCAAAACATTATGTTGAAAGAAATAGGCTTATGTAATAGTATCATACCCCATCCATCCATCCATTTTCTTCCACTTTATTTTATATTAGGGGTCACGGAAGGGGGGAAGGGAGAACGTTTCGGGCGCTGGGCAGAGACACCCAGGACAAGGTGCCAATCTATCGCTGGGTACACACTCACTCACACGCACACATACACACTCTATATGGGGCAATTTGGAGAACTCAATTGACTTGACCATGTTTTTGGACTGTGGGAGGAAACCGGAGAACCCAGAGGAAACCCACGCAGACACGGGGAGAACATGGAAACTCCACCCAGATGGGGATTCGAACCAGAAATTCCTAGCTCTGAGAGGCGAACGTGCTAACCACTAAGCCACCATGCCGCCCTAGTATCAACAGCAAAAAATCCATCAGCTGTGTCACTAAACATAAAACGTTTTATGTTTTGTTTAAATTAAATAAATACAAACTAAAGATGCAATGCAGTAATACGTTAAATACAAGATGTGTTTTAATTGATAAAAATTTAAGAAAATACATTCAGAAAAAATAGTTTGAAAATAAGGTTGAATATGTGAATGCAATAAAAAAAATTAAAAGCATTGTATACTTTGTTTTAAAAGGTGTGAAAATTTCTTCTTCGTTTTTTATTTTTTATTTTTTTTTAATATCTACTATTTATTATATGGGTTGTTCAGCTTAAATACACGGAGCCACATATCAATAACATAATTGATATTTTGTCAGTAATAAATTCAATTAAAAAAATGAAAAACTGATGCAAATTGTGGCATTTAAATGAGACTACAAGCCCAATAGGAACAATATTCCAAAGACTGTAGAGCAAAATTTGAAAAGTGAGCTGTTACTCGTAATCTACCAGGGAGGAAGTGGTGCATGAACTGCAATAACAAAAAGAACAGTCTAATCAGAAATGGGGAGAGCAAGAAGGTGGAAATTGCCCAGAGGAATAGTCGAGTATACGAGCTCTCACATGACCCCACGCTCTGGTGAGGTAAGCCATGTGAAGGTACAGAAGATCAAAGGAGATGAAGATCAGTCAAGGGATAATCTAAGAACAAATAGAATGTGGGGAAGAAAAAGAGAAACAAATGGAAGCAATGCATTTACAACACTTAAACACAACGTAGAATTAAAATAAACAGAAACTTTTAAACACTTGTGGTATGAGTGACAGTGAGAGTGAATTTATTTTCACGATGTGTTATTGTGCATTAAGCTGGTACTAAAACAGTCACAGCACAAGTGTTCATTCCGTATTCATTCATTGTGGACTTTAATAAACAAATCTACCTTATTGTGATGTAAAAGCAATAGCTTCACTATACTTGCACATTTCTGTTGGTCAATGTCTAATCCTTCATCAGTGCTCAAAGAACATTCTTTACAGGAACTGGACATTTTTTTATTAAAAAGTGTTCTATTTTTGCCTACTGTACTTTTATAATTTGTCCTCCACATTTATCCAATCCATGCAGTGAAACACACACATATACACACACTGAGTGAAGTGAGCACATGTGCCGGAGTGGTGGGCAGTCATGTATGCAGTGTCCGGGAGCAGTTGGGTTTAGGTGCCTTGGCCAAGGCTGAAGGCCATCTTCAGCACTTCAGGTCACAAGGTTGGTTTCTTAACCATTTCCCCCTAGTTGACGAGTCTCAGTCAAGCAGTATTAGTAGTGGCAACACACACACACACTGACATACTACCACTACATCAGTGTCATTGCATTGCTTTGCTGCATTTTCATAAGTTACTGCATATTCTCGATCTCCCCTTGCACCATATTCAAAATGTGGTCTGGTAACTTTGGTGATCATTCATGTTCAAGAAACCATACTAATAGAACAGTACACTGTGGTCATAAAGGGATGGACACTACCAGCAACAATGTTTAAATAGGTAGGTTGGGGTGTTTATACGTTTAAGGGGTGAAATTATCTCCCATACAATTAGACTACTAACAGTACCAGACTGAACTGTTGAGAAAAGATGTTGTTATGCTAAATTCTGACTGTACTATCTGCATTTCACAGCAGAACTTGAGTGTAATAAGACAATAATTCACTCTGGTAATGTTCAATATCAGTAAACTTGTGTGAACTGTAGCCACAGTTGTCTATTCTTAAATTAATTATTGGGACCAGGTTAGTCATTTGTAGTTGTAGCTATGATTTAAGATTTTGTTATGGTGTCCACATTGTAAATCATTTAATAGCACATTGTACACATGTTGTTATGTTAGTGTTGTATGTTTATAGTTTTATTAATTTGTTATGAAAAAAATGGAGGTCTATGTAAATTTCCCACAATGCGTAAAAACAAATGTGTTTGTGTGTATAACATGCTAAAACTGTATAGAATCTACTAGATTATTATATTATATAGAGTAATATATCAGTCTGCCTGTGAACATAAAGAACTATGAAAGAACTATGACAAGCCACCGTTCAAATCTATGAGACATGGAATTTGCTATTTTAGTTGAACCAGCATAATTTCCCTCTCACAGAACTTAGATAGGAATGTTCCACTTGCTCAATCTGTTTAATGTCAAAAGCATAAAACTTGGGGAATTAGGGATTTGTTTGCTATTCTTTTCAATTTAAATGCAGATGCATGAAGGAGTAGCTCCCAAATGGTGGCAGAAATAAGGATGGGGAAAAAGAGTGAAGAGACGCCGAACCTTTTTGTTAAGAGCACCCAGCGGCACTGCTGAAGAGCTGACTGATTTGCGTCACTGTAATCAGTTCCAACTGTCACATCAGAAACAAAATGACCTTTCTTTTAGCCCAACACTTGCTTTAATTGTGTAATTGGTACATGGTACAAGAAGAATGGGTGTTATTAACAGTCAATTAAAAATGTCACAAATTGACAATAGGTGCATGGGTGTTGTTTTATAGGAGTCTTACACTTCTTTCAGCTGTTCATATTAGGGGTCGCCACATAAAAAAATTGTAGCATATTCATTTTGACAAAATTGAACACTTCCTGACACAAGTTTTCTCTTAATGTAGGCTTAAGATCAGCATTATGAATGCACTGATACCTACACCCCTAATGGCTAGAGAACTGTAGCATCTCTAATTATGTCATGGTATGTGGGAGGATACCCCAGAGAAAACCCACGCAGGCACAGAGAGGGCCTACACACAGATAGAACCAATGCCTTTCCCTTGAAATGAACCCAGAACTTTCTTGTTGTGAGAAGGCATAAACTGCTGCTGCTCTACCATGTCATTATTATAAACTGTTGTGATACAATAAGAATAAAAAATTTGAGGTAAATTGTGAAAAAGGTATTATATTATGTAATTATGTGCCAAAAACACAGCTGAAAGCTGTGCAACATCTACCTAAAGACCTGTGAAGATCAACGAGTGATGACTGTCATGAATTTCCTCCAGAACCCATGACCTAAATTCCTTCCAGACAGTAAGGAAGTAACATCACACAATGCTTTCTGGCGTTATATCATGATGGAAATCATTATCATTAGATTCCGCTCAGTCATGCAATTTTATTGTGTGCTGTCTTTACAGAATAAAACCATGAACCTTTAAAATCATATGACTATGCAAACTGCCTGGCCAAAAAAGGTCATCCCCTGGATTTAACTAAGCAAATATCTAAGAACCTATGATTAAATAATTACTACATGGGTGATAATGTTTCACCTTGAAACAAGTTATTCAACCCCAATTGATGCATTAGTAGCTTTTCATTTGTTAAACAGCCATGTGGAAATTCACATTTTGTGGTCATGGAAAAGATATAAAATCTGTTTAATCAGGCTCAAACTGAAAGAGTGGTTCAGGGGTATGAGAAATAATTTCACGCATGAATTTACCACCACAGAGTCCAAACCTGAGCTATTGAGAATCTCTTGTATGTGCTGGAGAAGACTTTGTGCAGTGGTCCAAATCTTTCATCATTAAAACAAGATTTTAATATCAATTGCATTTATGCTTATGATTTGTTATTGAATTATTTGGAAATTCATTGAAATGTTAAACTTGTTAAAAACCTATAGACATCTGAAATCTGAGCTCAGGATACACCGCGCAGTGGTCCAAATCGCCCATCATTAAAACTAGACCTTGGGAAAAATTTAATGTAACTCTGAAGAAAAATAACTATTGTAACATTGCAGATGCTTGTGGAAACAATGTAACAGCGAATACGCAGTCCAACAAAATATTATAGGTTGTGATCTTTTTCTGGTATTAACACTCAACTAGGTCATAATATGCATTATTTAAATATTTGAATCCAGCAATTTTAGTGAAAAATGTGTTGCTTATTTGTTATTTTGTTATTTTTTTATTGTGTATATGTGTCTAGTTATAGTATTTATATATGTAATTGGTATTTATTTGCTTTTCAAATAGGATACATTTATGTCCAGGTTACTCAATCTTAAAGTTCTGAGTTACATTCATGAATGCAGAATATAACTCTGACCCAATTCAGTAAAGCAAATAATTAGGTGTAGAAGTGGCATGAGGTGATTAGGGGAATAAAAATGCAAGACAGTATGGTGATATCACTGCAACAGAAACCGACATATTACAACTGCTGTATTGATTTTTCTGCCCTAGTTCTCACACACTCAGAATGCATGCCTTTGGGATAGTAAAAAAATGAAGGGTAAGGCTATTGTATTTGGCATTTTTAAGTGCCGAAATATTTAGAAAAGCATGAATCTACATTATATACAGACATAAATGACTGATTTTAAGACACAAACTACACTGATTCTAAGTGTAAGTACAATAAAATATGAGACTTAAGTATAAGATTGAGGCACTTATACTTTCTCCATGGGAGATAAATATGCTTGTGATGTAGGATGAACATGTTCACATAGTGTGTAGTACTGTTGCCTCACAGCAAAAAGATACTTTAGGTTTAGGCCCTGGTTAAGCAGCCAGTGTCATATTTTTCTTTGAATTTGCATCCTATCATATCTACTTGGCCTACCTCCAGATAAACTGGGCAACATATTGAACCCAGTAAAATTATTTGTCTGTGTGTCTTCTAAAAACTAAAAAGTTTTGCCAATTGTGTGCTGTGATAGACTTCAACACCTCTTGCAACCCTTGTGTTTAGTTTACCTTGACCCATGTGTTTGGACTGTGGGAGGAAAACCATGCGTACACAGGGAGAACATGGAAACTCCACCCAGATTTGGATTCGAACCAGGAATCCCCAGGGCTGAGAGGTGAATGTGCTAACACTAAGCCATTGAAGCTTTAAAGTGACTCTATCCTGAGCTCAGATTTCAGAAGTCTATAGGTTTTTAACAGGTTCAACATGTTAATTTTTACCTTTCATAGTATTTCAATGTATGTCCAAATAATTCAATAACAAATCATAAGCATAAATGCAATTAATATTAAGATATGCTCCTCTGCCATTTTATTCTATAATTATTAATGCCTTTATGGAATTAATGACATTTGTTGTTGGCATTATGAAGCACATTTCAGTGTTAAAATGGCTCATGGCCCCCATTAAACTAACTTTTTTAGACTCACTGACAGCTCATTAGTAAACATGTTTGGTGTATCTCTAAATGTCACATGAAGTCAGTACATTCATGGACTGGCCTAGCCATGTTGGGGTCACGAGTATCTGAGAGTATCTATTTACTATTGACTTTTAAAATGCCAATTTGCATTATTTTATAAGTAAAGCTGAAAATCAACTAATAACCAATTTAAGGAACATCCTCCAGTCACAATGTGTTTTCTTAAAATATCTTATAATAAACAGTAAGAGGAAGTGTAAATAATATAAAAGCTAAAAGAAAAGTGGCTTCAACTTGTATCAGCAGTATACAGGAAAATTTATAATGATTATATATGTCATATAATCATTATGATTGCACCATAACTCATTACTATAGCACTGCCAACAAATAAAAAATACCTTGTACCACCTCTGGTTAGTGAGTTGTTACTATCAGGAGTACCACAATGATTGTCCCTGTATTATTTTCAGTCAGTATGGATTTTTAAAAACTTCACAATGACGTCCTCATACCTGCCATGATATATTTTTCTGAACTGAGTTTTTTTTTTATTTATTTATTAATTTTGTTTCATAGCGTCTTAGCAGCCAAATGGCAGAACCTGTTCACATTTGATATCATCATTCATGTAAGAGAATTGGAGGACATTAATCAGGTATTCAATCAAGCAATGTACTTAGGTGTTTCATTATCATTACGACCCTACTTTGTATCTCCACTCCACCGTATTTCAGAGAAAATTAGTGTTCTTTCTTTAACAAATTTCTATACTAGTTACTTGTATGTATGTAGCATATACCTTTCCTGCAAATAATTTCAGTATTTCCGCATGTGTTGCTGCATTGCACCAGTTTATCACCACTCTAGAGTCTACTTTGTCTTCTCTTTGTATTCTCTTTTTTCTTTCTAGAATTCTAGAAGTTTTACTTTTTCTTTATTTTACCGCTGAAAAATAATTCTTCCTCCTACACTTTAGATGACCTTATAACTATTAGCTATGCAGTTGTTATGTAAGAACCAACTAATGCTTACGCGTAAGTAATACTGGAATGGGATGTGTCATGTTGCTTTCATGGTTAAAGGTGCAGGAACAATAAACCAGAAACTAGGGGCCTTTAAACTCTCTTATACAATTGAACCAGCAGCCTGAGACAGTCTATAAAATAGAAGTTAAATTAAGCAGCTTAGATTTCTTAGCCAAAGCACATAATAAAGGGTAAATTATCAAGAGAAGCTAGAGAGCGTATACCCTCTAGGCCATAATGCCTCAGTTACATTTATTAACCAGCATCATATTCACTTAGCTTGAGGGAAAATAGGAAGGAGGCAATATCTTCATAACATCACTCACTGTAAATGTTGCTGTAAAGTCATGGTTAGTTTTGGGCTGGTATAATGCAGGCAATGAATCACATTTTGTGATAACTCTGTTTATTTAAAATAAGATGCAAGAATCCAATCCAAATTCAATTCTGTTCTAACTTACCAAGCACAGATTGAAAAAAAAACATACTTATAACAAAATATTAATACTTAAATATCTGTCATAGAACAGTTATTAGTACTTTTGCATCCATGCAGCCAAAACATCTTGAATTTGCTTTCTAGGCTAAACATTCTCCAAATTTATGGGTTTCCTCTCTGAGCGCTGGTTTCCTTCTGTAAATCAAACATGTAAATAAGGTAAATTGGAGGCACTGAATTGCCCGTTTGTGTGTGTGTGCAGTCTGCATAATTTGACTGTGTATATAATTTACCTTCTAATATGCTCTATTATTTATTTAATTGTGTCACAGATAACATTCTTTACAGCAATATTTCCTTCACAGTGTCCAGCCATGATTAGGATAAGCAGCTTAGTAAATGAATTTTGTGAGGGGGGATGTACTTCAAAGTGATTGGCATGTCAATTTAGTAAGACTATGATAGAACCAAAGTTAAAAATAACTTGAGAAAGCTTACATTTATATGTTATTACATGGGAACTGTCACTCGAAGCACAATAAATTGAAATACATGAAGATACATCTGAGTTAAACTCACATATTGCTATGATGTAAAAATGCTGCTCTTGTCAGTAAAAGCTACATAGGACATTTATAAATTCTCCTCTATTATCTGAATTGTCAGTAGCACTATTATCTAACTTCAATCCACTGAAAGAGGTATAAATGTGACTAGACTTGAAAAATGTATTGTAATTTACTTCTAAACATGATTATATCTGTTTCCATTTCTTTATCCGGCAGTTGCATCATTAGCTTGCCAGTATACAGAAAGTTCTTTTTTTTAAACTTACAAAAGAAATTGAAGACCAGCATTCAAAAGCAACACTAGTTTCAAAGGCAGCAATTGTTTGTCCAATAAATGTTTTTTTTTTTATGAACAATATCTCAATGTACACACATGTTCACCACCATAACAGCATTTATAATCACATTGTCATGTTTACTCCAAGGTCCGTGTAAGTGTACGGGTAATCTGTGGAGTTTCCATGTTCTCCCTCTATCCGTGTGGGTTTCCTTCGGATTCTCCAGTTTCCTCTCACAGCCAAAAAAAAAAGTCCATGGATTAAGGTGAATTGAATTCTTCAAATCTCCAAAAAAGCAGAAGATAATGGATGGATGGATGGAAATTAATTCATTAATTCATTATCTTCCGCATTTATCCTATATTAGGGTCGCGGGGGGGGGTTCCCCATGCCCATCCAGGGGAGAACATTTCGGGTGCTGGGCAGATACACCCAGGACAGGGCGCCAACCCATCGCTGGGCACACACTCACTCACACAGACACACTCTATATGGGGCAATTTGGGGAACTCAATCGGCTTGATCCATGTTTTTGGACTGTGGGATGAAACCGGAGAACCCAGAGGAAACCCACACGGACATGGGGAGAACATGGAAACTCCACCCAGATGGGGATTCGAACCGGGAATCCCTAGCGCTGAGAGGCGAACGTGCTAACCACTAAGCCACCGTGCCACCGTGGATGGAAATTATAAAAGTAATTTAATATTTAGTTTATCTAGGTTTGTGAGCTTTTTGAAACCATTTTAAACAAGCTTTTTTTTATTATTATTTATCTATAAAAAAAATTCAGAACACATTGAAACACTTTATAGATTTACAGTTGGTTCTGTAACGTCATTGCTGATGTTTACTTTTGTATGTAATGAATTTTCCAGACCGTCAAAATACAAATAGGTGATCATTCATAGAAAATAGAGTGTGGGTGATATTGTAGTGGAGCTGCATTAAACTTAAATGAGTGACATTGAGTGATTGTGTTGAATGGTAAATTATGTTAGTCTCTTTTACATATACGGAAGACCATGGGAATATAAATATGTACATTTTAAAATTAATGTACATTAAAACATATTAGCTTGATGCACAAAGGGAGATTTTTTGCTTTACTATACCTTTTATTTACATTATTAACTTTGAAAGAGTAAGGACCCTGAAAAGAAAGAATGTGTGTCACCTTAAGCAATGGGACTTCTGCAGCACATTAAAAAGATGCATTAGCACCAGCAAACTAGCCACTAATGGTTCCCAAGTTTGGTGGCTTTCTCTATTATTAATATGCTTTCATGATTACAGAGTTGTTCAGCTGGTAATTAAAGTGAAAGAACACATCGATTTCCTGTGTCCGCAAGCTCACACAGAGACATGAATTCGTTTTGTGTGGTATGAAGTCATCAATCTCTTTACTAAAGTACACTGTTGATCTAGACCACTGACCAACAGTGCTTGATATTGACTTTGTGTACATTTGGGCTACCAGATATATACTTGATAAGGTCTTTGTGGTATGTGTGTGGATGTGACACCAGGAAAGAGGCAGAAAGTTCGAACAAAATAAGGTGTTATTTTACCAAAATAAACAATTAACTTGTGTAATACTGGGTTTTCAGAATATTTGTCACATGGACAGGTATGCACTGCTTTCTCTCTCTCCTCCAGATTGCCTTTAGCCTCTTTTACTACAAACACAAATTAGAGATAATTACAGACATTAATCACAGGCAGGTGTTACCGTTTACCTGATCTGCATCCTATGCCTGTCTCCTGTCTACAGGCTCCACCTATCACGCCCTCGGACACACTCAGCTATGGTGTAATTCAGATAAATGTGTCTTTTCTTTTACATTTTACATTTTCAATACATTTCATTATATTTTTCAAGCACCAAGTTAATTTTAATTTTTGCTAATAATATACTAACATAAAAACCACTTGATACCCAAATCTCCAGTGGGTTTTCTAGTTGGTTGCCGTAGTTTCATTGACACAAAGCAATTGCCATAACAGTTTGGCATACTTTACTAGCAGTATATGCATAGTGTATACAAAAGTAACTTTCCAACCCAGTTCTTATCAACTAAAAATAAACATCATGAAACAAAACTTCATCCTCTCTCTTGCAAGAAAAAAACAGTTGTCTTTCATTGTAATTAAGTGCAACGAGCTATGCTGTCTCATAGCATTTAACAATAGAATCAGCTGGTTTAGGAGCTGCAGCTTAGGGTTAAGTTGGAGGTCACAAGTCAGTAAAGATGCATAGATGACATTCCTGTGTGGGTTTCCTCCGGGTTCTCCGGTTTCCTCCCACAGTCCAAAAACATGGATCAAGTCAATTGAATTCTCAAAATTGCCCCATATAGAGTGTGTCTGTGTGAGTGAGTGTGTGCCCAGCGATGGATTGGCGCCCTGTCCTAGGTCTATCTGCCCAGCGCCCGAAACGTTCTCCCCTGGATGGGCATGGGGAACCCCACCGCGACCCTAATAGAGGATAAAGCGGGAGATAATGAATGAATGAATGTATTTTGGGTCCCTGTGATTTACAGCAGCACTACAGCAGTGCATGTAGATCCAACAAAAACGGGTGGTAGGCGTTGTGCAACAGTTGTGAGGTACAGTATGTTTTTGGAAACATTTATAATGTGCTAACACATCTATTAGAATAAGGTCTGACTCCTAGTTTTGGTTCATTCAATGGTGTTTGGTAAGGCTAAGGTCAACAATCTGTGCAGGTCAAACAGATTTGTATGTAGCAAACCATTTTATCTTTTTCAAACCTGTTTTATTTTGCAGTTGTTAAAGGTAACAAAAACACACGGAGGAAGTGGAACACAATAACTGAATATACTAATATACGACTATGTGCACACAAACAAACCAATGAATAAAACAGGTTAATTAACTTAAATGGAGAATGCGTACACAAGCTAATTAACCTAACAAAAAAGGAACAGGTGCCCTAGGCACCTGTTACAGCATGCAATTGTTTCAACATGCTGTTACCAATAATATTGTGTACTGGTATTTCAACATTGTTAAGTAAAAACCCCCAATACAGGGATGTAGACCAGTTTTTAAGTTTTTAATGAAGAAACAGCTGGCTGCAGCTATTGAGGTGGACGGGTGTAAAAAAACAGATTTTGGGGCCTCTTTTACACAATCCTTAAAAGCTTACACTCCAGATCTGGACACAGAATATGTGATTACAATGTGGGATGTGCCAGGCAGAAGATCAGTGGCACAATCCCAAGACTATGTAGTGGAATTTTAGCTACTTTCTCCTTGCAGAATACCTGGAACCAATAAAAAGGTACCTGTATGCATGGCTTGTAACAGTTTTCATCTCATTCTACAATAATACCAAATTGTCCAAAATTATAACTGGCTAATGCAGCTACAACCATGGGACTTATATAAAATCATGTTATACAATTGGGGCTAGGTCCCTTCTCATGGACACTTCAGTCATAGTACTTGGTGGGACCTAGAATCAAACTGGGGACCTTCAGGTTACAAGGCTGGTCCCTTAATCACAAGCCTACGACTGTCCCTACATTGCAAGTAGGAAGAAATCAGTGGAATGTGAATATGGTGGATGATGTAATGACAGTCAGCTGTGTAAATCCGTTATTCATAAATCGCTAGGATGGCTGGTAATTGGTTTAAAGCGGAAATGTGATGTCCGCTACTAAAGGTGATGGATCTTGAAAGATGTAGCACACAGGTTAATTATTGACTAGATTGGGGAAACGTACAAACACCTTAATAACTGACAAACATGCCATTTAAGTTTACAAGTTTCTTTCTAGATTTAATAGAAGTGTAGGTGTTTCTAATAAAGTACATTGAGAGTTAATATATTTGAGTCCTTTATTATTGATGACTGTATATTTATAAATAACTACAGAAAAGACATTCTATTCAAATTAAAATGAAATGGGTGTAAAATCATAAACCAGTATCCATTATGTAAAAAACAAGGATCTCTCCTGGACTGGTCTGCAGTCTCTTGCAGGACAAAAAGACAGACAATGGGCAATGTATTATATATTGTGCATCGGCTTCATTTGTAGCATGATTCTGGACTATGAAGGTTTTTTTATTATTATTAATAATAATTATTATTATAATTTTTTCTTAGATATTTGTAGGCAACAGTGATAATCTGACATATGTCCATGTACTAAATACATTTATCATATAACTTTGTACCAGTGGATGCACTAGTGGGAGAGATAACACATATTTAGATATGAGTGTGGCTGCAAGTGGTGGCCCGGGTATTTCGGTTGAGAGCAAACTGAGACACTGTTACTTGCAATGTCTGTATGTGGTGTCATTACTTTTACTGTGATTAGTTTGAGTAGAGACCTTGGAGATCATTAAATAACTGCTACAATTAATACACATACTATCTCTCTGCTTCCCCTTCTACCCATTGTATAGATTCCTATTGATTCTGCTTGCTTATGGGGTTATTGGGAATCTGGACATGATTATACATTCACCAGCAGTTAATGAGCTAAGAAAGATTGCTAAGAAAGATTGCTCATCAGCTTTATATACATTAAAAAAAGAATATAGTATAGTAAAATAGAATGTTACTTCTTTATTTATTCTTTTTTTAATTGTGAAAAGTTTAATAAGAGGGTCAATTATTATTCAACCCCTCAGACCACCAGAGTTTTGTTTGGTTCCCTCAAGTATTAAGAAGTAACTGAGGCATAAAGAACAATGAGCTTCACATGCTTGGTGCATCATGCACTCATGCATCAACATGGGAAAGACAAAGGAGCATTCCAAGGCCATCAGAGACAAAATTGTGAAAGGTCACACGGCTGACAAGGGGTGCAAAACCCTTTCCAAGGAGTTGGGCCTACCTCTCTCCATCATTGGTTTCAATCAATACCATAAGTAATGTACTCCACAGAGGGCCTATAAGGTACCTTTACTTTTAAAGCGTCACATCAAGGCTCTTCTACAGTTTGCTAATGATCACTTGGAGGTCTCTGAGGCAGACTGGTTGAAGGTTCTCTTGTCTGAAACCACACCCAACTCTGGGACGTTTCGCGACAGGATGGCACTGCACTTGACTACCCCACAGTCAAGCATGGTGGTGCCAGCATCATGCTGTGGGGCAGCTTCTCAGCCAAGGGGCCTGGCCATCTGGTCCTCATCCACAAGAAAATGAAGCACTAGCACATCTACCTGGAGATTTTGGCCAAGAACCTCGCCTCCTCAAGGATCGTAAGATGGGTCGACATTTCATCTTCTAACAGAACAACGACGCCATGCACACGGCCAAGAAACTGAAAGTGTTACAGTGGCCTAGTCAGTCTCCTGACCTCAACCCAATTGACAACTTGTGGAAAGAGCTCAAGATCAAAGTCCACATGAGATTCCCAAAGATTCTAGACAACTTGGAGAAAATCTGCATGGAGGAGTGGGCCAAAATTACTCAAGAGACTGGTCCTGGCCTGATCAGGTCTTATAAAAACCAATTAATAGCTGTGATTGCAAAAAAAAAATATTAAATCTAGGGACTGAATAATAATTGACCCAATTTTTTTTTTTTTTAATAATTTCACTGAGCCACTTATTAGGCATCTGTTAATGCAGCTAATGTTCAAAGTTTAAAGTTTAATGTCAAAAGTTGATTCATTTCCATGATTCCATGATAAAAAAGTTTAATACATTATAGATTTAGAACCCACCATTTAAACAATTTCAAGTATTAAATTGTTTATTTTTACTAGGGCTGCACCTAACAATTAATTTTCCATCGATTAATATAACAAATTTTTTTTCCCGATTAGACAATTATTTTAAAAACAATTACTCTAATGTGATTGTGTTTTATAATTAAAATAACTTCTCTAAAATAATGAAAAATAAAAACCTTTAATGTTGAAATATTTTCTCTAATAAACACAGTGCTCTTAAGGGGTTCTATTGAAACACAAAAAAATGCTTAACTTTATCAAAGATCAAATCTCAGCCACAAGAGATTTAATAATTCAAATATAATATAAAGCACATTAGAATGATGGTGGAATATTTTATAATGAGTCTTTTACGTTTACTAAAATGTCTTATCAAAAATCCTGGAGGTAAAAATGTATCTTTTTTTTCTCAAATAGTTTACTTTCGTTTCGAGTCGGTTCTTGATAAAAAAATTTAAAAAAAAACACTGCACTGACTGTACCTTGAGGCACATATGACATGACATTTTATGGACTATATATGTTGACTATATATTTTTTGTTGACTATATATACAAGTGCAGACATTCAAATTTCTCTGAATGCGATATGAAAACATTGTACATGAGCAGTATTAAGAAAATCTGCATGTATCTACACAGGACGATGAAGAAATGGTTAGTAATGCAGTACTAATAACAGAAATAAGTTCATTCATTCATTATCTTCCGCTTTATCCTATATTAGGGTCGCGGTGGGGTTCCCCATGCCCATCCAGGGGAGAACATTTCGGGTGCTGGGCAGATACACCCAGGACAGGGCGCCAATCTATCGCTGGGCACACACTCACTCACACAGACAGACCCGCATACACACTCTATATGGGGCAATTTCGAGAACTCAATTGACGTGTTCCATGTTTTTGGACTGTGGGAGGAAACGGGAGAACCTGGAGGAAACCCACGCAGACACGGGGAGAACATGGAAACTCTACCCAGATGGGGATTTGAACCGGGATTCCCTAGTGCTGAGAGGCGAACGTGCTAACCACTAAGCCACCGTGCCGCCCTACCAGAAATATGTTAAATGTATTAAAAGTCTTAAAATAATATGCTAAGATAAGGAAAAAAACAAGTAAACTGAACCTATGTTGATGTTTTGCTGCCATTTGGATTTTTTTGCTGCGCAGACATCCCAGCGCTGTTGTTTGCACTTTAAATGCTTATGCATAGCAGTTGTGACAAGTCATTCCCACTTTACAAAACTGATAGAGCACCACTCTGTTGTGTTTCTGTGTGAAATGCTCCACACTTTAGATGCACACCGTCGATTTTTAGCAACTGCGTTTTGGATAAATCCATCTTTCCGGTAGGGTGTCGACATTTTGTTGACGCATCGACGCAAGTTATGCAAATCGACATATTTTCACAATCGATTATGTCGACTTAGTCGATGCATTTCCCCAGCCTTCATTTTTACATAGTTTGTGCTACCAGCTCATAAACCCCTCGAAAACAGGAATTTAAAAAAAATTGAATAGTGTGTAGAAATTAGCCCAAATTGTGCAGGGAATGAATGTTTAAAAAAAAAAAAAAAAAAACTCGCCGGACCTAAACCCCATTGAGAATCTATGGGGTATTCTTTGTTGTTGGGTCTGGTGCCCCTCATTTTCCTAATGAGAATACCTCATAGATTCTGAATGAGTTTTAGGTTCGGCGAGTTGGCAGGCATGTCAAGCACTGTGATGGCATGGGCATCAAACTAAGTTTTGATGCTTCTAGAGGCATGTGCAGGGGCAGGACTTGCATAGCTGAAATCTGAGTTTTATGAGATGGAAGCCCGAATTATGTAAAAATAAATGAATAAATACTTGAAATTGTTTAAATTTATGGGCCTTGAATCTTTTTAAAAACATGTTGGAAAGGGTCTGTAAATATGTTGTGTGTGAATATATATAAAATTTGACATGCTGATCGGGATTCTGAGTAGTTTTATATGGTTTATATACTCTGTATAAACACCAAGGAGCGACACATAGGGCTTTGTTGTAGTGACTTTTACCTAGCCATCAATGGCAGCTTGATTTGGGGTGTGTCAGTATGTCCATGCTATTGTGACAATGTGATTCATTGATTAGGCAACAACCAGTCAGTAATAACTATCAGTGTGTCACTTGCAGATCCCTTTACGAGCCTGGTGCAGTCTGACTTAGGCAGATTTTGTAATCAGACTGATTACACGCAAGTGAACATTTGCATTGTTTGCAGGAAACATCGTCATAAGCCCTGGCAAAGTATAATAATTATATGATTATAATAACTATAACTATAATTCAGAACAACTATTCTTAAGTTAATCGAATTACTACATGAAACAGGTGCAAAGTAAATTAATTCTTACTAGTTTAAAATTTTTAAAAAGCCTCTCAAGCATTGCATTTTATTCAGTGACCTGCAGTCCTATAATTACAGAGCACTGTGATGCTTAGAACTAAGTAGAGAGTTGATCTGGCTGATCAACACAACAGCAGTTCTATCTATTATAGATACATTATAGATACACCGTTATGGACAAACACACAAACACAAATCGACCCTTGAATCAATAACACGGATATGGATGTAGTGTAACAACAAATTTTTGCTTTCTACAAAAACAAATATTAATAATTATTCCCAATATTATGGTACATTTACAAAATAAATATGCATAGACTTTGAGTTGTTTTTTTTATTTTATTTTTTTTTTGTAATTATCAATAATGCATAAAGTTTCTTTTTCATCTGGGTGTGCACATCTCTTCACCTAATGTAAATGGAGGAAAGGAAACGGAGGTTCAATATGCAAACAAAAGATGCTTAAGTTTTCAATTTAAATGAACAAAATTAATAATGTGTATAGTAAAAAATATTGATCACAAGGGAATAACAAAGGGTCCCCTTTGTTATTTTTTTGTCCCCTTTTTGCATCCACATTACTCCAACTAAATGGAAACCTGGACATTTTTTATTTGAGGCGGTGACAACTGTCCGCCAAAGCTGCAATGTGGATTGGGATACTTAAATGTTGTGTTAGATAATCTAAATATAAATATGTGATGCATTTAAATAAGTCTAATTTCCTGCAGCCCATCATAATGCTTTTTACTTGATATGTCACTATGCTGCAATTTTTGCATAAACACAAATTGCAGTGTATATGACAGATCAAATGTTTAGGACTAACACGCTTATGAATGTTGCCCTGAGTTTCTTTAGTCTTTCAGCTTGACTAGATGCTTGTTTTTGTTCTTGCTGTATTTGATTTGCCCTGAGTTGTATTTTAATATTTAATAACTTGGGTGCTGGGTAATAAAGTGTGTTTGTAAGTAATTGCAAGGCCAGAGCAGGGCACATTAAAATGCTTTATTAAAAGACAGGCTGCTAAAAGCACAGGGGGTCAAGCCTCCACACTACTCCATAATCTTCATTATTTTCAGGCCTGTGTATTTTGCCCAGTTTTTATACCCGTTTAATCTGTATTTATCTGTATCTGTTTAATTTAGCCCTGCTTTTTTTCCATTCACTATCACCCTGTGTGTAGAACTGTTGGATCCTTACCACAAGGCTTATAAGCTAATATAGCACAATGTTGGGCATTTTATATTCCCTTTCTATTTCTACAAGTTAATTAACACAGGGAGGACCTGGTGGAAGTCTGACCTCACATGTACAGATGTTTAAGGCTTTTCTTGAAAATCCTTTTTGGAGCTAGTAAAAGAAATATTGGTGTGACCATAAAGGTATAGCGATGATTTTGCACACAGTGTATTCAATATGTACAGATGAACTACATCATGTATTTTATATGATAAAATTGTAATTGAATTTCTTATTTTGATAAATAAGTATTGATATGTTTTGGTTTTTACTGGTGCTATCACATCAGTTAGTTCTAAATATTTGAGAAGAACCACACAACAGGGCGGCACCAACTACATACATTTAGTGGATATTTATTTTTTCATTAGCATGGTGTTAGGTGTTAGGTGTTTTTATTTTCTTATATTTTGTTTCATGTTTATATTTTTGTATTTTCTTGTGGTGGATGTACATCATGTGAATTGTTAATAGAATCCATATATTTTCTTTTAGATTCTTTAAAATCATGTTTACTCTATTGAATATAGACACAGAACCGCCTGAACTCTGTACTGTAGGTTTATTTCTCCATGTTTTGTTTTGCATTTAAAAAGTTATTTACAGGGGTAATATGTCAGTTGTAAGTGCTGTACACTGCTCTTTACTTACTATCACTCATGGTTCCAATGTGATGGAAAAAGTACTCTTGCAATTCCTTACACATTGATTACAATAATTATAATCATAAAAAACTTTACATGGCTAAGCTCCAAATACAGAAATATTTTATAGTTTATCAATCAGTACATCTGCTGTCAAATTGCGGGTCAATGCAAGTCAAGAACTCTTTTAATTATATAAAAATAAGGATATGAGATAAGATGTCAAAGCTCATTGCTTTAAAGTACACGGTACTGTATTTGTGCTCTGTTTTGAATTATTTTTATGTTATGACTCTTAATTATAATAATAACATAAAATACAATATAATATAAAAATAATTAAGTTTAATAATGGCATTTAACAGATTACATTTAGAATAAAAAATACATATGGTTAATCTATAAAATTATTTGTTAAGTAGCATTTGCAGTATAAGCATTTTGAGCTAAATGTCAGTCAAATTAAATTTAAAAGCTGCCTTTTTAAAGAATGTGGTGTAGATTGAGGTCTGCATGGTGTTGGGTGTGTGTAGTGTGCGTGTGTGGTTTGGGATGTGTGGGTTGTGCTAACTTGCATTGGTTTGATGCTTCTGTTACATTGCTGTGAAAAACATTCTACACTCTGATGGTTTTTATGATGGATCTTTTAGGACAATTGTCATTTTCCATTCAAATTGTCAAATTGTCAGCACTCCACTGCTTAGACACTGTCTGCCCATTGTTTTAAAAAGCAGAATTAACTTGGGTTTAAATCCTATCATCCTGGTTGTTCTAGCTTAAAAACTGTGGGAGAAAATACACTCAAAAATCTGTAAATTCAAAAAGTAGTAGGAGAATAGGAGAATAAAAAGAACAGTAAGTTGACTTGGATGAGTCAACATAGAAAAGTAGAAACCAAACTCTTCATCAAACACCAGAGGTTGTTTTGAATAGAGCAATAGATCTGAATATATCTCTTTAATGCAAACATAGCAAGTCAATTAATGCTTATAGTTTTATACTTATTATTTAACAATTCCATCTCAGCAAAATAATATATTAAATCTTGAGGCACATACATTTTTGATTCTATATTGAAAACAGGTGGTAAGAAAACACAGAGGAAGTAATTCATTGGTAATGTGTGTGATGGCAAACCACGCCGCACTGCTGGGAAAATTTTAATTAAATTCTTTATCTGATTTTCACTGGTTAAGGCAACTGTGACTATGACCAATAACCCTGGTGGTATATTAATGCAGGCACACTGTAGTGGATACCCAGGGGACACTCAAGCCCATGTGTGTAACCTTCAGCCATGACCCATCGACCCTCATATCCTCAAAAGGAGTAATTCACCATGGGGTGTCAGCAAGAGGAACTCAATCTCTGCCTTCTGTACTGAGAGACTGTACGGATATTAGATGACTGAACTGTATGATATGACAAGGAAAACCTCTGAGTCCAGCCAGTTTATTTTCTGGTTTGAGGTCTGGACTGCCTTTTTGCTGCCAAAGTAAAGTGGTAAGTGAAGCAAGAGAGGTGTGTTAAGCCTGGTTTCACTGACAGCATCATTGGAAAAAGATTAAATGAGATACAGTGAATAGACAACTGAAAACAAATAGAAAAGGCAGAACTTAAATATTGTAGCTATCTAGGATAGTTTGGCTAGTGCCGGCCAATGGCATTAGCTATTCCAGTTAAAGTATAAACAAAACAGAATAGGATTCCTGGTATTATTGGAAAAGACAGGTTGATCAGGGTGCAAAAAGGGGGGGGGAAGGCTTGTTTACACACCCTCTTCCATTTCATTCCCAATGTTAATCGGAGACAGAGTGGTCATTCATCATGTACTAAGCTCGACCAGGAGGAGCTTTAGCATGGACAGGTATGGACAGGCCCAATCTGGGAATAAGGGCACTTCAAATCTCACTTGGGCTCACTTCCATGTCCCATTCCTTGCATTTAAAATCCCAGGGCATCCCATATTAATAAGATCACACTATTAAACCAGCCTCAGCCTGCCTCAAACTAGGTGCCAAAATAACAAACCCTACTAAAGTAACTAAGCCTATGTGTGTTTCATTTTCCTGCATTTCTTAAAGTATGATGAATTTGGGGCCTTTTTGAAATAAATGTGCAATATTTAGTTAATTAGGTAAATGGGAACAAAAAAGGAGACATCTAAAAAGTGGTCGATTATATGTACATTGTGGTGTGTGTGAGGTAGTGTTTTTGGCAACTTTCTAATGATTAAATGTGTAAGGAACATTACCTGCATCCTGTATTATCTACCACAGATGAAAGTTTATTTGTCTTTGCATAGTCACTTGGTTTTGTTATTGTTACTTAACAATAAAATGTAGTTAAAAAATAATGTGACATGATGTCTGTGGTTAGAGGGTTTTTAGCTGTAGCAATGCGCAATGATCCCAGCAGGATAGTGCTGCACTTTGACATGATAATCAGGCTCAGATGCATCTGTGATTTGTTCCACATGTACACGCATCATTACGGGACATGCTGGAAAAAGTGAAAATACTTAAATAAACATAAAAGCAATATAAAACACCACAGGGCACATTCAACATACCTGAGATACACACGTGAGCCCTGGGTTAGCAGTGGGTTAGCATTTTACAGCTTGCCGCCCATTCTCAGCAGGACCAGCAGTACTGAGACTGAGTGGTGCCAGTGCAGTTTGCTGGTCTGAATCATTTATGTGTGCTTACATTACATTCACGTTTACATCTGGTCATTTAGCAGCACTTTTATTCAAATCAACTTGTATCCAAACTTGATGGTTTAGAACACAGGGATAGTACCCCTGAAGCAATGAAGGTTATGGGCCCGCTCAAGAACCCACAACTGTTCAATGGACCTGGGATTTGAACCCTCAACCTTCGGATTGATAGCCCAACACTGTATCCACTGAGCTACCACATCCCAAGTAAGCACAATGTCAAGAAAGAAAATACATCAGCTATGATTTTAGAGAATCATTTTAAAGAATTTTAGGAAATGAAACGTTTCCATTTTCAAACTATTTAAAATTGATCATGTTACAATAAGAAAGATTTTTCACAGGTAACATACATATGACAGTCATCAGATGGTCATATCAGCAAATTTACGCTGAAGTCAAATGGTAGAAAATTGCAAGAGATCTTCATCTAAAAATCTACTTGCCTCAGCAAGTTAAAGGTTCAAGTTATTGACAGGACAAATAGAAAAAGGGTTGCCAAGGGAAATCATCTTATCTTCTTTCTAATATGGGCATGGCAGCATGGCACAAGTTTGCAAAGTTTGCAAAGCTTCTAAAGAAATCACCAGATGTCAGGTAAAATTGCACTGTGCCACGTTTATCAAAAAAACACAACACACAAAACAAATGTCAAGCACAGTGGTGGGGGTGTTGATATAGTCTTGTTTTGCAGTCATATGGCCTGAACAACTAGATGTTATAAAGATTGTCATGAACTCCTCATGTATCAAAGAGTCAAATGTGATGTTAAATCTAAATCTTGGATTGAAACTACTTTTCCAACAGGAGACTAATCCCACCCACTGTAACAAATATAAAAAATGGCTAAAAATAAAAATAACTGTTTTGTAATGTTTCAGCCACTATTCAGACCACAAATGGTCGGGTGTAGCTGGGTATAAACAAGTGCCTACAAACCTCAATGTACTGAATCAACAATTTAAAACCAACATTCATCCAGACTGAAAAAGACTTACAGAAAATGATTACTTCAGTTCATTGCTGCAAAGGTGTTTATACAAGCTGTTGATTCATAAGGTGTACTTAGTTTTGTAAATATGGCTTTTCCATTCTGGATTTATTATTTGGTAAATAAATGATGACATGGAGTAATTTCAAATGTGTTGTTTTTCAGCCAAGATTTTACTTACATAACTCTAAGAGCTTCTGAGAACCAGATGTGTTTTATTCTGCCCTGAAATGTAAAACCATATAATTAAAAAATGGTGCATACATAAGGCATAACATTATACATGCTGTCAGGTGAAGTAAATAACAATGATTCCCTCTTCACCATGGCACCTGTTATTAGTGGGGACATATTCATATTAGGCAGCAAGTGAACATTTTGTTCTTAAAGTTGATGTGATAGAAGAAGGAATTAGAAAAGCATTAGGATTTAAGTGAGTTTGACCAAATTGTGATGGCAAGATGATGGCTAGTTTATAAAATCTGCAGCTTAAATATGTGCTGGTCCCTAGTAACTTAATAAAAGTGATCCGAGGAAGGAAAAGTGGTGAACTAGTGAAAGTGTCAATAGTTGTCAAGGCTTATTTATGCATGTGGGGAGTAAAAGCAAATCCAATAAATTAGTTACCGTAGCATAAGTTTCTGGAGATGTTAATGCTGTTTCGGATAGAATACAATCAGAATACAGGTGTCAGAATACAATGCATCACAGTTTGGTACACAGTTTGGTATACTGCTGAAAATACTTCCAACGGGTATGTGAGCAGCAGAACTGGACAACAGAGCAAAAGGTGCCAGATACCACAGCACACCTTCAAAGGTCTATTGGAGTCAGTTCCTAAATGAGTCAGGTCTGTTTTTCTGGGTGTATATATAGTAAAAGAGCTACTGAATGCACTTTCTTATCCATACACCTCAGTATATAGCCTTACTGAACTGTATATGGTTCCAGACCTGAAACACAGACCCCCAAGTGGGGTGCAGCTGAGAGAAATATACATGAGTGGCTGAGTTACAGTGCTGGCCTTCATCAAAGTGCAGCTGTGGCCCTGTGCACACAATGCCAAGCCCTGCTCATTACTCATGCTGTGTGTTTAGCTGTGATAATGCATTTATACTCATCCCACACTTTAGAGAGGGCACCCCCATCACATCCCTAATAGAGCAGTGGGCACAATCAGAGTGCACACCCAGGAGATCATACTGCTGTAGCAAATACCATACACTCTGTGTTAAAAATAGGATAGAAAAAAAAACTTTGAGTGTGGGTAATATTCTAAACATTCTCTAATCTAGCATTCTGTATTATTGGATGGTTTAAACACAGGTAGGCTGCCAAGTAAAATAGTATTTGTATGCCAGTGGCTTGTCAATGTCATTAATGCAGAATCATCAGTGAAAGGCTTGACAGCCTTTGCAGATATATTTTCAACATGGGCTCAGGAACAGCAGGCGGGTCTGATGCAGTCAGTGCTGATGGGAAGTAATAGTGTTGATGGCACAGATTACGAGTCCTGATAAAGGATGTGACTTTCACGCTGTGACGAATCCATGTGTCTGCACTCGCCATCCAATCTCTGTAGATTTCTAGAAATTAGCTCCTTTCTGTCTCTCTCTCTCTCAGCTCTCTTGTCCTCCCTTGATGCAGGTGGCATGGCCTCCACTATGTTATGCCAAATGAGCTCAGGATTAATCTCATCATGTGCCAGCTCCAAATGCCAGCAGCATGCCTCACACTCTCTTGGGCTTTCCTTGTGTGAAATGTGTGTATATTGTATGTGGGCATTGTCTCTGTATTATTTAGCTCTAGCTTTTACATACACTACCTGTCAAAGGTTTCAGAAGACCCCAATGTTTTCAGTTATCTATTGTAGTTCAAGCTGTTCATCTCTAATAAATCGCCTAAAATGACAAGAAGGCCTTATGGACTGATTATTTGAAATCTTGGGTTCATCGAGCATGATCTTTGTATGTTGTTGAGTAGGCAAAAGGATGGTTCCACAGTCTCTGACATCAACTGTCAAACATGGAGGAGGAAGTGGGCTGGTCTCGGGCTGTTTTGCTGGATCCAGGGTCAGAGGGAGTGAAAATCACCCTAAACCAAAACGGCCATCACAGCATTCTGCAGAGTCATAAAGTATCCTCTTGTTTGCGCCCAGTTGGTCAGGGATTCCACCTACAACAAGATAATGACCAAACACATAAGTCCAGGCTACCCCTGAACTACCTTAGGAAAAAAGAATAAGATGGTGTGCTGGAAAAAATGGTTTGTGAAGAACTTTTTGATTTCTATTGTAGAAAGAATGCCAAGTGTTAGGAGCTTAGATCAGCCAAAAGGTTGGCTACTTTGATGAGCCAAAAGTTTAGAATACATTTTTTCTTACACGATTCTTTTGAACTCCAATTGCTTATTTGTACTATGCTTTCATTGTACTATTTGTACACATTTATATCATACCTCCCCTGTCATCCTAGTAAAGAATTAAGTGGAGTATAATGAGTCGATGTTCCATAGAGTGCATATTTATGAAGGATCCAACGTTTTAAAACTGATAGCAATTGCCAATTGATAAAAAGAAATTAAGAAAACACAAATGCCATAGAGGTGGTCACAGGTTTGAATCCTAATCTGGTGAAGTTTCCATGTTCTCCCTGTGTCCACATGGGTATTCGCCGGGTTTTCCAGTTTCCTCCCACAGTCCAAAAACATGGATTCAAGGTAATTTGAATGCTCTAAATTTCCCCATATAGTGTGTTTGTGACTGTGTGAGTGTGTCAAGTGATCAGTGATGGATTCGTACCCTGTCCTGGGTGTATCTGCCCAGCGCTCAACCCCCCCCCCCCTCCCCCATGAGACTCTAGTAGAATCATAGGAAGATTAATATGTAAACTGGTCTGCCAGCTTTTGATGTCAGCACATTTAACTGTAACTGAAATCTTTGCCTAAACTGTGATCTCTGACCTTTTACTTTGCTCAGGACAGATTGTCTACTTTGCTCAGGACAGATGCAACATTTGAACATCATTGTAAATGCTTGGTAATCTTATAAACAGTTGTATGAGAGTAAAAGCAAAAGTTAAATAGGCACAAGAAGGAAATGTGCTTTTTAGAGAGTCCATACTTGTGACACCATATAAATATTTCATTCAGCGGAGACGTGGCGTGATGTATGACTGCGCTATGTGTAGCCGCACAGGACTGTGCTGAGGGCAATACCAGTGATTCATTGCACCCATAATTAGAGAAGTTGGAAAAGAGCAAAAGATCTATTTCAGCTTTTCAGTAGACAGAAAGGTTTGTGATGCTATACTTTTGTAAATGAACAGTACTGGGAACAGCTGTGAGGTGAGCCCTCAATATATTTAAAACAACCAACCTTTTAACCTGTCTCTCTGTCTCTCTCTCTGTCGCTGTCACCTTTTAGAACTCTTCATAAAAGTTTGGTTTTAAAGCCTTGAACATTATTAGTTCAGTTTGCATTTCCTATTTGTCGTCATTACAGCCTTACGTATATTTGTAAATGCTGCATTGTGTCAGAGGAGCATCAATGAGGTTGGAGGCCATACATTATAAAAAATACATTACATTAAGTAATGTAGCAGATGCTTTTATTCAAAGCACCTAACATATATCCATGATACAGCACAGTGGTAGTCTGTAATAATACCAACAAAAACTTGCTAACTTTTATAAAAAACAAGAATTAGCGCAATCATGATGGAACAGAATTCATCCTTACACAAACTGTCTCCACAATGTTTGATTTTATACTCTTATGACAAACACCTGATTTGGAAAGATTAAGAGGTTTGTCCCAATAATTTTGACTATATGTTTGATGTCACTGCACTTTGCCATCACTTGAAGCCTGAAGAGAGTGGAAAATGACAACTCGGCATGGCTCAGTTAGTGATTATTGTGATTATGTGCAGATGATATGTGTTGGCTTAGCTGTAAATGATAACCGGAGGGGGACTCAGGCTCTGGACTACAGAGCACCATTAGTGCATTAATGCTCATTTATCAGGCCTGTGAACATTGGCCAGGGTATCCTGTTGTTTTTTTCTCCAAAATTTAATTGTACTACATTGTTTAGAGATTTTTTTTCTTTAATGAACTGTTTATGCTATGGCTATAAATGAGTGGCTATATATAAGTTCACTTATAAATTTTAGTAAATGTGTTTATGTAATAGAAAAATAACATGAGCCATTTTTACAACTGCTAGCTGCCATGCACAGTTAGCTATAAGCATAACCAATAAAGATAGATGTCTTCCCCACATTTATTTTAGGGGTTGGAGATTGACACACTGCATTAAATAACAATGATTATATTGGTAGTAAGTTTTAAATAAATTCAGTTTTTAAAAAAATAAGTTAAATAAATTAAGAAATCTAATCTAGTAAATATCATAAAAAAGTAATTGTATATGTGCTATATATATAGCCACAATATATATATATATATATATATATATATATATATATATTATGCCATATATTATGCCATATAATATGGGTGACTAAGTGTTGATTTTTGGTCATACCCCATATATTCTATTAAAATGGTATTAGGTTTAAAATTCAGGAAGATAGTAAAGCTAAAAAAAAAAAACTTTGCATGTTGAACAAAAGGTGAGACAGGGTTGCCATAGTGCACGGATGGGAAGGGTTAGATTATGACTGTTACCAAGGTATCAGTCATGTAACCAGTTGCAGTAGATCCTCGTTAACCCTGATATCTTCCTTTTTCTCTTTTTAGACTGTCTACAAACACTGGCTGTGTTCACAGGACTTCCAGATCACACCGATGCATTGCCACAACCGAATCCCATGCAGGCATTACTGTTTGGAGGTCCAGCAAAGATGTCCTTTCATACTGCCTGACAATGATGAATTAATATATGGTGGAAGCCCAAGTTTTATATGCACAGGTTGGTTTAAGCACACTGTTTTTGTGTTTGTGTGTGTGTGTGTGTGTGTGTGTGTGTGTGTGTGTGTGTGTGTGTGTATGTGTGTGTGTATGAATTGCTTGTTTGCGGTGCAGTAAAAACGAACGAGATGTCATCATTCATGTAGCTGAGCTTGTTTTTGGCTCCACCTGCTGGTCACACAGTAAAACACCAGCTTTATATATTTTTTCTTTTTCATCATGTAAAATATCGTCACAAAAACTTTAACTTTAATTTGTATTTCACTTTTTCAGTCACTCTTATTAAGCTCTTAAAGTATATCCAAAAATATCCAGAGACTTGTGGTTGTGAACAATTACACTAACAACATTGATTACAGTGTGTACAGGGACTGCTTTGCACATTTCAATTTCTTCACATAGTGCAGCATTTGTAGCTGGTTTTCTATGATATACCACATAATTCAGTGTTTTCTACAAGCATAAATTGATGGGTGTTAAAATAATAAGAAAGTAATTTAAATCTCATATTCATTCTATCCAGCATCCTGACAGAATGTAATCAGAATAGGTTTTCAAAGTTTATAAGGCAGCATGGTAGGGCATGATTTTGTTAAATAAAAACTACTTATTTGCATAAATAATACAAAAGTGTGGTAAAATGGATGTATGAAACATGTTGTGTTACATTGATCTTAAGACACACAACACATACTGTATTAGGCCGTGGTAAATTGGCACATTCACAAAACCACTTCAAAATGATTTTGCATTGCTTAAAAATCAAGCATAACTCCTCAGTTTAACTCTCCTTAAGGCTACATGGTAGCTTTAGCAATCTTTAGAGACATGCTACTACTGTATATATTACTGCCATAATTCAGTTTGTATTTCTAAAATCGATACATTTGAAGTAGATGTACATGTATGAGGTGTGGAGAAAAGGTCTGGTGAATGTTACAATTTAAACAACAACAATTTCAAGGAAAACACCTTTATTGACCTTCAGAGTAATATTCATCACTCACAATACACATTTGATCTTTGTACAGCTTCTAAAAACATGTTTACTTTTTTTTTTTTTTTTTTTTACACACACTCTTTCGGCTTATAGTGTCATTTCCATACACTTTCACCAGCATTTTCTTGTCTTTCCATTACCGTTTAAAACAAAAGCTAATGTCTTGTCTTTGGTTTATTCCTGTTCAGTGCAATCACTTTATCAATCTAATGACTGCACCATATGGACCTGTTAAGCCATTCCCATCACATGCAACATATCATTTCTTCACATATTCCTTAATGTTCAAGCTCATTTTCAGATTTAAGATATTTCATCTATAGAAAATACCTTAACTTTTAATCTCACCCTTAAATTCTTCTAATCCTAAAAAATGTACATACACTCAAATATTAAGTAATTGTTCTCATTAAATAAATGTGGCTAATATGTTGTTCATACATATTGGATATTATATTGGATATTTGGTCCATTTTTATCTCTTTTAAAATCTAATAAGTGTTTTTTGTAATTTTAATGCAGAGCCATAGAAAATAAAATTGTGTTCTGAAACAGGCTTGCAGTATCAGGTTGGGCCCTTTTTTGACTTCAGAACCACTGTAATTCTTTTTTGCATGAATTCAACAAAGTGCTTGAAATATTTGAAAAGAATTTGAACAGCAGCCAATAAAGAATGTGTAAAGAATTTTAAATCAAAATTTTGACAACAATAGCCTTATACAGTTGCACATATTAAAGATGTGTTTGATAGAAAGAATGGAACAAAATAAACACTAAATTGTTTTGTCCTTAAAGCCAAGCAATGTGATAAAAAGGAATAGATACAAAACAAAGTAGTAAATTATTACCATCCAAACTTCTTGTGATAAGTGTTTGCAGATCTGAAGCACAGGAATAGTGTAACATGGGTAGAAACATTTTTACTTTGAGCTATGCAGTTCCTGTTTGGTGATGAGCTTAGATGCACTTGTTATTTGTTACACCAGCAGGTCCATCTGAAAACAATTATGTTCCCATTGTTACGTATCAGTTTGGAGAAGCACATCCACCTTTATTGCACTCCTTCTAGATGTATGTTAATGTGCATGGTAGCAGCTTTGCAGCTGATAATTTTAATTAGTACTTAGTAGTCAGAGTTTGATTAGTACTCAGAGTACTAATCTCAATGACTAGATTAGTACTCTAGGCAGGTCTGGTGTTTTGTCTATGATGATCTGGGGACTCTGTGAGTGTGCGGCATCCTGCCATCCTGAATGACTGTAGGCAGCACAGCTTAAGCCTTAAAATAAGTGCTGACCAGCACATGGATCCAGGGGGGGGCATTTCCAGAGTTTGTTACCTCATTATTACAGTTAAGTGACAGTTCCAGGATCAGGTAGTGCCACTGGGCCAAAGTGCCACAGTGCCATGAAAGAAAAAGAAAATATACCACCAAATACACCACAAAATGTTGGAACCAATTTTTATCTCACTGAGGATAGTATGAAACCAAGATATTTCAAGTTTTGTGTTCAATCTTTTAGAAACATCTATTTGTTACAGAACATGGCACACGTGACCTTCGACAAACAAAACACACGTCAGGTAGCAGGCTGCTCTTACTACTGGGTAAGTGCCGGGTTCCAGGTTCCCCCCCAGTGTCTCTGTGTGGTCAGTGCAACTGTTGGAGTACAAATCCGCAAGCACCCTTTTTTGTATGGTAAATGTCTTTGCGCTTACCCAGTAGTAAGAGCAGCCTGCTACCTGACGTGTGTTTTGTTTGCCGAAGGTCACATGTGCATCTGAGGTATCGTCAGGCCCTACGTGTAGTATGTAAGATTTAAATTTAATTGATTAGATTACCTAAACCTTTTAAACTTTTACACATGGTTGGGTCTGTCATGCCCACATATTTTTCCAGCATGCCGTGTTCTGCAACAAATAGATGTTTCTTAAAAATTGAAGAACACAAAACTTGAAATATCTTGGTTTCATACTATCCTCAGTGAGATAAAAATCGGTTCCAACATTTTCTGATGTATTTGTTGGTGTATTTTCTTTTTCTGTCATGGCACTGTGGCACTTTGGAGTGAACAGATTGACAAAGAAAGAGAAAAAAGTTGCCTTAAAAGACTGCCCACGAAGAAATGTGATTGGTCTGAGGAGCACAAAGTGAAACCCATCAGGGTCCTCTAACTGTTACTCCCTTAAAATTTAATTCATTATAAAAGTCCCACAGTGCACAGGGATTCGATGATTTCCAATAAAAAGCAGCAGTCATGATTGGTCTCCTGAACTATTAGTAGTACAGAAGATGATAAAATGTGTAATTCTATGACTAAAAAGATGTTAGTTATCCATTCTTCCCCGGAGGAGATCGGCAACGCGGGGAAACTGCGTACACCGTTTGCGCCTTGTGAGCGTTTTCCGTTAGATCGGCTACGCGGAGAAAGGATGCGTACGCCGGTCTGCTGGATGCAATGCTCCCATGAATATAACCTGCGCAGGGAGAAATGTGTAGCATTGTACCGTGGTTGAAGCGCGGAAGGAGAGTCCAGAGAACACCGGGTATAAAAACAAAACGGGTTTATTATTAAAAATGGTGTAGGAACACCAACAGAAAGGGAGGAACAAACGAAACAAACTAACATTGGGTAGATACCACAAACAAAGACGTGCACCGGGAAGAGGGAATACGGAAACTAAATAGAAAACCACCCAATCACATGCACAAAAACAAACCAATCACCCAACGGAGTCCGTGAATCACCCAAATGAGGGACAGGTGCCCCAGGCACCTGTGACAAAAGATAATGGTCAAATCCAATTAGTGATTTTTTAAGGAGTTAGCAGTTTATCCAGTGTCAACTCATGCATTATGTTAACCATTTACATATTTTATTCCATTATGCAGTACCAACTACTGATTATGAATCAGTATCTTTGAGGTAAAGTGCTTACATAACCACCTAACTTTTATTTTACACTAATTTATGGCTTGCATATTATATTTAAATAATACTTCCTTACAGCAAGAAGGTCCTGAGTTCGATTCCCGGTTGAGGTAAACAAAAGCCCTTTCTATATGGCGTCTACATGTCCTCCCATTGCCTGAATGGGGTATCTCCAGGTATTCTGGTTTCCTCCCACAATCCAAAGACATACACAGACAAACATACACACTCTCATGACAGATGTGACTTCAAATGATGATCCAGTGGTCTTTAAGCAAAGAGGACACGTTTCGTCAAAAGGAAAACACACGACTTGCACATAAATGCATTAGAAAAAAAGAATAAATAATACTGTGATATATCAATTCATCAGTAATGATTTGCCCATGTAGTTTTTTTAGGTAATTTTATTCCATAACTTACACTAGTTTTAAGTAAATACAGTATGTAGCCTCACCTAAAATCTTATATTTATCTTAGTACATAATAGCTGGATCAGAACATGTCATTCATCGTGTTCTCAAATCTCTGAAATCATTGGTTATTATTTGGAATTCTGCTAATTGGTTCAATCTGGACTTTTACCCACAAGAATGAAATATTTTAGGAAATCAAATGAAAAGACTTTCATAATAACTTAGGCTTTTTAAATATCTTTTGCATATTAGTTTTGACAGTAAACATTTCAAAGCCAACTCTTAGGTCATGTGTGCTCACACTTGCTGTTATTTTGTTTGACAGGGCTCCAAGAAGACAGCCCTTTGGATGTAGAAAAAGAGTGTTGTGATGTTCGATGGGACAGCAAGCCAGATAACAGTTCCAGAGGGACTCTCAAAAGAACTCACCCGTCTTGCCAGCACGGGACGTCCCTTAGCTCATCAGCGAACTCCAGACTGTGCAACAGCAGGCTCAAACTCTGCTTGCTTGTCCTAGTTCTGCTTCATACTGTGGCTACAATCACAGCCTCTCACAACCTAAGCACCATATCCTCCCTGGAGGAGAACTCCGCCAATGAGGAGTGATGAGGTAGATGCTTATAAAAGCCAGCAAACATCAGTACTCAGTCCAACCAGATGGACCTCGGGTCGACTGCAGTGCTTTCTTGGACTCCTAGTGCAGGAACAGAATACTGTGGACATGCAATCAACCAAGCAAACAAAGACAGACGGATGGATTTGTGCACGTCAAATAACTCTGGACAAACTTAATCCAATGTCATGAGCAAGGGACAACACCGCAGCCTTTTGTTGAAAGAGACCTCTCTAGGGTGGAGTTCTCTCACACCATATTTTTTACACTGTGTCAAATGGCTTGGGTTTCAGTTGCACTAGATGACTACAGGATCTTTCCATATCCTTGTTTTCTTTACATTATTCGTCTTTGTGCCAGAAAGAATGAGAAAATGGATGTTATATGTACATTATCGAGATTTTATCAAGAAAGTGAGTGTGTGCATGTGAGTGTATGTGTGCATATATGTTCCCTTACCCGAATCAGCTTTCGGATATGTTGCTCAGTCCATCACAAGGGTTACTACGGAGCCTTCAGAATTGGTCCTAATCATTTACAGATCTACTCAATAGGTTGTTTGCAAATAATATCACCGCAGTGTGTTGGCACCAACTGCAAATGGAGGGCAGAAAGTGATTTTCGACAACGGAAGGGCCATTACAAACTCTCAAGAATGCCTATGGCTTGTGTTGTTGAAATAATTTTTGAAGCAGAACGGATGAAGAGCTTTAATTGATTCTATAAGTAGATGTACATAAAGAAAGGATATGCAAGAGATAAACTAGGGTTGGATGATTCTCATATATGCAACAACCACATACTAAAGGTAACTAACGTATTTATAGCCACCAGCAAGAGTGAACAACAAAAAGACACCTGACATGCAATTGCAATTACTTTTCTGTCTTGTTTGGAAATCATCAAAGTAGAGTTTTTTCCAGACCATTTAAAGTAGGTAACCTACATGTAAGTAAACAAATACACTGCCTGGACAATAAGAACGTCACTACCTGAATTTAACTATGACTGGGGTTGCTGCAGTTGGTCAGGTTGGATTCTGTAACGCCCAAAGAATCAGGTCAGCTGACGACCTGAATATACTGACCACCAGGTTATTCCATCAATGGATTTTGTTCTTCTTGGTGGAACAGTCATATTCCAAGATGACAATGCCAAATTTTATCAGGCTCAATTTGTGAAAGAGTGGTTTAGAGAGTGTGAGACATCATTTTCACATTTGGATTGATCACCACAGATTAAAGACCTGAACCCCATTGAGAATCTTTAGGATGTGCTGGAGTAGACTTTGCACAGCAGTCCAAATATTTAATACAAGATCCTGGGGGAAAATTAATGCAAATCTGAAAAGTAATACATATTTTGACATTGTAGAAGCTTGTGGAAATGATGCCACTGTGAATGCTTGCCATATTCAAAGCTAAAGGCCAAAGGTCCAACTATATATTAGGATATATATATATATATATATATATATATATATATTAGGATCTGTTTGGGCCAGGCAGTGTATAGTGGTGATAATAATGATAATAATTATAATAATAAATTATATGAGAATAAGAAAGATAATAATATAATAATAATAATAGGCACCATGAGGTTAAATGTTTTTTAGGGATAATTCACCCTAAAAAAAAAAGCAAAGGGACAGTTTTGTAGAGCACAGTCTGTCTTTATGGGGGGGTAGGAAGGATGTCTTTTCTGTGTTTCATATTTTCTTTCTCTTATACTGTTTTCTAGGCTAACATAAGCTGAGCCTTCAACCATCCTGCTTTTTACTTCCTGACCTCCATTGGGTTTTTGAGTGTGATCAAAATTCTGTGACTGCAAACAATCTCTTGACACTCTATTTAAATGCGCTGATTGAGTCCCTCTTACTAAAATTGACTTCAGTTGTGTTACCATTTTAGTGCCATTGGTTTACTAGTTCAGGGGCTTTTAAGGCTTTAGGTACTGATTAAGTAATTACCTGGAAGCTGAAATGCTAGTGAATATAATGCATTTATTAAACTGAAGTCTTTGGAATATGATTCACTTCCGAGGTTTCTTCTTTTGTATGATCACTCAACCTGCACACAAGCATCAGCTCCTAAAGCATAAAGTCTGCTTTTCTGCCATTGTTAGTATATTTCAGTAGATATACTCTCTATATTCTGCATGATATAATCAGTGTTTAGATTAAACAATTCATTTATTAATAAATGCAAAAGAATGAAAGCCAGTAGTTTCAGAGCTCAATCAACTTAGAAGCAAAAATGAGTATATAAAGTACCCGAATGACATGGAGAATTCATTCTGTTGTTTTACTAAACATGTCATATCTTCCACAGTAAAGGGCTTTTCTCATTGTTTACACATGCACACATTCAAACATGCCTGCAATGCATGCTTCTAGAGATTAATACAGCGTTAGTAGCTCAAGTGTTTCAGTTCAGGACAGGTATGTGTTAATAAAACAAAGAAAATGAATTGTTGCTGAAGAAATGTGACTTTCAAACATAACAGCTCTATGTGGACAGAGCCTTTATAAGTGACCTAATATAGAAAAGCTTAATTTTGGTGTTAAAACGCACAGAAGGTAATATGCAAAGGGCTGATTTTAAAGGATGAGCTGTAAATACTTTCCTAGTGACCCAGAGATGACAAGAATGGTTAGCATTTTTTAGAGTGCTTGGATGAGTACTCAATGACTAATCTGAATCTCATTTGCTAGCTCGGGTTCTCAAAAACACTACTACAGCAGTGGCAGACACATGGTCAGAAGTTTCCATCTTGCAATAAGACCTAGACCTTTGAATCAAAATATTAGTATAAACTCTGGATATTTTCTTAATCATTTGAAAATGTGATATTGCAAAAAGCTCACTGCAAGAGTTTATATTTAGAGTATTGATTTCCCCCCATGTTTGCTGAAAGAATAATTGCAAATATTTTTACCTTCCTTTTTGCCTTGAAATAGCTTTTTTTTTTTTATTTAACCAAAATGTGTATAGTGGTTCAAAAGTGAAATTTGATTCAGAAAGCTAGGTCTTGTTTTAATCCAATGTTAATTAGAATCACAATGAAAATCTGAAAATCACAATTTAATGTGAATGTGTTACAGTGAAACCTGCTACACATTATATTGCACAAATATGAGAACCACACACCAGTAAATTAATACAGAACTTATAATATTATCCCATTATTAACTAAAGTTGACATTTTAAATACATTATTCTAATGATAGAATGTCAGATGATATTTGGGTTTCAAATCTATTTGTCACAGCATTGGACTTCCTTTGGTATAATCTAATAAGCTTTAAGGTGTAATTACATGAGGTATCACATTGTATATGAAGGAGAGAATCATCAAATATTCATCAGTGTAATTCAGAATGTGTAGCCCTGATTAGCGGATTAGAGTTATGAAAATTTAGATGTAAGATGTGTGACCTCATATTTGTTTTATTTCTTTAATTCTGAATGAGGCCAAGAAAAAGGGAATTCAAAACTTATCTTTAAATTATTAAAAATACAGTATATTACAATGGCACGTAGTGGGTTTTGCAACCCAGCTAAAATTGAACTGTAAATACAAAACTACAAAAGTTCTGCCGTTGTATATTTTAGGTTTAATGCTGCTGTTGTACAAAGATTCTGACATTCTGAAAATGCAGTTTCTCGTATATTGTAATATTTAAAATTTATGGAACGATATCAACTCTTGGGGATGGAAAAAGCTGGGTTACTCAATCAAGGGGGGGTTAAAGTCTCGGAAATATTTTAGGTGATCTCACATGACCTGTTCTTGCTCCATAGGACATACCTAATAAATAATGAATGGAGATCATAGAGAAATTACCCTCCTGAGATCTTATTAGCTTCTTCATAACACGGGACTCTTTTTAGAACACCTGCTCTGTAGCAGAAAAGAAAGAAAGAAGAAAGAGTGAATGGGAAAGTGATAGATCATGAATTATTCTCCTCATTCATTTCCAGCAGACACACAGACACAGCAGACAAACACTAATCCACAAATAAACAGCTCCATCTGGACCTGTCAGGGGAGGGGGGGCAGGACAGATGAGACCAGAGACACACGATAAAAGGAAAGGAAGCCATAGCCGACAGAGGACAAGAAAAATACTTGTCATGCTTACTTAAGAACAATGTGTGTTAATTGATCATTGCTTATTTCAATGTCAGGTTAGGCTGAGTGTTTTGCAATACTCAGCAGCACAAGCACATGAACCCGATCACCTTGGCAAACCTCTGCACACCCAGTTTTTCGTGCTGCTTTATGTGCCAGGAAGATATTTTCAGAACAAGAAGGTCTGGACAGGCTGTGGAATTCAGTCCAGTCCCCATTACCACTTATAATAAATTAGATGGCTTTTCATCAAATTTCCACACATGTCAAGTTGTCTCAGCATACCATATCTGTGACTCATGCCACTTCAACTGCAGGTAGCCAAAGTGGTTCTGAATCTTCCTGTAACATTTTCATGTATCTTTGTGTTTATGTGGGTTCAGTTACTGTGCTTCAGTGACCCACAAGAATGAATGTAACAGATGCCTGCTAATCGCTTTTTACCATGAATTACCATGAAACCTACATCTAGATGTATCAAATGCTTGCACATTAACAGTACTTGTTCATTTACAACTATTAATGCAGCCGTGTAAGTAGTGCTTCATGCATCTCACTTCAGCAAGCAGAAACACTCTCTCTTTCTCTATCTCTTTCTCTCTCTCTCTCAATCTATCCTATCTATCCTGTGGACCTATGCAGCCCAGAACCTCAGTCGTTTCATTTGTAAATATGTTATGAGAATGCTGAACTGTGTGCATATAATTTGGAAGTTTTATTTCTTGCATTCTGACTTGGTGTCCTTTTAATTCCTCTTTTGTAAGTGCTGAAAAATTCACTCGATTTCAGCTGAGATCTATTCTGGTTGGTGTGATTTAAAACTCCCTGAATCACAACCTCAGCACCCGAAGGCTGTGATAAGAGCATAAAAATACAAAAAAAAAACCCTACAAAATAATATAAAACAATAAAAAATACATATAAAGGTTTAAAGGCATATAGAGATAAGATATGAGAGAATGATTATTTAAAAATGATAATTATATTATTATATAAACAAATTGTAATAATATAGGCAATTTAGTTCAGTAACTTCTTTAATTTTTTACAAACAACTTTAAGAAATTATTTATAAAAAACCTTCACATTTCATGAGCTTTTGAAATATATGAAAATCTACTACTAAAATGATTCAAATGTGTTCTGATGAAAATAAACACATAAGAGATGTAATCTGGTTGTGTTTGTGTGATCTATATGGACATGCGGGGATTTGATCTGCTTGATATCAAGCTAGTTTCTCCTCCTTTCAGTGACTGGTGTATTCCTGCTTCAAATTTACATGACAGAGGACAATTTTAGATGATTAATTACAATTAATTCTATTTTTACAAGTAAACTAGAAATACCAAGTAGAACCTCATGCAGTCAGTCAGATGGTGATGACTAAGGGAGGAAGGAAGGTTTAAACTTTTTACATTTTTATTCTAAATGCAACTATACAAGTTTTAGGAAATTCTGGATGAAAGTGAAAAAGAAAAACCAGTAGTGAGGTGTACCTTTCCACAGTACTCATGACACAAAGATCCAACAAAAAATGCTGGTATAACAGGATCAGTAATAAATACAGCATTATTAAAAATAATTATTAAAATTAGAAACAGCTAACTAACATAAAGAAATCTTATTCATAAGCATAATTAATTATAGGGTGGCACAGTGGCTTAGTGGTTAGCCCGTTCACCTCTCAGCACTGGGGATCCAGGTTCAAATCCCAATCTGGGAGGAGTTTCAATGTTCTCCCTGTCTCTTTGTGGGTTTCCTCCTGGTTCTTTTGTTTCCGCCCACAGTCCAAAAACAAGGTAAGGTAAGGATTCAAGATGAACAGAATACTCTAAATTGCCCTATATAATGTGTGCTTGTGTGTGTGTTTGTGTGAGTGAGTGTTCCCAGCGATATATTGGCATCCTGTCATGGGTGTATCTGCCCAGTGCCCGAAATGTTCTCCCCAAGATGGGTATGAGGAACCCCCACGACCCTAGTAGAGATATTGTAGTAAAGATAATAAATGAATATATGATTTGAATCCCCAATGCTGAGAGGCAAACTTGCTGAGCACTAAGACATCGTGCCAATATGAAAGCTGGGCACACACTCACTCTCACAGACACACACTATATGGGGCAATTTAGAGCATTCAATTTACATTGAATCAATGTCTTTGGACTGTGGGAGGGCTTGTTTGTTTCTTACTCAGTTATCACCATACATTACTGTCCATTGTGGATGAAACTAAATTATTTGTTTTGCCATTGACAAACTCATTAACATGGGTATGGACAAAAACATCGGCATCCATGCATATCTTTTATGATAATACACCACTACTCCCAGAACATTGTCATAATTACAACTGTTGCAGTAGCTACTGAACTGGAATTAAAAAAAAAAAAAAAGTGATTTTCATTCTTCAGTAGCAATATCTGAAACAGATTGCTTTCTGTAATTAATGAGTTTTGGACAACTCTTCTGCAATCTCTTCTGAAATTTGCTCCACCTTTCTTTCATTTGAAGGGTTTTTATGTCTCCACAAGTTTTTTTTTTAATTATAGGATTCAAATCTGAAACTATTGCAGGCCATTTCAAAACTCTCCAATGTTTTTTTTTTATCCATGTGTGAGTGCTGTTTGAAATATGCTTTGAATTATTGACCCATTGAAAGACCTATGATTTCTGTCAGACACCCAGTTTTTGACAATAGACTTTAAATATTTAAATACATAGCCCATAATTATTTGTAGTTTTCAGATTTCATGATGCCATAGACTCAATCAAGCCATCCAGTGCCAGACCACAGCCACAGATTTTAATCTTATTCTTCTCATTTTGTTTTTTGAAAACCTTTCTTTCGATCCAGTTTGTCCACAAAATCTTCCTCCAGAATGTTATGGCTTTTTAATATCTGTGTGTCAACCCTGGGGTCCTCGTGGGTCTTCTATCATAGCATCCCATTTTATTCATATGGTGATGTCTCTCACATCCTCTGATGAATTTTACATCTACGTGTACACGGACACACTGAATGAATTCTTCATTAAAACTGCCTAAACATGCAAATTTTGTTATATTGCCAGCAGCTAATGCTTCCCACAAATGAAAGAACCATTGCATTAAATTGTTTTAAAAATAATTAAACTATTTGTGGGGGGGGGGGGGGTAGCCAAGGGAATGTCAAAGCTTTTGTATTTGCACAACTATATGAAAAAAGGTGCAAAGGTGCCAGTGATTTTGTCCATGACTGAATAATTTTTAACAACATGGAAATTATTGGACATTGTCTTTTAGACTTTTAATGTTGTTGTTAAACTATTATAAAACATCCATCCATTATCTTCCACTTTATCCTCTACTAGGGTCACGGTGGGGTTCCCCATGCCCATCCAGGGGAGAACGTTTTGGGTGCTGGGCAGGTGCACCCAGAAAAGGGCGCCAATCTATCGCTGGGCACACTCATTGACTCACACAAACACATATATGGGGTAATTTGAGGTAATTTGGAGAATTGAATTAACCTGGATCCATGTATTTTGGACTGTGGGAGGAAACCGGAGAACCCGGAGGAAACCCACGCAGACACGGGAAGAACATGGAAACTCCAACCAGATTGGGATCCGAACCGGGAATCCCTAGCGCTGAGAGGCGGTCATGCTAACCACTAAGCCACCGTGCCGCCCTACTATTATAAAACAGTATACATATAATAGTATTTTTAATCTAATGGGCTGTTAGTATAATTGACTGTATTTTCGCTTACGTTTAACTATAAAATGAACGCACTTAGGTGGCTTAGTGGTTAGCATGTTCGCCTCTCAGCACTAGGGATTCCCGGATCACTGCCCAATCTGGATGTTGTCTCCATGTTCTCCCCGTGTCCGCATGGGGTTCCTCTACGTTCATGAATCAAAACAACATGAATCAAGGTCAACTGAATTCTCAAAATTGCCCCATATAGAGTGTGTCTGTGTTTGTGTGAATGAGTGTGTGCCCAGAGATAGATTGGCACCCTGTCCTGGGTGTATCTGCCCAGCTCCAGAAATCTTCACCCCTGAATGGGCATGGGGAACCCCCCCCCCCCCCCCCACGACTCTGGTTGAGGATAAAGTGGAAGATAATGGATGGATGGATAAAAGCACTTAGCACTTAAGGCTGTTGTCTAATCCTCCTCCTCTTCCTCCCTCTCTTAATTGCACTGTGATTCATTTTAATAACTAAAAGAGACATTCTGAATAGTTTACAGCTCTGAGTTAAATGACAGGTAACTGGTCACATAAGTGTATTTTGTTTGAAAAATCTAAACTCTGCAAATGGGATGACGGTAAAATAGTATAAAATAGGCATGCATATATATATATTTTTGCCAATCCACATGTTTTGGCAGGGATAAATCTTTTTATCATACACCAGATTCATCAAAACCTGTTCAAGTTAAACAATTAAAATAATTTATTTGGGAACAGGGTGGCAAGGTGGTTAGTGGTTAGCATGTTCACCTCTCAGCACTAGGGATTCCTGGTTTGAATCTCTATCTGGGTGGAGTTTCCATGTTCTCCCCATGTCCACGTGGGTTTCCTCCTGGTTCTCCGGTTTCCTCCCACAGTCCAAAAACATGGATCACGGTCAAGTGAATTCTCCAAATTGCCCCAAATAGAGTGTGTTTGTGTGAGTGATTGTGGGCCCAGCGATAGATTGGCGCCCTGTTCTTGGTGTATCTGTCCAGCGCCCGAAACATTCTCCCCTGGATGGGCATGGGGAACCCCCCCCCTTAGTATAGACCCTAGTATAGAATATAGCAGAAGATAATGGATGGATAGTGTGTGAGTGATTGTGTGCCCAGCGATAGATTTGCGCCCTGTTCTGGGTGTATCTGCCCAGAGCCCGAAACGTTCTCCCCTGGATGGGTATGGGGAACCCCCCCGCGAACCTAGTAAAGGATAAAGTGAAAGATGATGGATGGATGAATTTGGGAACAAAAGTGATGTTTTTCAAAGACAAATTTAGAACGTTCCGTTAAACGCCACAGTTGCTGCCCGGAGAGATTAAACAGTGACACGTTTAAAAAGGTCTGGCTAGTTCGCTAGCCGGTTCTGGACAAACGCGGAATGGAGAACGGTGAGCATTTACTGCAGATTTGTTACATCGATATATTTATTGTTAACGAATGTGGCCACTAATGGTGTGCTTATTTTAACATAACAGTGGAACTGCTTGTGGTAGCGACGTTGTGTGAGTGTATAGGAAGCGCTAACCCTGGGGCGGCTAACCGTTCCGCTGCAATAAAACACTGATAAGTACACAAAATATATATTTTAATGTAGTCTATTAACTGTACTCATTGCTCTAATGAGACATAAAGTCTATGTGTCGGTTCGTTCGACGTTAATAAGTTGGTCAGGCTTTTGCACAGAATCAGGTCAATGTTGGTCAGTAATAAAATAACCGCCGCGACATTTCTGTCTCTTTCACTTCAGTCTTCTGTTTCTGAAAATGAATTGGTCGTTTTAAATATCTGCAGCGTGCTATTCTATAAACGATGAACACCTACAACCGGACTGCACAGTTTCACTGTAAGCACTGTAAGCTGACACTGTAGAGCAAGTTCCAGAGCATGACTGAACAGTAACAGCTATGAAACCTGACATTTGGTATGTTGATCACCACAACGTGGATTTTATCCAAAGCGACTTACAAATGAGAACACCACAAGTCAGAAGCCATGGAGAAAACCAACTATACTGTAAATTCATCAAACCTGATTGTTATTCGATGCTGCGGCCCCTCCCCCTTTTTTATTTTTATTTTTTCATTCATTCATTCATTCATTCATTATCTCCCGCTTTATCCTCTATTAGGGTCGCGGTGGGGTTCCCCATGCCCATCCAGAGGGGAACGTCTCGGGCGCTGGGCAGATACACCCAGGACAGGATGCCAATCTATCGCTGGGCACACACTCACTCACACAGACACACTCTATATGGGGCAGTTTGGAGAACTCAATTGAATTGATCCATGTTTTTGGACTGTGGGAGGAAACCGGAGAACCCGGAGGAAACCCACGCAGACACGGGGAGAACATGGAAACTCCACCCAGATGGGGATTCGAACCGGGAATCCCTAGTGCTGAGAGGCGAACGTGCTAACCACTAAGCCACCGTGCCGCCTATTTTTATTTTTTAAATTTTTTTACATTTTTATTTTACTACAACAGGTATTTGTTAAAGAGATGCGTCTTCAGTAGTTTCTTAAACCTGTTTAGTTATTCTGCCTTACGGACAGACCCTTACTTGGGTTTGTCTAAATGTCAGACTGTAGTCCACCACCCCGACATCAGGTCCATAATGGTTCTCTTGTTCTCCTTTTCCAACCTGCACACAGGGCATGGCCTGAACTTAGAACAGACCAGGTCACCAGATGATATATCTGACACACCAGACTCACCAATGCTCACCTAATAAAGGGGGAACCATCACCCTCCTGTGAAATATGCCACAAACCCCTAATCGTGAAACAGAATGCTCCTGATATACCCAACCCAGACGCACTACTAGATTACCAAATACAGTAAACGAAGAACTAAAACCACAAAAAAAACATTGACATACTTAAAGATCACTGGGTTGAAACACCAGACTTGATACATAAGCTGAAATACATAACTGCCCTGCCTCATACATAACCTGACTGTGTTTACATGGCATTAAACAAATAAAACAAACCAACCTGAAAACCTCCCATTTCTTTCTCTCTAATATGGCTACCATGGGAACTTGCACATTTGGAAAGAGGAAAGTCATGTCAAATATTGTCTTAATTCTGATTTTTCATATTTTACAATGCAAGCAAAGGACATTCCAGTTCATTTTCATCTTTTAAGTTTAATTCGCCTTTTATACTAAACTGGAGCTGAGAGGCGAATGTGCTAACCACTAAGCCATGTGGCCCCAAATGTATTAAACCCTTTTAAGTTCATTTTGTTAAGCACTCTCTGGTACTTTCCAGGTATTAAGAAATCTTTATATTGGATTAAACACAGCAATATAGCAAATTAATCCAATTTATGGATGTGTACAAAAAAAAGAACAGCAGTACTAACAAGATAAAAGATCCTCTTGAAACTATATTTAAATGTCCAAGCTAACAAACAATTTATGCATGTGATGTTGAAGGCCTGGCTCTAACAAAACACATCTGATATTTCATGTATGCATTATTTATCACTAGTGAGGGAAACCTGGAATAATGCATCTGACCTCTCACCTTTATAGATGTTATTATGAAAACTCTGTCAATTTAAAGATTTTCTTTGCTTCTCACACTCTGATGTTCATAAACCACATATCTGGTTAATATGTGGTTCATGAACATCAGAGTGGGATTTTGTTAAAGCACTGAAATGAGCAGAACAGGGACTCTCCAGGACCAAGAGTGGGAGATAAAGCGTGTACATGATCACTTTAAATATCATTCTTATTTTTTAAAACATAAGAAAAATTTAATTCCTATATTTTATTGATTTTCATGATGTTAATTATACACAGTGGGTGACATCTGTAGTGTTGACAGATGATTTTCTCATGACCCTCATTTCTATTTAACAGTATGTTTAAACTGTTGGCTTAAAGGCTATACGTTTGTGATGAGGATGGTATGACATTCTTGAGTGCACTGAGCTTCCAATTCTCAAGTAATTCAGGCAGTTCATTAGATGGGCTTGTACAGTTAATTGTACTCGATCAATAATGTCTATCTTCATAAGAAAATGCACATTGTTTTGCATGTCCCATCTTTTTGCTTGTGTTTCTAGGCAACCTGTAGAGTGAACTTCAAGCATTGCTCTCATCAGCCTGCTTGCCATGGAGAAGTCATGGAGGTTGTGGGGGGCACTGAAAAGATGTTTGCTGAATGTAACTTCATGGACTTGGGGATTTTGTCGCATCTCGCTGTTGGCCCTTATCCTTACCTTTCATCTTTATGGAGGTCTGCTGTTACTAGGTCTGATCTTGGCCTCTGTGGCTGGTGCCCTGTACAAGTTCCAGGACATGCTACTGTACTTCCCCGATCAGCCTTCATCCTCGCGTCTCTATGTTCCCATGCCAACAGGGATTCCACATGAGACTGTTTACATACGCACTAAAGATGGTGTACGACTTAACCTGATTTTGCTTCGCTACACAGGAGACAATTCCTCCTTGGCACCCACCATCTTGTATTTTCATGGCAATGCAGGAAACATTGGCCATAGAGTACCTAATGCGTTGCTCATGCTCGTTAATCTTAAGGCCAACGTGGTTTTGGTGGACTATAGGGGGTATGGGAAAAGTGGCGGTGAGCCAAGCGAAGAGGGTCTTTATCAGGATGCTGAGGCTACACTTGACTACATCATGTCGCGACCAGATGTGGACAAAACTAAGATTGTGCTGTTTGGGCGCTCGCTTGGTGGAGCGGTGGCCATCAGACTAGCCTCAGTCAACCCTCATCGAGTGGCGGCAGTCATGGTGGAAAACACATTCTTGAGCATTCCACACATGGCCGCCACATTGTTTTCCTTCTTCCCCATGCGCTACTTGCCTCTCTGGTGCTATAAGAACAAGTTCCTGTCCTACAGATATGTGGCACTTTGCCGCATGCCCTCGCTTTTCATTTCGGGACTGTCAGACCAGCTTATTCCTCCTGTTATGATGAAACAGCTTTATGAGCTGTCACCCGCACGGACTAAACGCCTCGCCATTTTTCCAGAAGGAACACACAACGACACTTGGCAGTGCCAGGGTTACTTTGCTGCACTAGAGCAGTTCATAAAGGAGCTGCTGAAGAGTCACGCGCAGGAAGAAACAGCCCAGGGCTCCACAAATGTCACCATCATCTAGAACTATTTGCGGAGGCCTGCTGTAATAGAATGTACATTTCTATGCTTTGCTTCCTTTACCTTTTCCATTTCCAGCACTTCATGTTTAGTGACCCTTAAGGATGTGGGTTTGTGCGCGAGTTCTGAGCTGAGAAATCCTTTAAGTCTGATCCAAATTAAAATGCATGAATGATCTAGGAATGGATTTCTTTAAATCTTTCACATGCTTGTTTTTTTCTCACTGTTAAGGACTTTTTTTACACAGATGTTTCCATTAAAGCTATACCAAATGCACATTTACCTTTAAGTTTTAAAGTGTACTAAAGATACACACCTAGTAATGTCAGGCAAAGTGTTAATTATTTTTGTCAGTATATTATTTTTTTCTTGTCTTCTAGCAGTTGAAATGTTTATTTAAAGCATTAAAGAGCTTTAATTTTTCATTGTAGCTTGAGTGATAAAATTATTTACTTTTAGGGTATTAAGGTTTGGAAAAAAAATGAGTAACCTGGGTGTAACTATATATCGTATGATTTGCAGCGGATTTGAAAGCGGGCTGGTTTTTGTTGCAGCTTGTCCTAAAAAAATTTTTCGAGGTGAAAAATTGATTCCCTGTTTAGAGAGGATCACCGTGCAGGTGCTGTAAAAAGTCATCAGTAAATGGCAGCCAGGTGCTTCAGCAGAGTGAGGGTTGGTTTAGAAATTCAGGAGTAAATTTCATCATTTATTAAAAATTTTCACCATGTATTCACTAGTGCTGCAAATGATTTTCATGATGAATTTAAATAATGATCCTTCATTAAATTGTAATATTTATTTTATTTAATTTCGGGTAAATCAGCAGCATATTTGTTTATTTATTCTTATTATCCTCTAAATAATTTCTGATTGTCACTTTTACTTTGTAATGCACTTTGTAGTTATTCAATTACAGACTCTAGTCCATCTGTTTTTTTTTTTGTTTGTTTTTTTAAAGGCTTTGTGTATCTTCATTACTCTATTGTCTACTCACTAGGACCACCACAGATGAGGTATTATTTAGTTGGTAATTATCAATACGCACCAACACTGTGGGTACAGTGTTTAAAAACGCCACTACTGTGCACTCTTGGCACTGCTACATTATCACTTCACCTTGTAGATTAAAATCAGACAGTGTCTTTGTGTTGCACAGTTTGTGTCGCCTAATGCTTCATGTGGGCTCACAGCACACTACTGGTACACATGCTGGTATTTGGAAATTTTTTTTGTTGGTGTATTATTCTCATTCCATGTTTAAAATTAACAGCACACACACATTCAATTATATCAGCGCAACACATACTAACAAGGCCTTTCCACAATAAATTTACTTCAGTGCTGAGAATGTTTTACCATTTTGATAATGCCTGCATTGTGGTGGCGCAGTGAGGAAAGTATGTGGAAAGCCAAATGGCCTAAAGTCTGTAACTGTAGAACTACAAACTTCTTAAAGTGGAACTGGAAGTGGTATTACTTCTGTTTGTTTCTAAATAAGTCATTTGGTGCAAAAATGTAACTTCTATTTGTCCATATAAAGAACATGAAGCAGATTGGAGTTTAAACTCTGAACGTCCAACCTCAGCTCTGCTGGTGTTACAAGTGTTTAACTAAAGGTGGTAAAACTGCCTTTGAATTACCGTTTAGGAAATATCTGAAGTGTTGGCAAGGTTTGTAAATACGAAAGCTGACGTTCTGTTCTTGCAGTGATGTTGCACTGCACTTTAAAATTATTGGGCTCAATTATTTGTTGTTCTCTAAACGTTCAATCTAAATACTCTCAGTGTTTTATTACAAATGCAGCTGTGTTTGTATAAGACCTTTTTAGGTGCATGATTCACAGTGAATATCAAAATTTTTGTACGCCTGATTAATTTCTCGGAGAAATCACATGCTTAGCATTTTCTGATAATCAAAAGTCTGATTTGGAAATAAGGGGGTTTGTAATAGCTCATAATAATGTCTGTATCAAGATGTCAAACATGATGTTTTAACATGATCCTTAAATGTTTTCACAGTCTTCATTAAAGTGCTTAAAGAGCCGTTTTCTGAAGGCATTTCTATATTTGGTGTTTTCTCTTCTTATTTTTTGCTCATATGTCCTACAAAAATCTGTGACCACATGCCTCCTCATATATAATTGGTTTAGATCTTTCTTAAACTGTGTTGATTTCTAAACTTTGCAAAGTTAACTTTACATTGTTATATGGGTTCTGAAAATGGATAATGGAGCCTTTAAAGCCTCTATCCAGTGCAATGAGGACCAGAGGCCAGATTTATCAAGCACAGGAAGAGGATTTATTCACAAATTGAAACAAAAATAAACTACAGGCTCTTGTAGGTGCTGTCATGCCACATTCCTGTCGCCGCTGTGAAATCTATCCTACTAGTTAGTTGGAAGATAATGAGTTGATGAATCATATAGAAATGTGTAAAAACCAAGAAACACAAGGCAGAACCAAAGTTCACAAGTGAGTTGTACCCTCTAGTTGCGAGTTTCACCTTGGCGGTACACGCTGCTAAGCCTGCCATGCAAAGTGTCGTTCAGTTTAGAGGTGGAGTATAGTGAGTATAAATGATTCATGGAAGTTGGAACATCTGACCGCTTCATTTAAATCTAACGTGGGTTCCCTGTGAATTACAACAGCACTTGAGCTTGGGAGTAGATGGAACACAGACTTTTTGTTGACCTTGTGTAACAAATATTCAGCGCCATCATCCACATGTGCAGATAACCAGAATGGCAGCAAATCTGTAACACTTATGTTAATTTACATCTGTATTGGCAAGGTGCATTTTGGGTGAAGTGCAGATACACCCAGGACAGGATGCCAATCTATCGCTGGGCACAAACTCACTCAGACACACACAAACACTCTATATGGGGTAATTTGGAGAATTCAATTGACTTGATCCATGTTTTTGGATTGTGGGAGGAAACCAGAGAACCCGGAGGAAACCCACACGGGGATTTCCCACATGGGGGGATTTGAACCGGGAATCCCTAGTGCTGGGAGGCGAATGTTCTAACCACTAAGCCGCCTATTGTTACATTGTGTTTAGAAAAAAGCATAAAGAAAACTTTTCAGTTTTATAAATACACAGATTCAAATGTCCAAAGCAAAGTTGTCCAGTTTTATATACATACTTTATATAAAACTGGACAAGTTTTTTCTATTTTAAAAAGTTTCTTTTCTCTGAAGAAGAAATTTCTTTTTCTTCAGATGTGAATAAACTGACAGTGTGGCCTCCTAACATTGTTGAATACATTCAGTTCAGTTTTGAGTTATTGGCTTCTGTTGAAGTCACACTTGGGCATGAATAATTGAATGCATTATCAATGTTATGTATTGGAAAAAAAAATTTATCTAAAAAAAATCAATCTGTTAAGCTTATGTTCAGTGGTTAAGGGTATTTGCCAGTGGAAAAAAAGAAGTTTAAAAGGTGAAAATTCCAATGAGGAACATGTCTGGGTGCTAAGACTTTCAAATCCGTAACTGAATGGGTCGATGCAGATTAACTTTTAATTAACGTTCTTCTGTAATTCATAGTAGTAGAGCAATTTAATATATTTCTGCCAGGGTGTAAATAAACCAAGTATAGCCTTGATGGCTCCTCTGCTGTTATGTTTCTGTGTTAGTTGCAAGCTAAAATTAGCATGTGTGAATTAGGGGCATGATGTCATTGTTTTAAAATGAACTTCTGTGTCAATACAACAAAACTTTTACAGAAATGTTTTTATGTTAAACATGTCCCTTAAAATAGCAGGCCTATACACATTAATCAATACTATTTAAATTTGAAGTTGGTCAGTAATGGGATACTGATGTTTTTTGTTAAATAAATATTATTTGGCATTTTATTTACACTGCTTTACACAGGTAAGTATTGGCTTTACTTTGAAAGGATCTAGAAAAATTTGTCTGGAAAAATATATTGAAAAGTATTTCCCAAACTTAACATTTCATTGAGAATCATTGAATTTCCATCCATTATCTTCCGCATTATCCTCTACTAGGGTTGCGGGGTGTTCCTCATGCCCATCCAGGGACGAACGTTTCAGGCGCTGGGCAGATACACCAAGAACAGGGCGCCAATCTATTGCTGGGCACACAGAGACATGCACACATACACACTCTATATGGGGAAATTTGGACAATTCAGTTGACCTTGGAAACCCACGTAGACATAGATAAAACATGGAAACTCCACCCAGATTGGGATTCGAACCGGGAATCCCTAGTGCTGAAAGGTGAACGTGCTAACCACTAAGCTACCATTGAATTTATTTTATTCATTCATTCATTATCTCCCGCTTTATCCTCTATTAGGGTCGCGGTGGGGTTCCCCATGCCCATCCAGAGGAGAACATCTCGAGCGCTGGGCAGATAGACCCAGGACAGGGCGCCAATCCATCGCTGGGCACACACTCACTCACTCACACAGACACACTCTATATAGGGCAATTTTTTGAGAACTCAATTGACTTGATCCATGTTTTTGGTCTGTGGGAGGAAACCGGAGAACCCGGAGGAAATCCACGCAGACACGGGGAGAACATGGAAACTCCACCCAGATTGGGATTCGAACCGGGAATCCCTAGTGCTGAGAGGCGAACGTGCTAACCACTAAGCCACCGTGCCACCGAATTTATTTTAGTTAAATTAATAAAACATAAAATGATCTGCGATCATAAGATTGTGTCAAATACAGATTATGAAGTAATCAATGAAGGGGTTGGCACAGTGTGTAATGCTTACAGAAAAAAAAGGTCTTAGGTTCAGTTCTGGAGAGTTTCCTTCCCTTTTTGCCTTATGAGTGCTGGTTTAGACTACATCATCTTTGCAAACCTGGCAACTACATCCTGGACACCCCAAGCAAAGCTAAATAAAGAGAAGAGTGGCAAAAATACCTCTTTGTGACTGACTTTTTTTCTACTGATTCGATGTACATGAGTGGTGTATTTTTTGTGAATGTGTTGAGGGATGTAAATGCTCATCATACTACAAATATTTGTACTATGTAAAAGATTCACTAGAGCATGTAGAACTTTGTAGTGTTTGATAGCTTTACCCTTCAGCTTTCTGCTGGAACGCAGAGTGATCTAGCGGTATCTGAACTGTGTAATGAGTCTTGTCATACTTTCCTCCACACAATCACTATTTTCAGCCAAGTATTTTCTTTTTACTTCTCCCCTGTTTGATTTTTAATCAAACCTCATATTTCATTTGTGAAATACAGGAACAAAGTCATTTTATTTTATTACTGGCAAGTGGATTTTTTTTAAATGCATTAACTCCACCCCATGCAGTTTCCTTTAGCTTTACCAGGAGAAGCTTGTATTATTAAATTAGCTCTGTCAGTATAATGTATGCACTTCCTCATTTGTGGATTCATTTCTAACCAATTGTGGATCCTAAATTAGTCTGAAATAAACGTATGTGCGGTTTTTAGTGAAGTTCTTTTACATTCTGTTTATATATAAAGCGTTGCTGGTTTATAGCTTCTCACAGATTCATTTTATTTTTCTACGCTAATGTGCTGGTTGACAGTCAATGACAAGTGAGAGGAGGAGTACAAAATTTGGCAGGAAGCTACACAGCATTTCTTTAGTGTATAAGACAAAGGCTGGGCTCTGTTAGGAAACTGCTGTTTGTTCATAGTGAACTTTGCACAAGGCTGGACAGCGTTTTTATTTTTATTTAACTGAGCACTCTATGGTAGGTTAGCCATCTTTTTCTTTTCAGTGAGCAAGGCATGTTTTAGACTGGTGTGTTTATAGAAGACACATTCTTACTGACTTTTTTATTTTAAATACAGGTTAAAGTATTTGCTTAAAATGATTAAGTATTACCTATTATTATTTTTTCTAGGAATAAAGAAAATTTTTTGGATCTTAATCTCATACAACTTCATGGCTTGTTCAGCTTCACGCTAAAGGTAGTTACCAGGGTATGTTTGTATGACTCAGTTGTCCAACTGTGGTATTTAAGCAAACCGTCATTTTTCTTTGCAGACAGAATCTGATATCAGTGAGCCTGAGGATAATGCCTGCTGAACTTCAGGGTCAGAGAATTTCTTGGGGGGTTGTGGTTGTTACTTTGGCGGCGATTACCTCATCCTCGCTGTCGGCTCTGTCGCTATACCATGTACTTGCTCTGCAGGCTGAGGTTGAGGGCCTAAAGAATGAGGTTAGTCGTAGGAGAGAGGAATACAAGGATACTTTGGAAGAAAATGTGAGTGGACCCCAGGTTCAGCAACAGCATGGCGACGACGACAGCAAGGCTCAGGTAAGAATCTCAGGACCAGACCCTTTTGTCATTTTGTGTTTTTTTTTTCCCGTCCAAATAGTAAATGTGTTTCAAAACTAGACTTGCACTGTCATTCTTCTTCTTCATCTTATAATAATAATAATAATAATTATTATTATTATTATATATAAGTATATTTAAAATTTCTAAAAGCTGTTTGGTATTGGGGGCGGCATTTTGGCTTAGTGGTTAGCACGTTCGCCTCTCAGCGCTAGTGATTCCCGGTTCGAATCCCCATCTGGGTGGAGTTTCCATGTTGTCCGCGTGGGTTTCCTCCGCTTCCTCCCACAGTCCAAAAACATGGATCAAGTCAATTGAGTTCTCCAAATTGCCCCATATAGAGTGTGTCTGTGTGAGTGAGTGTGTGCCCAGCGATGGATTGGCGTCCAGTCCTGGGTGTATCCGCTTAGCGCCCAAAACGTTCTCCCCTGGATGGGCATGGGGAACCCCCTGAACCCTAATATAGGATAAAGCGGAAGATAATGAATGAATGAATGTTTGGTATTGGTAGTTCTTCACATGTCCTTGTGTAAGAACTACAATAATATTACCTCAACAAAGGACCACAAGGCATTTCTATCTGAACACTCTATAGAGTAACAATCTGATACAAAAAAACTCATCTGAGGTAAAAATGCTTAGTTGGTTTATTTGTTGTATCCTCAGATCTTACAGCAGGACAGCAGTGTAGAAACTGATGGAAGCCAGAAGGAGAAGCTCAGCGTGACAAAGAGAAGTCTGGGAAGTGAGTTTGAACAATCAGGCAAGAGCCTTTTGCTTATGCTTTGGATGTAGTAGTCTAGAGTCTTAGAGTCTACTGTAGTTCATTACAATTTTCCCACTGCAGTATTGTGCAGCACTGAAGAGCCCTTTGAAACCTTCATATTTTTTTTGTATTTACTGACTAATAAAACAAAAATGACAGAGCGGTTTTAGCCCCACAAAGGATAGACAGAATAGACAAGATGGTGCATGATAACTTGCACTGCAGAAGAAATACATAAGTGTCAAGTAGAGCAATAGAGCTTTAAAGTGTTATCAATTCAATGAACTACCTTCCACATTTACTAACTTACAAGTAATCATAAATATGTTTCTTTTATGCTAGACTTTACTTTTTTTTATTTTGGTTTTGGCAAAAAGGCTGTTATAATTTTACACAATATGGCAAATATATATGTTTATTTACATAGAGGCATTAGAACTGTAGTCTCAGGCACAGACACAGTTCTTCATTATCAGAACTAGACTGTGTAATTGTTTTGTAAATTATAATCATATTGCAAATATTTAATTAAATTATAATCATATTGCAAAATGCAAAAATATTCACTGTTAGGGGGTAATTATTAAACTACATTTGCCATAGTGTGTGCATTAAATAGCCAAAGTATATACAGTAGATGAGTCATATATCATGGCTTCTTAGGACATGTACAAAAATACAAACAATGACATAGAATGGCTGTAGTATTGGGTAGTATGAGTAACTCTTGTGTTATTTTCATATTTTCTATAGGTTTTGGTGACCTTTAACATGGACACCGCAAAAAAGTAAAAAAAATCTTTATACCCTGAGTAATTTAGAAACTCTGAGATAAGTAACGCCCAGCTGCTGTGGTATTTTTAGAAACGCCAAATGTGACCAAACCATTATCTGCCAGTAGCAGTGACCAACCTCATAACTGTAATAGTACTGTCTGTTAGACTGGAAATTCTGTGTTTTGTCCATGACTGCACATGTGTAATGTTCGGTAAATGTTTGGACACCTTTTAAAAATATTAAAAATAAATAGCATAATTCTGACAGGTTTCCAAAAAACCCCAAATGTAATATTTTGAATATCTGGCTTGTAGAAAAATAATGCCATGTTACTTATTTTGTTTTGTTTTAACCAATTAAAGTTTACATAAAAAATAAACTGATCGAAAAGGCTTGCAAAATAAGGATAGATCAATTGAGAATAAACATAATAAATGAAGAAAAAGTAACTCAATTATATTTTTAAAATGTATGACCAGTAAAGAATTGATTACAAAGGAATCGGTATTAATAAGTGCTGCTTGTCAGGTTGTTTAGTGCTTAATGAGTGTACAGTTGCTATTGAAAATCATCATTGCTAGTTATTATTAACAGTACTAGTTTTTATTTGTTTTATTTCAAAAATGTAAATTTCTTTAGTATTACACTACTAATACTTTATGATCTAGTGAATTATTTACTATGTTGACAACTAATTTGAAAGGCCCCAAGAATAAAGGTATTGAATGTCAGTTATAGCAAAAAAATGTAAAAAAAAAAATAATAATAAAACTATTTTAGAAGTTGTAATGTACCTACTACTCAGATCAGATAAACTAAAGAGACAAAATGAATGAATTATCAAAAATAAGGAAATTAAAAATAGTTATTGATGTTACCTCAGTGTTATGGAATTAATTTGTTTTTGTAAACTCCAAATTGAAACAGATCATTTTACAAACAGTAGCAGATCAATCCTTTTTGTCACTTCTAACAGAAGTATGTGTTAATTATTTATATGTATATATATATATATATATATATATATATATATATATATATATATATATATATATATATATATATATATATATATATATATAATTTTTAATACAATTTTAAATTTGAATGCTGATTGTGGTATTTACCTTTTCAACAGCACACAAAACCTGCATGTCCATCCATCCATCCATCCATTATCCTCTATTACAGTCGTGGTGGGGTTCCCCATGCCCATCCAGAAGAGAACGTTTCGGGCGCTGGTCAGATGCACCCAGGACAGGGCGCAAATCTATCGCTGGGCACACACTCACTCACACAAACACACTCTATATGATTCAATTTGGAGAATTCAATTGATCTTGATCCATGTTTTTGGACTGTGGGAGGAAAATTAATTGCACTGGTGGAACCCTTGCTTTGCTTTGTTACTGTGATTTAATCTAGTTCAATGTGTTCAACACAAACATCTTTTTATGACTTATTTAGTTTAAGTGTGCAGGGGATGTAGTTAAGCAAATCTACCTGATCTAATAACATATTTTTGTAATAATGATAAAGTGATAAAATAATAAATAATAAAGCACCTAATGTTATAATGTTTTCTTCACAAGTGTGAACACAAGAAGAACGCAACTGACCTATAAAAGCATATTTATTTGTATTTTTATTTCCTAATAATAATTCTTTTTAGGGTTTCAGCCATGCTTGCAGATGATTGCAGACCGCAAAAGGGAAACATTTCAGAAAGGTAACACCTTGATTCTTTATTCTCAGACTTTCTTAAATACACCAGTCAGCTTTATTACATACAGCATATTTTTCTCCGATGCATCCTACAGGATTACCACAGAGTAGGTTTTATTTGGGTGATGGATCATTCTCAGCACAGCAAGGATCAAAGTTGGTTTTTAGGAATTTTGGAGTGGCCCAGTGGTGACAAACTGTTGCAGGGCATGGCATTCTAGAGAAATGCCGCAATAGTCAAAGTACAAAATGTTCATTGAATAACATAAAAAAATATTATAATAAAAATATGACTAATGGATAACAATAGTTTGCTATAGTTATGGTCAATCAGCATAAATAAAAATAATTTAATTGATCTTGGGCACATGCACATCTCGCATAGCGTCAGATGATAACACAGATGCACACGTGACTCATGAAAACAAACACAGCAGGTTGCATGCTGCTTTTACTAAGAGTAGTGCGATGGAGACAGAAGCACTTCTAATTAATGCAACGCATGGTGTTGTCTGCAAGCTTATTTAATGATTCTAAACTGGAAACATAAAAACACAACTGGTTTTAGATGCACTTGCAGGTGCTGTGAATTACAGGCAAATCTATGTGGCTAGAGATTAAAAAAAAAGAAAAAAAAGAAAACGTCCCTAGCCATGATACATTATCCATCCATCCATTATCTTCTGCTTTATCCTATATTAGGGTCGCGGGGGGGTTCCCAATGCCCATCCAGGGGAGAACGTTTCGGGCACTGGGCAGATACACCCAGGACAGGGCGCCAATCTATCACTGTGCAAACACTCACTAACACAGAGACACTCTATATGGGGCAATTTGGAGAACTCAATTGACTTGATCCATGTTTTTGGACTGTGGGAGGAAACCGAAGAACCCAGAGGAAACCCACACGGACACGGGGAGAACATGGAAACTCCACCCAGATGGGGATTCGATCGGGAATCCCTAGCGCTGAGAGGCGAACGAGCTAACCACTAAGCCACCGCCCGCCCCTGATACATTATCTAAAAATGTTTTATTTTAAATTTACAAAGAAGCTAAATCATCACTTAACAGGTTGCATGCATACGTATACTAACCAAATGTTGGTCAGTCTTTTATTTTGCATAACCTTTTCAGACAAGTGAGTTAACATTACCAATTCCTTTTTTGGTACTTATTTATAATAGTTACTTAGTCGAATGCTCTAAGCAAACCAGCAAGTTTTGGATTCTGTCTTCCTCTAAATTTATTATAATGGCATTTATTTACATTTCAAATTTATTTCCATGGGATTGTAATGTAGCCACCTCTCAATTTTTTATGTATATTACCATTTTCTGGTTCCTGAGAATTACTAACATATTATTATCTGACCTGTTACTAAACCTGTGAAACTATTTGTGATTATGAATTTATAGATGCATAACAGTGATACTGATGAGAAATTGTGAGTGGATTACTGAATGCTGGTGGATAGTTCCGGTTAGTGAACTATTCTCGGTGTCAGAAATATTTTAAGAATTATAGTAGCACTGCTGTGTTTGATTCACTCATGCTTACTACATACTAACACACCACCATATCAGTGTCATTGCAGTGGTTAAACTCATCTACCTTTTGAATAAGACTTGATCTGTGATGGTCTTACTGGCTTCCTGACCATTACAGTTCTAAGTGAAGTATTTAACAAAAAACAGATCTATAGTCTGTAACTATTGAACTCGTGCATTAATTCACTTTGTGAGCTACATATTCTGATATTCATATGAGTATATAGTCATGTAATAAAGTTCATCTTGCTGGGCTGGACAATGACAACATTCAATGACTGCTGAAATCTGTTCTTTGTATTAGATGTACACATTTTTTTATTGTTATTATTTTAAATCTGCTTTGTATTGCTCAGAGTTTGATCTGGTGAAACACACTGGCATTCCATGGCAGACAGGCCTAAAGCTAGGCTCGGCTCTTGAGGAGGATCAGGATTCTGTAGTGGTGAAAGAGGAGGGCTACTACTTCATCTACAGTCAGGTAGAACACAATGACGCACCAGTAACAAAGGTAATGTTTTAATGGTGTTTAGTCAAGACAAAAATGGGCATTTAGAACAGACAGTGTCCGTCTGAACCCATAGTCAAATAGAAATTCATTAGGTATATATCTTTAGTGTTTATTTTAAACATTATGGCTGCTTGTTTCATAAAGCAAAGAAAAGTATTAAGACCATTTTATTATAGAACCTAAACTATTATCTTGTGTTCAGACTGGAGCTTTTACTAATGGATTTGTGATCAGCAAGCTTGCTATGAACTTACAAACGTAATCCGTCCTTCCTTCAGGTCTACTATCAAGATCACACTTTTGCTATGGGCCACATTGTGATCCGTATGAAAAAGAATGTGGTTGGGGATGAGAGTCAGCAGGTAGTTCTGTTTCGCTGCATCCAGAGCATGAACTATAAGGTTCCATATAACACCTGCTACACTGGAGGTGGGTTTGTCTTCTTGCTTTAAGAAACCCTCTTCCTATTTAAAGACTTGGTATACGGCACAGAATTGTAATATAGCCTTTTTCTTTTTTACTATTCCCTGATACATAAATACATCCGGGCAATACTATATTACTACCACCATGCTGTACATTATTCATGCTATATAGAATATATAGTGCTTTGTTTGATTTCTGCCAAACATGACTGAGATTTTGTCTCATTTGACCACCAGATCTTCTGTGATATTGTTTGGAAATATTTATTTATTGTATTTCATACCACCAACTAGTCTTGCTATAGCCGACTTTCAGAACAAGCCTTTTTTCCGCCATATCCCCGCAAGCCTCTTTGAACAGCTTTTGATTGATGCCACATGCAAAGATCCATGTATCTCAAAAACGGAGATAAATCTTGTGGTGGCCTGACTAATGACATTTTACCATTTTATCCAATAATCAATTTGAAAAGACATTTCTCATCATGGTGAAAGCTTTGTACTATTGCATCATGAAATCTTAGAGAACAGTAAAAGGAGTGGTTGTTAATTTCATGTGGAGACATTCTTTGGAAGGTGTTTTGTTATTTTGGCTGATTACTTACCCAGTGAAAATTAGTTACTAGTGTTCAGTTACTTTAGTACTAGTAGTAAAATTGGTTTTACAAGAGGCAATCCAGAGAAATAATAATAAAACAGAATGTAGTAACGCATTTCTGCCACTAAGTGACATCCCTGTTCCATAAATATGCCACTGATGAGGTCAGTGATTCTGTTTTTTTTTTCTTCGCTGTACGTCCATGTTTTACATAAAAATATACAGCATCAAAAAATGTTTAATGTTTTATGTCGTTTAGCAAGTCCACAAAAAAGTATTATTTGTTTGTTGTGATTGTTTCCTTTTTTAGATTTCTGATACTTAGATATATGCTCTTTGTGGTATTCAGGGGTAGCAAAACTGGAAGTTGGAGACAGATTGGAGCTGCTTATACCTCGCTCTACAGCAAACATTTCCTTGGATGGAGACTGCACCTACCTAGGGGCCATCAAACTGAGCTGATCTGCCAAGAAACTGGAATTTTGCAGAAGATATGTTGATTTGACAGTGGATTTATCATCATGGTACAGATTCTTCAGGATAAACCAGTCCTGGTTTGGTTAGTATGGTGTCACTGACTTAAATAAAATCAAGTGGTCTCAGCATGCAGACATTTTCTGGATTAACACTGGTTTAGTGGATGGAAAGTAAACTTCGTTTGAAGAGGAACTGAAGAACTGTCTCTGCACCACTGTCTCAACTGTCCATGTGTTCAGGTTTAGTTTATTTTTATAACGTTTTACACGTTTGAGCATTGTCTTGAGGCAGCATTACGAATTTTGTAGCCTTAACCCACAAACAAGTCAAGACAATAGTGATGAGGAAAACTATTAGATTTTTATTTTTCATGAAAGATCTCTTGTAAAGACTGAGTCTCAGTGGAAGACATCCTTTTTGAGTAGCTGGGCATTGTAAAAAGTTGTAAAAACGAATATGTACAGCATTTATGCAGAATAAGTATATTCTATATAAGTATATAGAAGTATATTCTTTTTAGATCCTATGCGTTTAGATATCAGGAGATAATGAAAAATATTTTAGTAAATCAAGTAAATGCCACCTTAGATGAATGAAAAATTACACCATGTCATTATTTATTGATATAAATGAAGAAAAATAAAGAAGAAGTGTGTACTACAGAGGTAATGTAAACACACCTTTACTGTATATGTAGTAATTAACTGGGTACCTAGCAGTCAGTTACTGCTTACACGTTACAGAGTCAAACCTTTAATGCTCAGAGAAATTTCAAATGAGCACCCATGAGCTACACCTCAGACTCTACAGGCCTCTGTTAGTATGTTTTCACGTTGTAGATGAGAAGCTAATGATATTTTGAGCGAAAAGCAACCAAGTGAATAGAAAAGATATGACATCATATTCAAAAAAACATTTAGTACAGTGCAGCATACAATTACAACATCACTAAATGCAACATAACGTGTATACTAAGGTACTTCTGTTCCTAGCATGAGCACAAAATACTTCCTTGCATATTTCTTATGTATTCAGCATTTTGGTTTTCTTTTTCGAATGCAGGAACTTTTTCATTTTCACACTGTATAACATTAGGCAGAATTTTATCTGATGTGGTTTATAGTTCTGCAAAGTGAATACAGAGGTGTGAAAAAATATGTTTGTTTTTAACATTCATCATGCTGCTTTTTGACTCAGTGTTTATGCTTTACTTATACTTCAAAGCAACAATGGGTGGTGTATGTTTAAAAACAGTGTTGTACAGTCATATAAAAACAGTTCAGTATTATTTACTCTTACAAATATCATGTCTTGTCTTTTTTCAATTCTATTGTGTAGAATGGTTTAAGTAATATGCGGGACAAGGAGTTTTTTGGAACTCATAGCAGAATTAGGTAGAGTGCAAAGAGAAACATGCTTTCATTTACATTTCATTTACATATTTATATTTAGACATTTAGCAGGCATTTTTAACCAAAGTGACTTACAAGTCACAGAACAACACGAGTCTATAGTTAAGCAGTAACTAGCTAAACTGCAGTATCATCAAACCTGATCACTAACCAGTCTGACTGAATCCAAATTTCCCTACTGTGTGTGTTCATATTTTTTTATTTTTGTATTCTATGGTTGTATGTATCTGGACAACAAGACTTTGTTTGAAAGATTTGCTAATTACAACCCTAAATTAAACACTTTTGATAATGTTATAATTTATTTTTATAAAAAATAAGCCAGAGTGGTAAAACCAAGTACATGCATATGCATATGTATATGCATGAAGAACATGTAGAATTTTACTTTACATCTCTGAAAGCATTTTCACACAAAGTTTATTACAGTTTTGCTTTAATTTATTGAGGTTTGTGGGAATTCCTTTATGCCTAGTTCCCTCACAGCGTTTGAGATGCGTTGAAGGCTGTACCTGGTTCTGGATTCTGTTGTGGATTTAATGGTGTACTTCTAATTTTTTATATGGTCCTGGTGTTACATGATCCAGTTTTTAGGTGAACAAATAAATTTTCAAACATGTGTTGTAAATATTTTACTTTAATATATCCTCTTTCAACAAAACAGGGCAAAACATAAAAATGTATTTGCAACAAAACATACTGTTAATGCTTGACTAGAGTTCTAAATATACATTTAAAGTATTTTTAACATTTATTAATTGTTTAACTACTATTTTGTATTGTAGTTTTTTTCGTAGTCTAAAATTCCTTTGTAAGAACCACCTCCGATATCCGCATCATCCAAACGCATTGGAGTTTATAACCACTAGAGGGCGCTAGTTTTCTATAAAAACACTTGCATATGGAGCCATAAATAGACTCACTGTTGCAGAATTGCTAAGCCACGTTTAAGAAAATGTGTTTATTGTTATTTTGCCAAGTTTCACAAATAAAACTAAGCTTACTTTGTTTTGCAAGAATATCTTTAATAGACAGTGTTATCCAGATTTGGCATCAGCCCAGCTGATTGCATCTGGCATGTCATATTTTTAATGCACATATAATCTTCAACAACCCTATTCTTTTATTCTTACATTCATTTTACTGCTTAGTCCGTTCCAAGTCTCATGACCTGGAACTCTATCCCAAAAATAGTCTAATTTTATCAATGGGTATTATCAAAACCCTGTGATACCCTGTATTTAGATAATCTAGTGTCACTTCAAGTAAAAACAGTAATCAAAGAACTAAAGATATTGCTGTATAGGCATCTTTTTATACCATGAGTGAAAGATATTGAGATCTGTTTTAGTCTCAAGCTCATTTATAAAGCCTGATTCTTAAACGTGCTTTTGCATTGCCTTGTGCATAGCAGCATTCTCAACAAATACTTCTGCATCACTAATCCACGTTTATTCTATTGAAAATAATAATAATAACTGTAGACTATTTTTACAGAACATATGGAAGAAGGAGCTGATGGCATGGGGTCAAAATGACCAGAATCGGTCAGCAGTGTCTACAATGGTTATGTTCTGAATAGTATGAATGGAGTATATCAGTGATGCTATTTGCAAAGTTAGAAATTTCTGATGAATTTATAAAGAACTCCTGTGGAGAGAAGTGAGACCCTGTTTTCAGTCATAATCCTAGGGAAATCCAGGCCTCATAGCAGACAGTAATTTAGTTTTACATTATGCTTTTTATGATTTTAATGTAAAGCCATGGTTCTGTTAAATCATGATAGTTCAGAAAGTTTAACCAAGATTTACTAACTTTGTTCACTTGAAAACAGACTTGAGACAATCATACTTAAGTATTGTAAAGACTGCTATATTATATATATATATATATATATATATATATATATATATATATATATATATATATATATATATATATATATATAAATAAATAAAAACTTAAATTTGAAAACACAGGATGCAGATTGATCTATTGATGCTGCTGAAAATATTCCTTTTGATAAAATGCCTAAAGATGTATTGAGTTGTAGCTCTGTGACTTGTAGTCTCTGAGCAGCATCAGTGAGTCAGCAGCATCCACATACTGAAGTAACCTTGAATAGGTGTTAGGTTAATCAATGAAGTATTGCCAGTATTACTCTTTTACTTACCACCAAATTTTGGGAGCTGAAAGGGTAATGTTACAGTGTACCTCATTTAAGTTATTCATTGTAGGACATGAGGCCTTAGCAAAGTGTATTAAATAAACACTCGCATGTGTATCAGGATGAATCGGCATTTGCCAGGAAAGCATTGATCCAATAAGAGGTTTCACTTCAAACTGACAAGGGCTCTATCAGTGCTTCACCAGATCACCCAGTGAGAGGATGCAATAAAGACGTGTAAGCTAATGATCTGGAGGACGCTAGATTTCACTCCTTTATTGACTCCTTTGAGATGTGGGAAGTGTTTGAACTTTAGGGCTCAATGTTTTGGATTCTGTAAAAGATCAATAAAACCTCTGTGTGGTGCCTTTTGCTTTAGCTTTTTGTTGTTTTTCCAAAACAAAAAAATCAAATGAACTTGAAAAAAAAAAGTTTTTTCAATTGACACATTGATTCAATCTTTTGTGAGTTTTCAGTCTTACATTTTTGATGTACACAGCATGCTATCCCACATCCTGTCATGATAAAAATATCAGATAAATTTGAACTTTTTGGTGTTTAATTGTTGCTCATATTAACCAACTTGGGTGCAAGGGAGTCTTCAAAGTTCTGTTTGGTAATTTTTCTTATTTTTGCTTACACAGATACTCCTATTAACCCGACCATGCCAATAATCCCATGTTTATGTGCAGTTTATGCAGCTATGTTTCAGTCACTTTAAGTATGTATATATGCATATAATATAAATTGCAACATTATATGCAGGACATGGACACTGGTGATACAACAGATACGTATAACAAAAAAAAAACTATATATATATATATATATATATATATATATATATATATATATATATATATATATATATATATATATATATATATATATATATATATATATACACACACACACACACACTCCATAGTGTGGTATTGATATCACTTCAGCATGGCTATTGTTAGTTCAGGTAGTAAAATACTTAACATTTGTTTATACAACAATTGTGTAGCTCTACCCCTGAGATTCATTAATAATTTACAGAGACTTTTTAAATATGTTTGTTTTGACTGGTTCTACATACGGTCCAATGATCTTGCTTAAATATTTAACTATGTTTAACCTTTAATCATGTTTTAATTAGTGGGTTTGGAGAGCACTTAGCACTTGCAGATGAAGCAATTACAGCTCATGTTTTCTTACTAATTCTTCACTTCATTGCACTATCATGGCTGTCTATTTTCTGAAAAGGCTGGTTTCAATTAGTAATGCCTGTTCTTCTATATTTTTCTGCTGCAACTTTTTATATATTTTATATATTTAATAAAATCTGGAAAAATTTTATTCAGACATGAGTGTGCTTTGGAAAAAAAACTACTTAATAGTATATACTACTTGAATACAATCCCAATAAGAGAAGCGATCCTTCTTAAATGATAATTTATTCTAAAGATATATTAATTAACCTTTGCACTTTTTGTTTACAGTCACTCCTCAAATACAGGTTAGACAACAAATTGTTAATCGAAATATTTTACATTTCATGTAGTATTCACAGGAAAAATAATTACCAAAACATTAGGAAGAGAATCATGATTTACATTACCATATGTGCAGCGATGTATGTAATAGATTTAAATAATCTGTTCATTTAATTTATTATTTAATTTAATTTAATTGCTTAATTTACTATCTAGAAATCTCTGCAATAATATTCTGCAAAATATTTGTCAGTTTTTTGATATTTAAAAACAAATCTACAAACATCTTCTGTAATAAAGTTATATTCAGGTAAATTTCTTACAAATTGAATATGCTATAAAACACATATCTGTATTTACCTTAAAGCACAATTTTTGTAACATGGGTTTAAATACTCTACCTAATGTCAATCTGATGCATCTTACATAACCGGCTTGTTTCTAATAATTTCATGATGAACCAGGTCAGGGAAGTTAAGGGACAATTTACAACTAATTATCTTACATACATAAAAGTAACTCCAAAATGTAAAACAAAAACAAATATCTAAACAGTAAAGCTATCATAATTATATCATATTGGCATAATTCAATAAGTAATGGCAACAATGTCTTAGTCACTTTAAATATGTGTACATATACATTATATGTAGGACACAGATATCGGTGGTACAACAGATCACAGGGTTTTTTAATCTAGTCACGTGACTAGCCAAAAGTTGAGTTTAGGGTACTTTTTACATTTGCATACACAATCGTGCTCACAATTGTGTGTCTGTGTGTTTTTATTTATGTGGATAGATAGATCGATAGATAGATGGATAGATAGCACGTTTGCCTCTCAGCACTAGAGATTCCCGGTTCAAATCCCAATATGGGTGGAGTTTCCATGTTCTCCCCGTGTCCGTGTGGGTTTCCACCGAGTTCTCCAGTTTCCTCCCACAGTCCAAAAACATAGATCAAGGTCAATTGAATTCTCCAAATTGCCCCATATAGAGTGTGTTTGTGTGCGTCTCTGTGTGATTGAGTGTGTGCCCAGCAATATATTGGCACCCTGTCCTGGGTGTTTCTGGGTGAACCCCCCCCCCCCCTCCCCTGCGCGACCCTAGTAGGGGATAAAGCAGGATGTATGGGTGGATGGATGGATGGATGGAATCCATTAAGTAACAGCAGCTATTAAATTTACTGGCTGTCTGCTATAGCAAAGAAGCTTAAATCTGTGCAGATTTGGATATTTCAACAGTACAGTGATTCAAAGCCACTTCACAATTAACACAAAAATGGTTCACTGACTGCATAATCAGTTTTCCAAAGCTTGGGCCAGTTTCCTTATTAAAAACCCACACTCATCTATGAAAAATGTGAAGAGGAGAGTCCACAAGCATACAGCTCAGCATCTGCATGTAAAGAGATTAAATATGATCAAGCAAAGGACAACAGTGACACAGTTTTAATGAAAAATAAGCATTTTTGAATAAAATGTAGGATTCATTTAAATCAAGCACTTCTAATAAAAAAGTGATGATTTTAATGGAACATCAAAAAAATAATAATTTAGGTTTTAACCCCCTCCCCCATTTTTCCTTGTACTGTATCAGTGGCACCAGTATTTGTGCTGGGGACTGTGTGCTTTTTGTACTAAAGCTCTACACCCAAACATGTCATTTATATTATTGTTGGTCCTTTTTTAAGTGCTAAATAATTACTGAAATACTTTAATAAACCTTGTTGTTTATTGCAATTTTCTTGTCTTTGAATATTTGTATTTCTTTTCTATACTACATATTGACAACTAATTGTGTATTATGGCATGTATGAATTCTGTATTGGTCTGTAATACAGTTGAGATATAATGGTGGATATGGAATAGTGTTATGTTTTAAAAAATATACACAGCAGGCCGTTTTATTACCTACATGTTATGAGGGTGTAAAGGCTTTTTATTTATAATAGGCTTATATGTCTGTGTTACAGTTTAAGAAAAGCCAACACTGGACTCATGGGCACATTTTCCAGCATATAGCATACACAGCATATAGTACAAGTGTTTTCTTTACAGAATACGTGATCAGTGTTTACTGTTTTTGTGTTTTGCCTCATAGCACCAAAATATCCATTAGCTTTTGTGATCACAGTAAATTATGCATAGGTGAGGTCAGGGCTTGTGTGGAAATGGTTATAAGATGCAGTATGTCTGTTAACTAAGAATAAAATGGATAACCATTTAATTTCAATTTACTCTTAGTCCAGATCAAACAAATTAATATAAGCAGATAGAGAAAAATATCTATTCTGCCTGTGATTTAAAAATTGAGAGAACTTCTTCTCTTTATATGTTTTTATATAAGAGAGGGAAGTCATGGTTGTGGGGACTGGTCGACCTTGATGTGTCAGCCTTGTCATTTGCTCCTCCCAAAAGTGTCTTTGGGCACTGCCATGGTGACAGCTTGGGAACTAATGTCACAATTCTAAAACAATGAGAGAGGGAGACAATGCTGTGGTTTGCTGAACATTATGGCTCATAAAGTTTGCACATGTTCATTGGGACAAAGAACCAGCTTTTAGAAAATAAAGAGAAAAAACAAACTGTTTAGCTACAGATTTTAACTATGCTTTTAGTTTTAACAAAAACTACTTGTATATCCAGGCGACACGGTGGCTTGGTGATTAGCATGTTCGCCTCTCAGCCCTGTGGATTCCAGGTTCAAATCCCAATCTAGGTGAAGTTTCCATGTTCTCTCCATGTCCGCGTGGGTTTCCTCTGGGTTCTCTGGTAGCCTTCTACTGTACAGTCCAAAAGCAGGGATTCAAAAATATTCTAAATTGCCTCAAAGTGTGTGTGTGTATGTGTGTGTGTGTGTGTGTGTGTGTGTGTGTGTCTGAGTGAGTGAGTGTGCCCAGTGGCACCTTGTCCTGGGTGTTTCTGTCCAGTGCCCAAAACGTTCTCCCCTGAATAAGTGCAACGACCCTAGTAGAGGATTAATTGGAAGGTAATGAATGAATGAAAGAATCTACTTCCATATAAATGTTTGTTTTTTAAATTACGTAACAGTATTAATCTGAAATCAGACTAAAAATTATACACATCAAATAGCAGTTATGGACATAGGTGTGTTGATTTGTTGTTGCCTGCACTTGAAGGGGGCTTGAAAGTGACCCGATGTAATGTGATGTAGATGACAGTTAAATGGCAATTAAAAGTCTATCATCATGATGAAATGGTCTTTAAAGGTCCAGTATCCCTATGATGCCATTCTCACCAGTGGAGGCTCCACTAAATACAAAAAAAATTGGGTACCAATAATTTCATTCGGGTGAATAGGGACGCAGTGGCTCAGTGGTTAGGGCATTGGGCTATCAATCTGAAGGTTGGGGGTTCAAATCCCTGGTCCACTGAAGTTACCAATGTGGGTACTTGAGCAAGACCCTTAACCCTCATTGCTCCAGGGATGTTGTGATTAACCCTGTGCTCATCTTGTAAGTCACTTTGGATAAAGCATCTGCTAAATATTCATTCATTATCTTCCGCTTTATCCTCTATTAGGGTCGCGGTGGGGTTCCCCATGCCCATCCAGGGGAGAACGTCTCGGGTGCCAGGCAGATATACCCAGGACAGGGCGCTAACCTATCGCTGGGCACACACTCACTCACACAAACACACTCTACATGGGGCAATTTGGAGAACTCAATTGACTTGATCCATGTTTTTGGACTGTGGAAGGAAACCAGAGAACCCGGAGGAAACCCACACGGACACAGGGAGAACATGGAAACGAACCAGGAATCCCTAGCGCTGAGAGGCAAACGTGCTAACCACTAAGCCACCGTGCAGCCCTATCTGCTAAATAACTGCTAAATAAAATGTAAATGTAATGTGTGTCAACTAAAAAGCTTAAGATTAAATCATTAAGCATATGATGTAAATTTTTTGTAAGGCTAAATATATCACTCATTGCAAGTGTTGTTTTTTTTTTATTTTAGCTTAATAGTGTTTTTCAAAGATACTTTACCTGTAGTTGTTCCAGTTTTACTGAGTCTAAACAAAACATGTTTTCTCTCTGTTATCTCTATATACCCTTCTGACAACCTATTTTCAGTTTTTTATAAACTGTGCTCTTTATCATCGTCTGCTTCATCCCACTAGACTTCCCTCATTACTGCTGAAAACTCCATCTTGATTATCTGCATTCTGCACCTGAATGCACACCCTCACACAGACTGCTTCCCATTAGTATCCAGGCACTGCACAGCTCTTTCTCTCAAACTGCATGTGCATTATTTATTTATTTTTTGCTGCCTACAATAGCTTTGGGTTTAATTTTACTACCCAGTCTGATCTCTATTCTTGTGAAATCACAGAATACACACTCAGACTCTACTCTATGAGCTATTAAAATACTGCAGTGTAAAACAGACTGGGGTGAGTCATGATAACATTTTGTACCTGTACTTTGTTTAGTACTAGGGGCTGATGAAGATTATTTAAAATAAAATAATCGGATAACAAGTACAGACATGGAAAGTACTCAGCAATTTTATTATTAATTATGAATAATTATGTAGGTGGCACTGTGGCTTAGTGGTTAGCACGTTCGCCTCTCATCACTAGGGATTCCCGGTTCGAATCCCCATCTGGGTGGAGTTTCCATGTTCTCCCCGTGTCTGCGTGGGTTTCCTCCGGGTTCTCCGGTTTCCTCCCACAGTCCAAAAACATGGATCAAGTTAATTGAGTTCTCCAAAATTGCCCCATATAGAGTGTGTTTGAGTGAGTGAGTGTGTGCCCAGCGATGGATTGGCGCCCTGTCCTGGGTCTATCTGCCCAGCGCCTGAGACGTTCTCCCCTGGATGGGCATGGGGAACCCCACCACGACCCTAATAGAGGATGAAGCGGGAGATAATGAATGAATGAATGAATAATTATGTTATTTTACCATTTATAAGGCTGGCAAACCTATTGATTTTGCTTTTAACCTGTTAACAAAGATGTGTTTTTAAAGATGTGATATGTTTATAATTTAGTTCTATTTTCAGATTATTTGTTCTTTATCAAAGTATTCATGCCGAAAGTAATGGGGTAGCTATATGTACTTCTTTCATATTAACCAAACTGAGTTTTTACATTTAGAAACAATATATACTGTAAATCAATAAAAATATATATGGTGTTTTATTTTTAACAATTTGAACTACATGAACGATATGTTTTTGTAATCAATAACAATAAAACCTGACTGTTGCTGACCTTAGAGATGTACCACCTGTTTTCATTTTCTGTTATGTACATGTAAATAATGAAATGTTTACATTCACAGTCAGAAGCCTGTCAGTACCTGATGTTGGCAGTTGTGCAATGCAGAGTTTAAAGAAATTTTGAAGAAATCTGAAAAATATCCGGGATTTAGGCAAGTTGTTTAGCACATCTTATTTGTTGTTAAATATTTACATTAGATTTTTAATGTTATGTGTGACTGTTAATAAATATTACTGTTAGTGAATCGCACGATCAGTTTATACAGCAACAATATATGCTCAAATGTATATGTCTGGCTCTTGCATGCTTACAAACACTTTTAACATTCTATTACTATATTGTGTTCAATAACGTGATATTAATAAAGATGTAGCTCGTCATGTTTTAAATTACAGTGAACTTAATTCGCAATCTCAATATTCTCAAAATAATTAATTAATTGTTAAACCTGTTACTGTGTAGGATAGGTAAAATAAGGCAGAAAATAAACGTTTATTATTCAAGCTGATGTGTCAGAAGTAAAAATATGCTAAAGCGTAAGGTTCATGGATTTACAAACTAGGCGACTGGTTCAGATCATCTTCAAAACTGCAGCACTTGTGGACGTTCTCGCTCTGCAGTGGTCCGTACCTACATGAGCATTGTTGCAGACTCTCCTTTTATGGAAACCATATCAATGATGTCTGTGGGCTCTTAGCAGGATAATGTTTTCTCGCAATAGGTGAAAATGGTTCAAAAATGGTTTGAGGAGGAGAACAATGGGTTTGGGGTGTTAAATTGGACTCCAATGTCTCCAGATCGGCATATGCTGGATAAACAAGTCTGATCCATGGCGATCCTGCCTTGCAACTTACAAGAGTTGAATATTATGCTGCTTGGTGCCAGATACCACAGTACGATTTTAGGGGTCTATTTAAGTCCATGCGTTGACATATCAGAGCTGTTTTGGCAACAAAACGGGGATCGACAATGTGGATATATGGTGCATTTAATTTTATGGCACATCAGCGCATATATACTATGAGGACAAAAAAAATAATGACAAACTTTTTAATTTTTGAAATTAAGTTTTTCCATTTATACTCATTTCATGTATAGAGAACCAAGCATCTAGTATTTTGGAGTCATATTTATGGAACGTTTGGCCATGATCCTTTGGTGTTTTAGCAGAAATGTGCTTCAGGGCAAAAACAAGATCCGTAACGGCATGTTTGAGAGTATTTCTTAGAAAAGTGATCGCTTAGATGGAATGTCATTAAAATTCCTGTATGTATAACGTATAGGTGTTCTAAAACTTTTAACCATAGTTTGGTTTTCCTAATCTTATTCAGGCTTATTTGTAATTGTGTAAAAAAACATAATTATTAAGAAGTACAGTTAAAGCCTAGACAGCTTATTGTATAACAGCCACTGTGCACCTGTTTTTTTTCCACTCAGTTTTGACCAAAACAGCATGTTTTGAATGAGTTCATGCCTCTGTAGGTCAGGTGCTTAATTTATCCAACCAAACAAAATGTAATTTAATGCTGCTTTTCTTTTTTTTTTACTTCATTAACCCCTTCCAAAACTTAAAAACTAGTCTAAGGGAACTCTTTATACAAAATGAAAACTTAAGCATTAATCTTAAAATCTTAATTGTGAGTTTCCCCATTGTGGGACAAAATCTATCTTATTTTATCTTATCTTAATAATTTTATTTAGAAAAGGTTATTGAATATGTTTATTCAATTTATTTTCAATGTTCCTTCACACTTCACATCTTTGTTACTGATTGAATACATTCTTTTATTTTTGTATTCAAAGAATGTTGAGGCTCTTAAAATTTGAAGTGTTTTCATATACACAGCAGGTGTATTTCTCTGTCTCTCTCCCTCCCTCGCTTTCCTTTGCGTTCTCTTTCTCTCCTCTTGATCTTTCTCTCACACTAAGAAATCTGAAGGGTCAAGCACTTGTCTTTGTGATGCTAATGAAAACCAGTGAGAGTCCTGTGACCGGAAGGAACATAAGAGATTTGTTTTTCAGTTCATTTTTTGAGGAACAGGATGTTTTAGGGGCGAGTATGACAGCAGTGTAGTGATTTCATGTTGCCTTTCCCTTTTTTTGTTCTACACTTCTTAAATGACTGCAATCAAGGACTTGTGCAGTAGCCAAGCACTGACTTGACTGGCTGGACCGTGGTTCCCCCATCTCCCGCCTCCCTTTCTCATAATTCCTTCTTCTCCTCCCTTTATTTCCCACTGCAACACATTCAACTTTACATCCAGCTGAACACTGCCATTGTTTCTGAGCAGCTGGTCTCGAGTTAAGCAGATGTGATTTGAGATTTTGTGTTCTTTTTTTTACTGGCTCTGTCTTTAGCAGATCTTAAATCGTAGGCCTCTGGAGTTGCATATCCTGGTTTTCTGGTATTCTGGTCAACAGGTTAAATATTTTATTGTTTATTTATTGGATATTGCTGCATATAATTGGTTCATGCCTTCAAAAGGTATGTTCACAGCACTGTGGCATGGACCAGTGAATGTGAGGTAAGTGTTGAGTTATTATATTACTAAAATGTACTTGCTATATTAAAAATATTTTTATATTATATTTAGACTACACTTTATTCTATTTTATATAACTATCAAAAAGTCTAGAAATAACTTCTTGATTTTTAAGAAGTTTTTAAAATTTGTCTGGGGTTTTGGATTATGGTTACATTTCGTACATTGTTTGCAAAAGTGATAAATGAAATAGTCTTTTTCAAAAGATTTGTATTCAGTTGGTTTTGCATTAGTACAACTCATTAGTATTATAGTTTACAATAGCTGATTACATCCTTTTTGTTAATGGCTCTCTAAACAATTACATTTTTATAATAAGGAACATATACTACTGAATGCTCGGTGTGTGTGCTTGTGTGATAAGCAGGTGGTTAGCTTTGGTTGTGTTTGGCCTCAGTTTGTTCATTCAGCTGCCTGCAGTGTGTGTGTGTGTGTGTGTGTGTGTGTGTGTGTGTGTGTGTGTGTGTGTGCCTGTGTGTGAGACCCTGTCATTTACTGATGAATGAACCCAAAATTATCACTGTAAAGAGGACTCATTTAAAAAAAAATAGCAACAGACACTTCTTTGAAATGCAGTTAAAAAAACAAACAAATACACTTCATGAGATTATTGACAGATACATTTTGCATAGCAAGGATTTGTGTAAGAAAGAAACTCAGAAGCAGTGTTTTGTGATAATCTTTTTATGAAAATGAGGTTGTTTATTTTTTCTGGAAATTGGTTTGAAATGATCAACTGTTTTCTTTCAGTTCTTATCTTTTATCTCAATCCCATTTTTGTCCTTATTGATTTCCTTTTCTGAAAATTCTTAACCTATGTCTACATTCTTAGTCACAGTTGAACGGATCACAGTTCTGTCTCCTTACATGTGATACAGAATATTTCAGAGAACAAGTTGTATCAACCAAAAATAGGCAGTAATTAATGAGGATGGATGCTGCAATACAGCAGGAATTGAGGTTAGTACCAGGGAGCAGCTAAAAAAACAGGCATCAACATTGCATCAAATCGCAAGTTAATAGCAAAACCTTCTTGAATGATGTTATCTTTATAACCGTTTTAGTATTATTTTGTTATTGCAGCTTCACCAGGAGGCTTATTTACCTTTTACCAGTGTGGCATCCCCAGACACAATGAGGACAAGGGATAAGATTTGCTAGACACAAAAATTGTATTCATAACAGTTAACTTGCTCAGCCGACTGGTGAAACAGCAGACACAGATTATGTAACGATTTCCTGATCCAGGAAAGTGTAGCAAAATACACATAACAGCCAGGTAGAAAGTTAGCATCCAAAAGTGGGTTTATTAGCAATTCCATACAGCAGCACCAAACAGAGGCAAACATGGGTGAACCAAAGTTGAGGCTTTCTCACTGAAGATAGACCGGGACTGGCTTAAATAAGTAAGACAAAGCATGTGACCAATAAACACAAATGAAAGGAGTAATCAAGATTATTAAATCACATGAGTGGAAAATAAACAGAGATAAAAGGCAATAAAGCAAAACCTGGAATAATAGAACTCCAAACATGAAAACAAAGCAAAGTCAAATAACAAAACAAGGTCCAAGCCAGAGGGCAGTGTGAACTCTTGACAGATTAATTATATTAGATTACCTTTTTTAGTGTACTGTCAACTTTCATGCTGCCACTGAGATGCTTTTGCGCCTGCTCTCAAGCCTCATCCTTTTTTAACTTCCTGCACAAACACACAGAAAATTAATAAAGCCTCATGAGAGATTTATTATCTAACCTGCTTCACAACTCTGCCATAACATACAATTTTATTCATACATTTTAGATAGTTTTTCAGTTTAAAAACAAGATCTGTATATTAATCTATTTTTAAAGTCAAAAGTTTAATTTGAAGTTCTGTAATGTAATCAAAAAAATTCAATCTCATTATCTTCTGCTTAATTATCTACTAGAGCTATGGGTGGAGGTGGGGGGGGGGGTTCCATGCTCATTTAGCGGAGAAAGTTTCGTGTGCTGGGCATACACTCAAGACAGGGTACAATCCATAGCTATGCACCCACACACGATATAGGGGCAATTCAGAGCAACTAATTCACTCTGGGGCGGCATGGTGGCATAGTGGTTAGCACGTTCGCCTCTCACGCTAGGGATTCCCGGTTCGAATCCCCATCTGGGTGGAGTTTCCATGTTTTCCCCGTGTCCGCGTGGGTTTCCTCCAGATTCTCCGGTTTCTCCGGTTTCCTCCCACAGTCCAAAAACAAAAGTTAATTGAGTTCTCCAAATTGCCCCATACAGAGTGTGTTTGAGTGAGTGAGTGTGTGCCCAGCGATGGATTGGCACCCTGTCCTGGGTCTATCTGCCCAGCGCCCGAGACGGAACCCAACCGCGACCCTAATAGAGGATAAAGCGGGTGATAATGAATGAATGAATAATTCACTCTAAATCCATGGTTCTTGACTGTGGAAGGAAACCAGAGAACCCAGAAAAAAGTTTTCTGGTAGGTCGTGGACACGGGGAGAACATGAAAACTCCACTGAGATCAGGATTAGAACCTGGATTCCCAGCACTTAGAGGTGATCGTGCTAAACACTGCGCCACCTAATTCTACATAGCTACTTTGTTTACATACTAATCACACATGTGTAAGGTGACCTTGATAAACCAAACGGTGATTGTGATTATGTTCTGCGCTATACAAAGAGATGGTTGTTTTTTACTTTAATAAATAGCTTGAAAAGGCGCTTCTGGCACTGATAGGTAGCACACAGTCAGACACTCCCCGGGGTCACACACAGTATCACGCCTGCCGGTGAAAGACATGGCATGGTGCATGCAGTACAACACTGTCTGGGAAGGTACTTAGTATCAAGAGACTCAGAACTATTTTAGGAAACAAAAGAACTGAAGATTCTACAATCAAATAAACTAAGGCTGTTCACTGAGCTGAGGGATTCAGATTCACCTCTGGGATCTAAAGAACTGAGAGATTCACCTACGGAAACTCTGTAACTTATAACATTTTTAGAGCAAAAGGATTTAGATTCTTTAATAGATTAAATGAACAATGGCCACTCACAGAGTTGACATACTGTTTTCAATACCCAAATTCATTTGGGTTCAGAATGTTCATGGTCAGTCTCCAACTGGCAGTGTTTAGGACAATCTTTGGTCTGATTGTTGCACAGGGCAAACAAGGTCCATTCTGAGAAAAGTTTAGATAATTTCTTGGTGCCAGCATGGGGTTAGTTATTTATGAGAGCTCCAGTTTCCTACCCTGTTTAAGAACATGTTAAAATTCATTCAGTCATTATCTTCTGCTTAATCCTCTACTAGGGTCATGGGAGAGGTTTCCAATGCCCATTCAGGGGAGAATGTTTCGGGCGCTGGGCAGATACACCCAGGACAGGGCGCCAATTTATCGCTGGGCACACACTCACTCACACACACATTCTATCTGGGAAAATTCAGAGCATTCAATTTACCTTAGATCCATGTTTTCGGACTGTGGGAGGAAACCCACGAGGACACGGGGAGAACATGGAAACTCCACGAATTCGACCCTGGAATCCCCAGTGCTGAGAGGAGAACATGATAACCACTAAGCCACCGTTTCGCCCGTTAGTTGAAATTCAGATACTAAATAGCAAATGTATGAATGTGTATTTTTGTTGTGCTATAATGGAATAGGTGACTTGTCCAGGCAGTTGTCCAGCTATCTATCAGCCAGTGTTGGGATAGGCTCCAGCACCCCTACAACTTTAAGCACGATAACCTTTATGAAAATAATGATATGATATAATAAACAGGTTTTTTTTCACACATAATAAGGCTGTCTATTACTTTGTGAATTTGATAATGTTTTTATATTTCCTGTAAAAATATGAATAAGTTACAAATAAAAAAGTTAAGAAACAGCAGCTTTCAATCCATTCCTCAAACCTACAAATTATCAAACCATCATTTGTAAAGACTGATCTCAACAGAATGTCAAATTGGATTTTAGGTTTAAAATTGTAGCAGTAAAGCCGATGGTTTTCCATCACCACATAATTTGCCTTATCTTATCATTTATAGAATGCATATTTTCATTCTGAGATCATGTCTGTCTTTGAAAGTCTAGTGAAATAATGTCTGCCAAATGATCTATATAGGAAAAAACACCTTTTTTATTACTTTTTTTGTGTTTTGTTCAAATTGATACAGTTTTTAAAAAAAAGACAACGTATTGCACATATGTCACACAAAACACACATAGTGGTTCACCTGAGCACCTAAGCCTTCAAGTAGTATAATATTTTAAATAGTTAGTAGAACTGGGCTAGTACTTCAAAGGTGTGTGTGTGTGTGTGTGTGTGTGTGTGTGTGTGTGTGTGTGTGTGTGTGTGTGAGAGAGAGAAGGTGGGGAGGGGGGTAAGAGAAATTTGTGTAATTGACAAAAACGGCAGTATCACAGATATATGAGCTCACAGATGGTATGTTTGAGAGCACTGCTGTTCCCGACATGCCTTCAGTTTAGAGGTTCCAGTAGGGGAGCTGGAACAAATCCATTACATTAACCTGATTTGGTGGGAACTGCTTCAACTTGAGATCACATTTTGTTCCATTTTGCTTTGTCTTTCCCACTATTTCACTTTCAATTTTCCGCATGATTTTAAATTTACCTGTAGCAGTTTCTGCCTTATTGTTATAAGTGATTCATTTTGTGGAAAGATTTTTGGCAATAATGTGATGTCTAAAGGTTTAACACCATAAATTATTGAATCCGTCAAGCTACAAATTAGCCAATTTGTGAGATCTTCATAGAAGTTACAAATAAACTATCAAAGCATTATGACTTAAATGTTTTCATTTTCTAATACCATTTCTTTCTGGTGGTAATATTAGGCACTTAAATCACAAATGAAGTTAAAGGTGATGGAAGTGCTGACCCATTTTCTTTCTCTTCATTTTTTCATTATATGAATGAATGATTATTATATAATTCATCAACATGATATTTGCTAGTCTTCTCTGCTGTGTCCATTTTGCTTTCAATTTTATATTTATTTATTTTAAATTGCCCACACTATATCTACCTGGACGGCATGGTGGCTTAGTTGTTAGCACGTTCGCCTCTCAGCGCTAGGGATTCCCGGTTTGAATCACCATCTGGGTGGAGTTTCCATGTTCTCCCCGTGTCTGCGTGGGTTTCCTCCAGGTTCTCCGGTTTCTTCCCACAGTCCAAAAACATGGATCAAGTCAATTGAATTCTCAAAATTGCCCCATATAGAGTGTGTTTGTGTGAGTGAGTGTGTGCCCAGTGATGGATTGGCGCCCTGCCCTGGGTCTATCTGCCCAGCGCCCGAGACGTTCTCCCCTGGATCGGGCATGGGGAACCCCACCGCGACCCTTAATAGAGGATAAAGCGGGAGATAATGAATGAATGAATATCTCTACCTGCAGCAGCTTCCTTCTTCAGTGAATGTTAATGATTTTGTGGGTTAACTGGATTGATTTTTTTATTCTACTTTTATAATTTTTTTATTTCATAGGATTTTATTTTTACTTATTTATCTTTCTTTATTTTAATTTATTTACCTTTTGTCTGAATTCAGAACTGAGACTCATTTCTGTGCTGTTAAGAGATGCATACATTACTGAAATGAACCACACACACATACACGTGCATACATATATAAAGTATATATATATATATATATATATATATATATATATATATATATATATATATATATATATATATATATATATATATACTGTATGTACTTCTGGAGATATTATCATACTGATTTGCTGCTTGTACTGGTAAACTGCATGTGAGCCAAAGGTGACCTATAATATATAAACATTTATATAGCTCACATTTTCAAAAAGACATCTGGTCCATGTTTGGTAGACATACAGACCTGCTACCTATACATCAGCCCAAATTTGCACACATTAAAAAAAAACTCATATGATCCACATGTTTTATAAAACTATCAAATATACGGTAGCACTACCCCCACATAAGACCTGTTTGTCTGATGTATGGCCCTAATCTGGTACATGTGTGGCCCAAATACTGTCACCAAGAGTGGTCTGCCCAACTACCATCCATTCCTGTAGCAAGTAGCCCAGATAAAAATGGATGTGGACTAGATCTGGGCCAGAATAATTTTGCTGTCTGTCCTTAGAGCATAATTAGCATAATTAGCATAATTAGAAAACCATTTGAATTTGCACCTTTTCTTTTCACATCTGTTTTGCATTTGCATATCCTCCCTGTGCCTGTGTGGATTTCCTTTAACATTCCAAAGATTTGCCAATATGTAATGTCTAAATCACTGGTATCTGTCCAGATCCAGCTAGTGTATTTAAAGCTCTAATTTAACCATAGATTCAGGTGTGTGTGTTTTTTTTACCTGGGTTTTTTGTTAATTTCAATGTGTCTTTGGTTGTGGCTCTGAGTTTTCCACAGGTTAGAGGGGAGCATTCAGGATTGCATGAACATTACTTCCACATTTAGTTATTTTGAAGATGCCTTCATCCAAAGTGAGAGAACAAGTGCTTTTGTTTTAAGGTGTTTTGTAAAAAATGTTAAATGTCTCAGCATTAACAACATCTAGGAAAATCCTTTAACCATTTAATAGTGGTAAAAGATGTGGAGAATTGGCACCGCATTGAGTTTGAAGCATAAGGTGGCAGTCTGTAGTAAAGCTCAGTTAGCTAACCATATGTCTCTGTAAAATAGTAGTGTATAAATTAGATGGAGTAGATTATTCTGTAGGCCAGATTCAGGTTCTTATACTGAATGCAAGTGACTACTGAAGTTTCTTATTCCGCCAACAACCCAGATTGGGATTTGAACCTGAATCCCCAGCGCAGAAGGGTGAACGCACTAACCACTAACCCACCGTGCCGCTACTGCAATTGGAGTATAAAACATAAATTAAAGTTTAAATTCTATAGTTTTAATACAATATTTTCATGTTTAATCTGACATATCATTTTGTATCATTTTTGTCATAGTCAAATACTTGTAAAAATTATATGCAAAATCAAAGGTCAAAAAGCAAGAAATTATATTATTATTTATATATATATATTATTATTTGTGTTTTAATCAGATGCTGTATATTAACAAATTTGCATGAAGCGTAATATTCCACAGTTTCTGCAAATGTGTGGGTTAACATGTTGAAAATTAATCTTTGGCTGGTTGTCAAGATTGTCTAATGTAATGTGACTATGAGCAGGTGCACTGAATTGAAAGACAGCTTTTTTTCAATGTCACCAAGCTCTGGCCCAAAGGCAGCATGTGGAGGCACACACTCCCTTTGAAGTATGACACCAGTATTAGTCTCTGAACTGTACACACAAGCCTATCATTGTAGTCATTAGCTTCAGATTTTGGATGCTGGCCCCAAAGCAAATTGAAATTCAGATATTCAACCGTCCAATCATATCCCATTAGCTTTCCTCATATCTTGACAATGAACTTGCCAGCTCAGTTATCTCCTAATTATAAAAACCTTGCTCTGGTGTGTATCAGCGAAACAGCACATGGTGCCAGTGTGTTGAAACATGACTAGTAATGTGTTCATTTGAAAACCCTGTGCTTAATTAAGGCTTTAAAGCCAAGCTGCCTTTCATAGCTACAGTTTCAAGTGTAGGATGCTGTAAAATCTTGACTATGTGGAAGGGTTTACTCTCGTTTCTAACTGTTCACTTAGTCAATTTAGTGATAAAATCCTATAGTATAAACTCAGTCCTTCAGGAATTGCTTTCTGCATGGTGAATACTGACAATGAAGAAAGTGAAGAATTTATGAGTATGATGAAATAATCAAGGGAATATGAAACAGAGAGTCAAAAAGAGAAGGAGTTGCGCTGAGATTCTGAGATTTCCAGGGGGGCAAAACTATACAAGATACAAGATAGATGAGGCTCCTCACAAATGCATAAGCTTATTGGAGAGTAAAACAGAGAGGATTGTGTGTGTGTGTGTGTGTGTGTGTGTGTGTGTGTGTGTGTGTGTGTGTGTGTGTGTGTGTTTTGTTTTGATCACTTTGTGGAGACCAAAATCTGTTCAGATATTTTTTCATTGTGGGGACAAAAAATTAATCACATAATGAAATGTATTAAAACATATTTAAAAGGTAAGGTTATGGTTTGTTTTAGACTTTATAAAAAAAAAAATAAATGTGTGTGTGTGTGTGTGTGTGTGTGTGTGTGTGTGTGTGTGTGTGTGTGTGTGTGTGTGTGTGCGCGCGCGCACATGTGCACGTGTGCATGTGCATATGTGTGTTTTATGTATGTATTAAAGTATGATCAAAGGATTTGGGAATCTATCTGCCATAAATCTAGATTCTGTCACAAGCACTGACCAGCTTTGTACTGCTTGACTAGTGTGAACCACTGAAGTAAGCACAGCAGCATGCAAATACAGATGGGCAGGCAAGAACAGATATTGCTGGCACAGACATATTCCCAAATACACATTTATTTTTACAAAACATTATTTATTTATTTAATAGTTTCTTTAGTCGAGTGACTGGTATCTAACAATAAGTAGCCTACACACACATACATGCATACAGTGGTGTTGTGTGCTGTATATGGATTGTGGGGGGTCATATTTGTTGTGCATGTTTTGTGTCCAGCCGCCATCTCTGTGTTTCATGTCATGATTTATGTGTTTTCTGCTGTGTGTGAGTGTGTGTTAGATTAGATAAACCATAGTGTACCATGCAACTTTCTTTTGGAATACTAAATATAACTGAAGCCGTTTGCTTCTCAAACCTCTGCCAGTGTTGAACCTCACCTTCTCTTTTGTCAGCACCATTTGCCAAAATTTAATGTGCAGACCGAGAGAGAACCACCATCCATGAGCCTGACAAATGGTCCAGTTTGTTATCTATTCCCAGTAGTAGGTCTGAGTAGGGTTTTGTGATGCTGTTAATCCATTGCTAGGATATACAGAACTGCCACTCTCTATTTCTCTTTTTTATCATTTTTGCTTTGGCCATCTTGTACCTTTTTACCTTGGTTACCTTGCCGATGAATCGATGCTGCATCTCTTTTGTTGATACACGGTTGTACCAGAGTTGTTATTATGGATTTAGGCTTAAAAACTGTGCACAGTACTAATGAGAATTTAAAAAAATATATTTTCATACTACATTGTGACTCCATACCTTGTATCTCATGTTGACATTGGTTTGGGGTGTGCTGCCCTCAGGGGTCAGTTTGCCCCAGCTGGACCCCAAGTTGATGCTGCATGTTTTAGATTTTGGTATTGGCAGTGTTCCTTAATGAACATCTGTCCAACTTTAACCACCTACACACTGTTTAGGTCTTCTGTCCTTCCATATGTCGATGCCTTTCACTGTCACAAAGAGGTAGTGCTTCGGCCTTACAATTGAAATTGTGGTTGCCTGTATCAACCAGAAAGTGATCAATTTTAACATGGTGGTAGTATTTACGAAAGTGCCTGTGGCCAATACTTTGTGTTTCTATCTCTAGGTTATCAAGTAATACTTTCAATGATTATCCTTCTAAAGCCATGCTAAACTAGAATAAACTGGAAAGCTGCAATTTCCTAAACAGACCAGAGTTCTTCTGCAGTTGGTGGGTTGAGTTTGCTGTGCTGTCACCACCAACAGCCAAATAGAGATATTACTTGAAATTCAGTCCAAGATAATGTGTTTGGCATCTTATAGCCCATTCCTCCGCCAGGAGTTGCAACTCATCCAACTTCTGACACCAGTCTAGATAAGAAGTCAACCTTGGCAAAAAAATATTTATTAAAATTCTTACATAAATAGCAGTAAAATAAATTTGTTTAGAAATTGTGTCTCATTTAACCAGGTAGCACAAACACCAATAAACACACGGAAATCATACTAACAGTAAGCACCCAAATGAACAGTCATAAATCTGCTATTAAACAATCCATATAAGGCATCATTGCCACAATATACTTTATATTTATTTTGATGCCTAATTCAAATATTTTAAATAAATTTAACTTTCAATTTAACATAAATGCAATTATTATTTCTGTCAGGGATTTTAAAAGTTGCCTTGATGAATGTTTTATTTAAAATCTGCAATTCACAAATCTGTTAACATTTTGTTAATGTTAAGCAGTAGCACAAGAAATACCCCAAGCTGAATTTCAGTGAGATAAAAATAAGTGTGCAGCAGTTGTCTGTGCTTGTATGACTGTGCATATGGCAGCTTTTAGCAGATGAACTGATTTCAATGAAGCTGATTCATAACCATTATGGTAATAACATTACATTACTGTTGTTGAAAGTGTTGTATAAGCAGGGTGGTTAGATAGTTGCATATCAACACTGTTAAGTACCATCAAACAAACAAAAACACAAACATAAATATCAAAACAAGCTAAGTTTCTACATGCTTAGTACACAGTATCAGAAAAGGTATGTTATTAGCAAAATGCTGTGCTCTTATTATGAACTCTCGGGATCATGGCTTTAAATATTGCCCCATTTTAACCTTTATACATGACCTCACAGATGCCCATGACTGGCTAGTGTAATCTTAGATGAAATGTCTTATCCTCCCTTCCTTAGAGAACAGTCACTTTGCTTTTCTTGGGTTTGACTTTGTGGATGGCTGTGGCATCAATGAGATTTGAAGCAGTTATAAGACTCTTTTCTTTTGTTTTACAGTTTACAGATATATTTGATTAAAGATAGTAATAAGCTACCATATATAAAACGAAAACATTTCTTTTTTAAAATCTGAAGAAAAAAAAAAAATGTGTGTGTGTGTGTGTGTTTGATTGCACACCAAACCTGTGGGGACCTCTTGTGTGGTGGGGACCCTCTCCTCGGTCCCCACAGGTACAGGAAATAAAACTTATAGAAAATTGAATTTTAAAGTGTCTGGCAACATTTTCCTTAATTTTGTCAAAATTCTCCACGAGGTCAAAAACCAGAATTATAAGTGTGTGTGTGTGTGTGTGTGTGTGTGTGGGTGTGTGAGTGTGTGAGTGTGTGAGTGTGTGAGTGTGAGTGTGTGTGTGTGTGTGTGTGTACGTATAGGCAGTGTGTGTCAAAGTGTGTCACTAGAGCTAATAAAGAAGAAGAAATATGTGTATAATTTAGACTCAAAATGCAAGTAAAGGAATAGCTAAGTTTACATACCCAAAACGACCTTCCATCATGGAAAAAAAGGCCGTACCTGATTGGCCAGCTCGTTTGGAACCATAATTGTTCTTTTTACATGGCAACACTCTCATCGTTGGAGCATGGCACTTAACAGGTAATTTTATCTCCATATCTTGCTTCTAACAAATAGTAGATCAGCACTGCACTTATAGGCTGCTGCAATGTTTAATACATGCATTTTAACATGGCTTTGCTTTACAAAAACACTTACTGTGTTGTGTGTATTTCTTCCAGAACACATGCATCTAGTACTCTGAGCTCAAACACGAACTCAACTGTGGATGAAGATGTTACATTCTGATGAAGATGGAAGTAGTGGAATATAATGAAACTAAAGAAGACTGTACATCGTAAGAGGACATTCGACAAAAAGCAGTATTGCTTATGTAGCAGGATGGATTTAGGTTCTGCTCCTTTTACAAATTATGGGGAGGTACATTTAAATTGGGCGTGGGTATACCAGGAGGACTCGGCTGGTGTGGTTGGCTGGTGTGGAACTTCCTGTTTTCCATCTGGGGTTTGATCTGGTTCCGTGGTTTGCAGGGTGGCTGAAATCACTTTGTGAAAGATGGCATATTAGCATGGCTAAAATTGCTTGGGATAAATCACTTTCAACTATTCTAAGCATGGTAGCGTGACCATGGCTACATGCTAACACCGGTTAGCATCATAAGGGTGATTGTGTTAGTGGACTACGGCTGTGAATCTTTTTGATGCTGATATTGGGGAAAAAGTAATTGCCCAATCGTGCCTTGGTTCTTTAGCCATACTGGTGTCAACTGTTCCGGTTCTCCAGCAGTGCTGCTACTTTGCCTGCACTGGCTGCTTTGCCTGCACTGGCTGTTTACCTCTACAACAAACTCAGCAGTGACAAGACAAAACACAATTATGAATGAATTGAAATAAATTAATGAATTGAAATCGGAGGAAAATGTGACAAAAGTACCCATTCTCACCAGAAATGATCACATCCATAGAGTTGCTTGTAAATAACAGAGGAACTTGTGGGGTCTCAGAAGAAAATCAATTTCAAGGCCTGGAGCAGACACATACCTTGGTGGGTCAGATTGTATTAGAATACTTGCCAGTGAATGTGGAGCAAAATGTCCTAACACTGTCATCTACTAAGCTCTGAAAACATGTGTCCACCTTATCAAAGGCTCTTAACCTCAAAGATACCGAGATGGATCAATTGGCTGATCTCCTTGGCCATGACATTAGAGTGCACCGGAAATTTTATCGACTACCTGAAGGCACATTACAACTTGCAAAGATTAGTGCTCATGGCCCTCGAGCAGAGAAGAATTTCAGGATTTAATGGCAGAAACCAAGGCAGAAAACTTGAAGACATAAACATTGAACCTAATGGTAAGTACACTTGCAAACCTTATTGGTGTATATGTCTTTTTACTGTATTTTTAAAATTAACCTTGACAGTGAAAGTAAGAAAAGTGATGATAAAGCAGAACAATATAATATGGCACCTTATTCTCCTTCAACATCTAGAGGTAGCAATGTGAAACCTACTTTACTAATCCTGCTATTTTATTACTCCTATCCTCAATTACTATAACAATGGTGGGTATTTCTATACCATTGTTATAGTAATTGAGGAAAGGATTAATAAAATAGCAGGATTAGTAATAGCAGGATTAGTAGTAGGTTTCAGTATATAGAGTATTAATAATTTCATACCTTGGGAGTTTGAAATTATTAATACAATACTCTATATACTCAAAATAGCTAATATTTTAATATCAGAAGGTAAACTTAATGTACAATATGTTAATAATCTTTAGGTTCTTCGAAGTCAAGAAGGACAAAATGGATGTACAGAGAAATCAAGGCAGTGAAAGACAAGTTAATGGATTGTATATCCTCTGGCAAGGTTCTGGATTAAAAGGGACATGTTATTGTATAAATCTAGAGACTGGGAAGCCATTAAGTTTTTTTTGTGAAAAATTGCATAACTGCATTAAAAGAAAGAACAAGAAAAGAGTTTTCTTTATCATTGTAGTCACCTTGTGAACCTTGATCTTGATTATAAAAAAAATTACCTTAAAAGAAATAATAAAAATTGTATGCTAGTAGTAATTATGTGTTTGATTCCGTTTATTCCTTTAAAAATGTGCTGACATTTTTAAAAAGTGTTTCCCACTGACCTGACAGGGTTCCCACCCCAATGTAAAATGTCAGGTCTGGCCTACATTCATAATTCTTGTGTTTTCAAGTGATGGGTGTTGTAATTGGATCTTACTGAATTCAGATCAGCTTTCACCTTATCAGTAGCCCCTTGAAAAAGAGTGGTTCCCAATATGTGTCCCCAATATGTAGCAAAGACACGTGTGTGTGTGTGTGTGTGTGTGTGTGTGTGTGTATGTTAATTGTAAGCAATTTATTTTACATGCTAGTCAGTGTTTTTCAATAAAATTTGGAAAGACTCTGCTGCCATAGCCTGGCAAGTTCTGATCCAAATATGATGGCGCATGCTTCAAATTTGAATCGAGTATCCACACACTATGTTTCCAATTCACCTCCTTTTTTTCTGGTAGTTGATATCTTTTTGAAGAAGGCACTTGCAGGAGAGAAAAATATGACCTACTTTTTTGTCTGAGGTATGATGATTTTGGCTCTGTTCACTTTTTTCAGTATTTCCCTCTGTGGATTGTGTTGGAGTGTACTGTGAGTACATTTCTTAGCTTTAGCAATCACTGATCAATCTCTATGGAATTTTTCAAAGGCATCATTGAAATATCCATCAATATGATGAGTTTGATAGACATGCAACCCAAGGCTGTGCCTTCAGCATATTTCTGTTTTTGCAATAATACACAACCTGTAACAGAGAGATTCTAAAGATTTCTTCATATATAATGTGGCAGTGAAAAAGAAATGTTATGAAACAATTTATGAGTAAAATGGTGTAGCCTCAATTTTTTCCCAAAGCACATATGGATGTAGCTTTCCATTCAATGCTACATAGAGTTAATAGAAGCTAAACACAAAATAGTTTCTCTTTTCTTGTTTTTAACTTGATTTACTTGATAAATTTTGGTTTAATAATTCTGAGTCAGACTTGCCTCTTCACACATTTTATTAAACCAACTTTACCTGACTAAGATATTGATTAGAGAAAATGTTTCAGTTTAATTATTTTAAATTTATTTTACCTTTATATTCTGCCTTAGAAGTGGATATTTTAATTAATTTCTTATTTAAAATGATGCCATTCTCCCACTGCTTGGTATAGCTATTTACACTTTTAATATGCATTAGAAAAGAGGACCACAGCTGACATTTTGGTTGTGTTTGTGTGGATTTTGACCAAGTAATTGCAAGAAATCTAGAATTGCCTACTGGTATTATCAGTGGACGTGCATAATTATAGAAGTGCATATGGCGCTATCAAGAATGGTAAACCATTGACCTTTAGGATATCATTTCCAATTTGAATTCACATAATAACAACAAACAAAGCTTGTCCTATGCATGTATAAACTGCTTGAGGTTCTTTACCTTTTCTCAAACCACAAATCTTTAATAGACACTACTGATAGACCAGCCCCAGTAATCTGGGGAAAAACACAATATTTGCATTCTTTAACGTTGCATTTGTTCAGAATCTACAAAGTGCTTTGTAAACAAGTTTTCTCACCTTATTATTGATTTTTGTACTAAAGTGAAAGCTTGTACTGAGGATCAAGTTGACAAGGTGACAAGCTTTATTTGCTTGGCCAATCTTGGTAAATGAGAAGCTACATGAACCAAGTGAACTATTTGGTTTTAACCCACTGAATAAAACCTTTTGTACCTTAATCCACCTGTTTAGTTATGAACTTTGGAGATGTCATTATGCATTGCAAAGGAAACCCGAATATTGACAAGCACATAATGTTTATATTGTCTCGATTTAGTTTAATGAACAGTTGGATCCTTTATTTGGTATTTGCATTGTATTAAATTAATGGATTCATTAGTCTTAATGTCATGTGTTTTGGTGCATGATTGAATCACTTTGTAAATAGAACAGATAAAAAATGCAGAATAGAGCAGATAAGACTAGCTAATAACTTGAGAACATCTGTGGAAATTTTTTCATGAGCATTGGAACAGCAAGCTGTTATAAGAAAAGATTAAGTGCTGTTCTAAAAATGTGATGCATGTGGTTTTGTTATAATTAATACTTGATAAGTCTTTTTTTCTTTTTAATTTGCACCACAAAATGCTAATAATTTTTAATTTGCGTATTTATATTGCTATTTGTATTTACACCATAGTATGCTGAATAGTTGCTTCAAAGATGATTCTTGTGTGTCTAGATCAGGATGTAATATGAAGGAGTCATTTAGCAGTAAAAGCCAATTCATTGCTTGGGATTTTATGGTTCTTAAACTGTGACCTGTTAATGTTTGCTATAGGCATTCAATTAACAGAGTTAATAGTGGACTACTGCACATGTATGACACATATGGCATACTTAGAAGGTCAGTATCAGTGATAATGACAATATTCCCCTCTGTAAAGCTTGGGGGACTGGTAAGTAAGAAGGTGTGTATAATTACTAAGATCTGTCCTGCACACATTGGGGGATGGGTGGGGTGTGTATTCATTAGTAGAGTAGAGGTCTGGAAACAGATATGTATTTATAAATGTGATCTGTTCAATGTGAAAATATTCACCTGCTCCAAGGTCAGTGTTGAGATGATCAGTAATAGTATGATAATGAGATGTACTGGGGCCATTAAATATTCATAACAGTCATGCTAGATAAGAGGAGGCAAGAGATGTCTAAAGCCTCAACCATGCATTGTATTTGTGACAGAGTCAGTGCATGTGGCTGAAGAGCATATGTGCATGGCCTAGAGGACAATGTAAACTGAGTTCAGAGAGGATTACAGTGACGTACAGCTACAGTGCATCCACAGGGTTAATTAAATAGGGATGTTTATAATTAAAAGGATATAATTTGCATAAATACAACATTCTACAATGTCACTGTTCTGCTTATTGGAATAATCTCTGTAAACCTTTATCCAAACACTTAGCACATGGCATTAGAAAATGAGGGGGTGGATTTGACACAAGGACTGATGATGGAACGTAGAAAGCATATATAGCTGTAGGGATACAATTGAATTGAATATGTGTGGGAGCAAAGCTGTGGTTGAGGAAATAAGAATTTTTTTCATGCTCGTGTGCACACAAACAAACATTTTAATCTCGTTTTATTTTCTTAGACTTGGGCAACAGTGTAGCTGAAAACATCAGTCCTAGACACAAGCTAATTAGTTGATTCATGTATCTACAGATAAATGCTGAATTTGTTGTCATCATCATCACTACAGAGCCAAGAGTAGTTCAACTTGCTGACAGTGTTAAAATATTGGTATTTTACTTGGCTCAAAGGTTCACAGAGATTTGCAGGTTGCTACTCTGCACAGTCACACACATATTCACACATGTTCATACACCCCACACGGAGATAAGCGACAGGGTGTGTTGTATACAGTATGTGTGTGGGAGGGTCACACTAAGAAAGAGATATCAGAGGGATTCACTGAGACAGCTTAACCACGCTGTTTCAGGTTGCCATAGTAACGGAAAACAGATGAATGAATGACATCATGGGGACTAGGAGGTGAGAGGGTGTGAAATTGATTTGGTGGTGCGAAGCGGAGGCGTCCACAGTCTCACGTTTTTCTTTCTCACTCGTGAGCTGTGGCTCCCTCCTTCCACCATCCTCAGTTCTCTCTCCCTATCTCTCTTTCAGAGGACAGGTTCTCTGGTATGTAATGCTCTCTTTCATTGTTTTTTGTATTGTCTGAAGTATAGATTATTTTTCAGACTGCTATGTCTTTGTACATTTTTAATAATTGTCCATTGTCTTATTCTGCTGTGTTTGTGTGAGAATAAAATAGGTTAAAAGGGGTGTGATGCAATAATGGGGTTCAAAAGGTTTAATGTCTCTCTCTATATATATATGTGTGTGTGTGTGTGTGTGTGTGTGTGTGTGTGGGTGTGTGCACGTTTCACACTGGGTTTCCAAGTGCAAGACATGTTGTCCTAAAGTGAACAATTGTGTGTGTGTAAATGTATCTTAGGAAAAAGGTCACGTGTTCTGCACTCTCTCTGCTTTTCCACCATCGGTCTGTGAGTCTGAATAGTCGTTCACATGATGTTGACAAACTGGCACTTGGTCATCGCCTTCTTGTGTCAGATTGTGACTCTCATGTTCTGTTGGACGTGAACCAGCTGGTGATCACATGGTGGTTTTTGCATATGGAACTGTGTGCACACATAGCTACTCAGATCCGTTCTCTGAAGGTGCACAATAAATTTCATTTTAATAAGCTATTGCCTCCATTATCAGGACATAAGCTCTGTTATTAATGTGCAGCTGTGTGTGTGTCTGTCTTAGATTAGATAAACCAAATTCTACAAAATATAGTTACAAGGTAAATAATATTGTTTTTGCATGCATTAATTACAACCAACATTATTGTGCTAATTCAGAATTTTGAGGTTTCTTATTAGTGTTATGGTTTGGCATGAATTCCACCAGTCAGCTGTATTTTAGTTTACATCCAAAAATAGCTACATCTTTTTTTCAAATTGAGTTTTCTCAGAAGGAAGATAATTTGTCCTTAGCGCAGTTGTACAGATCTGCTTGTTAGACTTACAAAATTTAATTTTGTCTTTTTTTTTGTTTTTGTTTTTTCTATATTATCTTTTTATTTTTTATAAGTGATCACTATTTTAATGCCATTTTAGCATTAATGATAAAAATGCACAACATCATTGAAAAAGAGCTATGCCCTATTGCATTTATAATTTATCATTTTAGTTGTTAAATGTCAAATTCCTTGATTAATTGTAGACTTACAATGTATTGGTAAAATGTATCAGTTGCCAGAAATCCTTCATCCCCTTTAACAATTTGATTATGTTATAGGAAAAAGCAAGTGCCTTGTGGGCATGTTGTTGTCCCATCATTTTTTACCCACTGTGGAACTCTTAGACGTATCCAGTTATGCTTGGGGGGGGATAATATCTGTGCTGCATGTTTAATACAAGAGATAAAAAACATTCATTGTTAAAAATGTACATATAAATTTAATGACTGTCAAGTGCAAAATGTTTGTTCAGTGCAGAATTTAAAAGGTATATCTGTTTGAAATTCGTATACACTTTTGTGTATCAGTGTTTAAGTGTGTGTGTCGTGATACATTTTTTCTTATTACAGTAATTAGCAACTATGTGTATTTGATGCACATGTTTCTGTAAATGCAACCTTATTCTATTATTAGGTTGGTGTTTTTCACCTTTATCTAAAATTCAGTTTACATCTTTATATAATATTTCAAACAAATGGGGTAGATAGTGATTTGGTTAAAAATGCAAAAAAAATCTAAATAAGGGTAGTATTGTTTTAGTGTATACTGTATATGAGATGAACTCAGCAGTCAGCACTTTTTTCAAATTAATTTGCTGTAGTATGTTGATGTGGTAACTAGAGTGATTGATGATATAAGGAGACCTTGTGACCTTTATTTCAGTGCCATGCCCTGCAAGGGAGCAAGGTCATGGCTAAGCCAATCGAAATCTGTAATCTATTTGGTGTCTCCTTTTATGTAGTGCTGAATGTTGTATGGGGAACATATGTTTTGCCAAAAATCTTAGACTGTAAAGATTTTAACCAATAAATACCAATAAAAACCAATTTGATAACACAGTAGTAACTCATTGTAGTGATTAAGTCATCAGCAAAAATGTTCAAACTAGACAATATCTGGACCTTCCAATAGGACAGTGAATCAATGCATGTGTTAAAATAAGCACTAATATGCTTTAATGAAAATAGAAGTAGGATTTTGCCAATAACATCTTTGTCACTTGAACTAAAACATCTGGAATAAGCTTGAAAGGGTATCCACATGACTGGACCTTAGAAACTGAAGGATTTGAAGAGATTCCCTATGGAGGACTGGTTCCCCTTGCCATGTGTTTTCTAGTTTTATTAGGTTTTAGAGAAGAGCCCTCCAAGCTGTCATCTTTGCAAATGGAGTCTGCACATAGTACTATCTGAAGAGGTGCCAAGAATTGTGCCACACATGGATTTGAAAATCTTATTTATTTTATACTTACACTAGAGTTTTTCTTTTTTTCCCTCCTCCTGGTAATACATTTGTATATTTTAATATAATTTTCTAAATGCCAAAAAAGGATATGCAATAAAAAAAGCTGTTAAAACCCATTTTGTAGGTATTTATGAGAGGTACAGGTATTTGTGGAGGGAAGTATCTGCATGTTGGACAGTAATAGATGCACATATGCAGATTTCTTTGCATATGCCTAATGAACACGCTCATGCATCGCTCCATGAATCCAAGTGTTCTTTTTGTGCCATCACAGAATAATTCTAGAAAGAGACAATCTGGGTGAATTTCCACTGAATATGAAAGTATGCATGTGCAATCAGTACAATCAATTATTCATTATTCACATTATGCATATGGGTTCGTTTAGCTGCTTCATTTGAATCTATATGCATCATCTCCAAAGACAAACGATCCCACTGTAGCCTTCTTTAGCAGACTCATTAAAAACACTCCAAATTTCAGCATAAAACTGCTGTTGTGCTGCACTAAGAGAGATTTTTTTTCTTTTGTGCATTATGGGCTAATAGAGCTTTATATTTGCACTTGTAAGAAATTAGTGTTTGAAAATCTTAGACAGGATAATGAATAACCAATGTGTCGGAAAATGTGTATACTTGCTGATTGTGCAGAGTGAGCCTGCTTTGCTAAATAAGGCTCTGTATGTTTGTGAGATTGAGGCAAGCTTGGTGGAAGAAGACTGCCCTCATCAGGTTTTGATATGAAATTGCAATCTTGCTCTATTTTTTCTATTTTCTTGCCATTGGTCTTCTTTCACCTCCCTGTGGCTAAATCTCAATGCTTAACACAGTGTTGTATAAAAGTATTTCACATAGGAGCATGTTGCTTAGCAGTGTGGTTTTGTTTATACTACACAACTCTGTGCCTGTTTGTTTCGTATGAGATCATCTGGTGTGTCCAGTTGTGGTTCGGTTTCTCTGTTCCCCTACAGCCTGTCCCTGAGAGAAATATTTTGGCTCTACATGACTCCTTTGTGCAAATGCTATAAGGGGTAGGAGACAGTGACTGATCTGTGGCTTCCTGATTGAGGGGACCCATTTTACAAATCAACAGTATTTCATTATTCATTCATTCATTATCTTCAGCTTTATCCTCTATTAGGGTCGTGGTGGGGTTCCCCATGCCCATACAGGGGAGAACATCTCTGGCGCTGGGCAGATAGACCCAGGACAGGGCGCCAATCCATCGCTGGGCACACACTCACTCACACAGACTTCAATTGACTTGATCCATGTTTTTGGACTGTGGGAGGAAACCGGAGAACCCGGAGGAAACCCACGCAGACACGGGGAGAACATGGAAACTCCACCCAGATGGGGATTCGAACCGGGAATCCCTAGCGCTGAGAGGCGAACGTGCTAACCACTAAACCACCGTGCCGCCCAACAGTATTTCATTTTTGGATTTTTTTTTTTAGGTATAATTATGGCATTACAATAATTGCAGATGTAATATGAGTGGGAAATCAAACAGACAGTGCAGTATAATATAAGTTGTCATTCTGTAACTTGAAGCAGAATAAATAACGGAGATACAGTTATTTTAGTTTTGCTAAGCATTCATAGTCGGACAGATTCATGACCTCTTTTGTCAAGCATCTTTTATCCATAACAAAGACAATTAAAAACCGTTTGCTACTAGTGACAACCTTGTTCAAGTGTATTATATTGCATAGCATGGTGTTACATTTATAAATTCAGAAGATTAATAATGGCATAAAAAATTATCTTCTTGTTCATTTTTTTCAGGATTAAAATATTGTATTTTCAATATAAGATAAAATCTGGTCATAATAGTTAATCTGGTCATAATAATGTATATACTGTATATGTATATATATATATATATATATATTAATACAAATTAATTTCATTTCATTTGTAATAGTTACAATTAACCATCACAATGAAATTCATAAACTGTAAAATATCACTGTTTTTTCATTTTTAACTTGGAACCTTATTCTATCTGGGATAAGTTAATACGTGCATACAGATTTCTACAATTCATATATACAGAAAAATTATGATAAATTATATATGAGTCTAAGTCAAAATTAACTTGTGTTTAGTTATCTCTTCGTCATTTGTGCCTCATGGTTTGTGCCGGACCATATTACAATAGCATCTTTCTTTTTGAACAGCTGAGTCTGTAAGTTTGGGCATCTTGGGGCTGTAGTGGGAACAGCTGTCAATCTGGATTCATAACCTGCATTATATTAAGTTCTCATTGTACATTGTGTACTGGATAAAATCACTGTAAAAGCAATTCATTTGGTTAGAAATGTGTTGTAATGCAGTGAAACAAAACATGAATGCTAAATCTTAGCTTTTGCTACTCTGCATGCTCTCCATCTCCTACAAGTCATCTTTCTCCCTAACTTGTTCCCCTTGGCAATGCACTTAATGGGCTAAATTAATCACTGATCTTTCTGTGTTCATTGTCCTGTGACATGTCTTGTGTTGTAGTGAATGTTAATCTAAAGGACAGCTTTAGAGTTAAATACATTTTTTTCAGTATGCATAACCAAAAATTTAAAACTGCCTCTTTTTACACTTCTGTTATTATTCTGTTATATTATTATAAACTTCTACATGCCAAAACTTCAAACTGCCAACTGTAATGTAATAATTACAAAGTAAAACCAATTCATCACACTATACTGTGATCTTTGACATCAAGTAAATAGAAATTTACTTTTTTGAATATACATTTGAATATACATTTTGACATACAGATATAGATGGAAAAGCTAAAAATCTTGCAATCCTGATTTGTTTCCTATAGTGGTAGATAAAGTGTTCAGCAAGTATTCATGAATATGCAGAGCAAGTTGTGCTTCATTAAAAAGTGATCTGAAATTTTAGATTAATGATAACAGCCTAAAGCTATACATCTTTTTTTTTCAACAGTTTTCCGAAATTCTTGTGAAGTTCAGCACTGTCCTTGGCAGAAAGTTACAGAAAGTAAAAAAAGAAATGAAGACAGTTACAATTTATTATTTTATTATTAAAAAAGTAATGCAATTTAAACATCAATTGCGTTTTAGAGATAGACATTCGATTTTACCCCAATATTTAAAAAAATGAATCATCATATACAGTGTATATAATACATTTAGCAGCCACTTTATTAAGTACAACTCTTTACTTCTGCTCTCAATGTCTAGTTTAGCAGTTCAAAGTATCATATAGACGCAATTTGTAGCTCAACATGTACAATTGCACTTTTAGTCCGCATTGTTCTCTAATGATTCAAACTAAAGTTGTATTTGAATGCTGTCTTGATCTTAAGACCATAAGCAGTTGTTTCATTTTGGTCATAATCTCAAAAAAACCTCTTGGTTTTTATCTCAGTCTCAAGCTGTCTGAGGACATGTTATTTGAAATATATATATATATATATATATATATATATATATATATATATATATATATATATATATATATATATATATATATTCATTCATTCATTCATTATCTCCCGCTTTATCCTCTATTAGGGTCGCGGTGGGGTTCCCCATGCCCATCCAGGGGAGAACGTCTCGGGCACTGGGCAGATAGACCCAGGACAGGGCGCCAATCCATCGCTGGGCACACACTCACTTACACAGACACGCACACAAACACACTCTACATGGGGCAATTTGGAGAATTCAATTGAATTGATCCATGTTTTTAGACTGTGGGAGGAAACCGGAGAACCCGGAGGAAACCCACGCAGACACGGGGAGAACATGGAAACTCCACCCAGATGGGGATTCGAACCGGGAGTCCCTAGCGCTGAGAGGCAAACGTGCTAACCACTAAGCCACTATATATATATATAGTGCCGTCTATATATATATATATATATATATATATATATATATATATATATATATATATATATATATATATATATATATATATATACAGTATATATATATATATATATATATATATATATATATATATATATATATATATATATATATATATATTATAAGTTCCTCAACTTTCTGTACTGAATTTATTAAATTACAAATATACCACTACAATATTACGGTCTCTAGTTCTGAGAATCATCCACTACCCAAAATAATATCTACTTTGATACATTTGGCATTCTGACAATTACAGCACAATATATAAAAGATTTACAAAACCACAAAAAATCTATATGGTAAAATGGACACTGACTTGAAGAAACTAGATTTCTGCTTTTCTGCTGAGCTGACAGAATCTAGGTGTCCTAGTAATCAAACAGTACTTCCATCCATCCATTATCTTCCGCTTTATCCTCTATTAGGGTTGCGGGGGGGTTCCCCATGCCCATCCAGGGGAGAACGTCACAGGCGCTGGGCAGATACACCCAGTACAGGGCGCAAATCCATTGCTGGGCACACACTCTCTCACACAGACACACTCTATACGGGGCAATTTGGAGAATTCAATTGACTTGATCCATGTTTTTGGACTGTGGGAGGAAACTGGATAACCCTGAGGAAACCCACACGGACACTGGGAGAACATGGAAACTCCACCCAGATTGGGATTCGAACCAGGAATCCCTAGCGCTGAGAGGAAAATGTGCTAACCACTAAGCCACCGTGCCACCCTTCAAATAGTACTTTGTTTTATTAATTCATTGTTTAATCTTACTGACACATTTTGCACATATGTGGTATTATATCTGAACTGATGCAAAATCTTTAAATTCCAGGGATACGCACTGCATCACATTTAATTGCATTGTATTTTTAAAGCTTGATTTCATAATTTGTTTTCATATGGCTCTTTTTCTACCTTCTAATTACTGCTGCAACTTTTTTCATTCATTCAGTTGATCACCAATTTAGAATCAAGTCTTACAATTAGATTTTAGTTTCTCTGCTGTTTATGTTACATGAATCCATTATGCAGAAATACAAATCCAGCCTAGGGACCAATATATATATATATATATATTCTTCATTTTGCTGTATACAGGTCATTTAAAAAAAAAAAAAAAATACAATGGCTTACATTATTACATTTTGGGTCATCAATGGGGAACACTTTATTTAGCATTTGCTTTTGTGTAATGTAAATACACAATGAGTGTACCAACAGCATAGCTAAAGCTAGTTAAAGCAGAGGTGAACATATTTAGGCTGATGTTATTGAATGCTTGGTGCTAAATTGTTACTCATAGTAATGTGTCCTCATGGCTCTTCAGTTTCTTGCAGTCTCCTCACAGTCTCCTTATGGATCCAGATCCAACATTAGCATGATGATGAAAAGTGGCTTAAATAAAAGTGTGGGCATGATCTTTAACCATCCATTGCTATTCTATAAAGTGGGAACGATGTGTAGAGAGCAGAGACTCGATGGACTTAGAGTCCTCCATCATGGCAGTGTTGAGTTGTCAGAGTGGAGGTGCTTTCTGGCTTTTGAGAATGATCAGCTTTGCTCACGTTAGACTGAGGTTACCTCCTTATATTTTCCTTTTGTTTATTTTCTATTGGTGTGCATGCTGTCTGATGTACAATAGATTAAGCATGTATTGGTAGAAATGGATAATTAAGATGTGATGCACATCTTAAGCTTTGGTCTGAAATAACCTGCTTGCATTTTCATGCCAGGTAGTATAATTATTTATTGATTTGTTTATGCTTACTCAAATTCACCATGCCATCAGGTGTTCATATTACTTCCTGCTTATTAAGTATAGTCCTTAAAAGGTTTATGTGTTTTACTGTTTAAAACAGGGATGGCACAATGGCTTAGTGGTTGACATGTTCACCTCTCAGCGCTGGGGATCCCAATTCAAATCCCAATCTGTGTGAAGTTTCCACATAATCCCTGTGTCTGCGTGGGTCTCCTCCAGGTTCTACGGTTTCCTCCCACAAGGTAAATTGAATGCTCTAAATTGCCCCTTGTAGTGTGTTTATGTGTGTGGGTGCCCAGTGATAAATTGGAACCCTGTGATGGTTGTATCTGCCCAGTGCCCAAAATGTTCTCCCCTGGATGGGGATGGGGAACCACCCCTGTGTCCCTAGTAGAGGATTAAGTGAAGATAATGAATGAATGTTTTAAATGAGTAAATATACTCATAAAATTGATGTAAGATTATTCAGCTTTGTAATCATTAAATATTTAAATGATATAGCACAGGGATGAACTTACTTCTAGTGCGTACTGTAACAATAATTTTTCCCCTCAGTATTTAATGCTATTTAAAGTGGACACTGTTGTCTGTATGCATATGGAATCAGACAGTATTAAATTCTCCACCTGTTTGTTACATTCACCAGCTCTGACATTTGCTTCACATGATCTGCATCGCAATGATTGTACTATATTTAGAAAGGGTTCTGTGTTTGCAAATTGTCCTAATTGTTGGCATGTGTTTTATTTTTCATATATGTGTATATATACTGTATATACAACACGACACAATAATGTTGGCTAATGAATAAAGATAAGGTTTACTATTGAGTATCTCTTTAAAAATTAAAGTAATTTTTCAAGAAATGTTTTTTACCTTGCTTAAACTACTTTTAATTAGTATGACATTACTGCTCTTATATGAGAGACAGCAGAAAAAATGTAGACAGAGGTGATAGAATGGTGTAAAATAGACAGTGATTTTTAAATATAGGCTTTCAGTAATTTATTGTTTACATTTTTAACCTCTTAACCCAGGCACATCTTTTATTCATAGACTTTTAATTCGTCTATTATTTAGCATATAGATTTTATGTGATATTTACTATGTTAATGAAAACAAACCCAATGTCAATATACAGTATATTTACTGTATAATAAGCACAATATGTCTAATTAGTCCATTATTTATAACAAATATTGTTGTTTAAATTACAAGACTAATAATGATATTAAAACTCTAACAGTCATTGTGGGACCAAATAAAACTCCCAAACAGCCTGATATTGGACAAAGGTAAAAGCAAACATGGTAATCAGACAGACTGCTCCCATAAGCTTCATGCTTCTAGGTGCCATGTACCTATTCCCCTACAAAATGCCTTTAGTCTCATGTTCTATCATTTTCAGAATGCAAAAGTAAATACAAATACATTTTTGGCTTATCAATTAAACTAAGGAAATATTGAGAATATTGACCCTTAGCCACTCAATCATTACATTACATTACAACATCAGCTGTTGCCTTATGCTTTTGGCCAATTTTCTGAATTCTGTACAACATGCTGGTTTCTTATTGTTATATATATATATATATATATATATATATATATATATATATATATATATATATATATATATATATATATATATACTTGCATAGGAGTCATTTCAATCAAAATTAAAGTTAATTTGTGTTTGTTAAATATAGTGTTTCAAAAGTATTAGTGCTTAATTGTTTAAAAGAGTATATGTATAACTTCTCAAATTAGAAATTATATAATTACTGTAAAGCAAGTTTTGTAATCATTGAATATTTGAGTAATATAGCACGGGGTGGACTCACTTCTGGTGTATACTGTACCAAGTAATGTTCCCGCCCGCCCTGTATTTAACATAATTTAAGGTGAGCACTGGTTTGTCTGCATATAAAGTATTTAAATTGCTAACATTTTCCACTTGTTAAAATGCCTTTAATGTTATGCTTTATATTCTCCAGAATGTAAATAGAAATACATTTATGGCTTATCAATTAAGTTAAGCAGGTATTGACAATATTGACTCATTCATGACATTATTTAACTTTATCGCCCATCATGCTTTTTGCCATCCATAGGGGTTTCCAAATTTTGTGTCTACATGCTGGCTTCATGTTGTTATACATTAATTGCAGTAAAAAGCATTCCATGTGCAGTTTTATGTGAACATACCATGCATATAAACAAATTTTAATCAAATTGTTGTGTTAAACCTGAATAAAAGCTCTATCAAAGTGATAAGACGTTTATGTGCAGGTGAAAACACAGACATTGATCGTCATTGTGCACTGCGTCTTTTTCAGTAGGCAATTTACTGATTAGGACAAAAATAACAGGAACATTTAGGTCTGTATATTTTCTTGTATATCTTAGGAGTTGCCACTTGGAGCTTCACTCATACAGTCTAAACCTGCACGATTGCTATCAAAGTTATTAAAATTAACCTGAGGTGTAAGTGTCTTAAAAAGTATAGTAGGATTAGCGGATAATATGACTATAATTAGTCAGGTATTTTCAATCAATAGGATGATAATCAGGTGTTTTACAAAACTGCAGACAGATAGCAAAGTTATTTTTAATGAGGAGTGGTCTAATATTTTTGTTTAGTGTTTTCCTGATGGTGGACTCATTAGCCAGTGTGCCAAGGCCTTAAATACTTATAAGTTACATGGATTGTTTTTCCTAACCTAACAGACTACTATACACCTTGCTCTTGGCATTATCTTTGCTGGTCAGCCTCCTGGGGAGGATTACTTGTCTGACTGTGGATTGGAGGAGTACAAACTCTTTTTAGTAACTTAACCTTCATCAACCTTTCCTATCTGATGAGAATCAACAAGTCTTTTTCTGACGTCTTCACAAATCCCCTTTGTCCCTGCCATGATATACTTTCACATTTCAACATGTATTTTGATTATCAGACGTGTATCTTTCAGTAAAATAAAAAAAAATTAAAAGTTAATTTATTCTTCAAATTATATGCATGTTACAATGGTTTATGTACTTTTGCCACTCAAATATGTTAAATATCGGCTCTTCCTTAGGAAGTAAATGACTGTTTCTGATTTTTGGTTTTATTTGTTTGATTTAAACCTCTTTATCTACTTTCAGGACTTAAAAATCTGTTGAAAGTTTTAGGCCCAATGTATGCAGCAATATCGAAAATTCTAATGTCTGAATAATAAATATTATGTCTATGGGTTGTTTAACCTGCCAGCTGTTATAAATAATGCAGTGCAGGACTCTAAAATCCAACAAATTTACTGCCATCTATTACACTCAGATACAATGTGAGGTACTATATCTCTATGATGTAATTTCAATAAGCAAATGATATTTTATTGATATCTCTATAATGGATTTGTAAGCACTGCATACACCTTGGGCAAAACTACCTGTTCTGCCTGTGCATGTTCTGATGTGTGCATAATATATTTGCCCTTTAAGTAGCCACTACTACTAATATTAGTACTAGCTGTATAGCTGTGTATTCTGTGGTAAGAGTTAAATGTAGGATGGTAAAAGGTACACCAGTAAAATACACCAGTGTGATACCTAATAAGTAGAGAAAGGCTACCTGAAATGGGGTTTAAGCAAGTATGCGAAACAACATTTGCATGCACAGCTGTGTAAAAAGTTACCTTGTTGTTAAAATAAGCTCTTAAGCTCCACAGTGGAACAGCAACAGAAGCAGTCGACAAAACTGTATACACCTTGCATACAATATCTAGTGAGAGTGGGATTAGAAAGGACAGGGAGGATATCATCACAGTTTGTAGAGGAGGTGGGTGGAGTGAAGCAGCTTATTACCATTTAATGGAACACCTACTGAAAACAAGCGTTTTGTAAATACCTCTTGAGACTGGGTCAGGAGGGTACATGGTGCTTACTCTTTTTGATATTTTGAGCTGTGCATGTCACAGACTGTACATTAAGAGCCACAAAACAGTAATGACTGTAAGGTAGTAATAAGACAAGGAATTTAATCTCAAAGCTATGTATGATTAAACAACTAAAATCAAATGAAACTAAATAAAACTAATTTCAGGAAAAATAATATACTCCCACAACTTTCACTCCTTTTTTACTTACAATTAACACACAGGCCAGATGGGGATACTGGAGTTAATAATATAAGCTAAGATAGCACTTAATGTAACTATTTGTTTTCTTAATCTAAATACTTTGTGATCATACGTGCTTGATGCCTGATGGCTATTACCAAGTTTCATTAAAATGCCTCCAGTTTAGTTATTGTGATTTGAAGGCAGGACCTTTAAGTGTTAGCCTGATAGCCTTTAGTGCAAAAGTATTTCCCAGAGGTCTCTAAACCGTGACAGTTTAATAAATGCACATGCTTACTTTAATACATACACAATCACACCTTGCCAGCTATCATCTATAGAAAAGACACTCCTCCATTTCTGGAATTTACCTCGGATAAGAGGAGCTTTCTATTTGTAATGGAGGGTAATGCCCTCTATGTGCCAAAAGCTATTTTCTGTAGTTTCGTTAAACCTTATGCAGACATGTGCAGCAGGGAAGAAAAAGGAAGGCATCGCATTTCATTTTGCTCAGATCACCATGTTTTTTGTTTGACCTATCAACCTTTCAGGGCTGATTTCAAGAGACAGAAAATAGGACAGAAGCTGACAGCTCTACTTCTCTTCCAGGTCTATTTCTCTCTCTCTCTCTCTCTCTCTCTCTCTCTGTGTGTGTGTGTGTGTGTGTGTGTGTGTGTGTGTGTGTGTGTGTGTGTGTGTGTGTGTGTGTGTGTGTGTGTGTGTGTGTGTGTGTGGCTGGGTTCATAGCTGCAGGGGATCTGGTAGTAGCACCAGTTGAGGTGAGGGATGTATGAACCCCCATTGTGATGTGAAACGGTAGCTGGCATGACCTTGTGCAATGAACACATGTAAAGTGTAGAGTATAAGATTTCCTCATATTCAAGGTCTTGGACTGACTTTTACTAATCTGTCCTTTTTGGTAAAATTGTCCTTTTCCTACCTTTAAATTTTTATATAACTATAGACAATTTGCTTATACACATGCTATCAGGGTCAGAGGGTATAAGTTGTGCTTATAATAAACTCTCCCTAAATAAATACACACAGCCGGTCAGCTAATTGTACTAAAGTAACATTTCATACAGACATAATTACAATTTAAGTAAAAGGAAGACAATATACAAAAAGCATATTTTGCATTTAAGTAAAGGATAAAAAGACAATGATTTAACAATATTAAAACATTATTCAGAGACAGTCATTGATTTTCTGTAACAAAAAAATCTAAGTGTCTAATGTTGTTGTTTAAAGGCACATGAATAAATTAAGTTTTGTGCAGCTTTGTCTGGAATTTGTTTAACAGGCTACCTCTCCCGACTGTGACACTGGGATGATATTTAACATGTTCTAAAATGGGCTGAGAGGTTTAGAAAATTGAAGCGCCTTTCCTAGAGGGGTCTCATATGGGTATTGCTGGACAAATTTTAATGAATATTTTTACAAAAATTACACTTCCAACAGGAAAAAACTTTTGCATAGTAATTGCACATAAGTTATTTGGTAACTGAATTAAATATGAGATGGTCCAGTAAGATTTACACTTCCACAAAATGTGTACAGGTGTTAAGCAGGTGTGTCCTGATAGTTATACAAGCAAATCTCTGTTAGCTTTGCAGCAGTATATACTCAAATACCTCTAATAAAATATGTAAGTACAGGGGCAAAAACTCAAAGGCTGTATGAAAATAATGAAGCCCAGCAGTGACATCAGTTTAAAATGCAGCTTAATACCAACCATTATATGAAAGTGGAGAATGAAACAGTTAACATGGTGACCTGGATACGCATGACAGGCTTTATTTCTGAATATGTCCTTCGCTCATCCTTCTACTGTGCCTTCCTCACTCCCTGGCTTCCATTCACACACACTTGCAGGGTTTCTCTCCTTTCACATTTTCTACACTCTCAAATATACGTCAGGTGTTTGATGTGAGGGTTGGCATGGTGATGGTTGGTAGCTGATCAGTACTAAAGATACAGACACACTCACACAGAGAAAACGAGAGAGAAGGAAATACTATCCTAGTATATCAGTCTTTAACTGTTGTGGGTTAGCTGGTTTCACACAAACATACTTTGTAGTCTTTTTAGCTACTGTCAGTGAAGGCTGGGAATTGAGGAGAATATGAAGGAGAGCTTATCAGGGCTAATTTGTGGCAATTTCTAAAGAATTAAGCTGTCAGAGCTCCTGGAGCCGCACTGCAGTACTAGATTTTTCTCTCATTCTCCTTCTGTTCCCAATCCCGCTTTTCATCAACCTGCTATCTTTACCCCAAAACCCTCTTGGTTTTGTGTATCCACTCTAAGTCTATATTGCCAATTATTCTCTTTTTTAAATTAGTGCTCATAGCGTCCCTTTCCTGTCTGTCTTTACCAGGATTTTATGGAGGAGGGGGATGATTTGATCTTTTGCTATTTTAAAAATCTTTATTTATAGAGATACATATTAAAAAATGAGACTAATAATAAAAATGTAAATTCAATTTAGTACTACTTAGTGCCAAAAGTAGTAAAGTATGAGCAAGGAGTTCATATGCAGTAAGTGAAACATATCTAAGCTATCTCAGAACATCAGAAATATTTCAACATACTGATGATTTCCTATCTATACACTTAATGCAATTAGTGGGCAGATCCGGTAGACCTATTCATATGGTGTTCAAAATCCCACAGGGCAGAGGCCTATTTATTTTAAATGCGAGTTTCACAAAGAGAATAAAAGGCAACAGCTGTAACAACGGTACATTTAAATGTGATAATAATACCTTGATCTGTTTTTGTTAATGTTGCTGGTAAACAGAAAGTCATTTTATGCACCTTGTACTTTTTAACTCGGCACCAAATTGCTAACAGGTGTCTATATTTTAACATGCTGTATATACAAATGTTGGCTGCAGAATGGGCAGTGATGTGGCACTGCCACTGTTGCTTAACAGTCGAACAACAGTGGCGCTGCCACTGTTGTTCGACTGTTAAGCAAAAGCCTTAACTCTCAGGTGCTTACAAGGTATCATGTACATAATATAGTAAGTCATACATACCTCAGAGGTATGTATGACATAGTAAGTCATACATACCTCTGAGGACTATAATGGCCTCTAGGTTTTTAGAGAGGGTTTATTTTATCAATAACTTATTTGACAAACAACTTAAAAATATATGCACATTTAGGCAAATACATTTTTCTAACTTTGCCTGTTTTTTTGTGTTTAAATGTAAATACTCATTTCAATCAAAATTCTATTTGAATCCCGGTCTGAATATTACCACCCGAACAATAACTGTATTGGTGATTCAGATACAAATATACAGTCTGCTGAGCAGTAATAGTCTAAGAGAAATTGAGATAATAAGTGACAGTAAGTGAGCTTTGTTATCTATGCTTATATAAGTTCAAATATTCTCTGTTGGTTCACTAAGGAAGCTATGGCTATGTGCCCTCTGTCATAATGTAAAGGTTTGCATAAAATTTATTTAGTCTGCGTTGGCTGTCATGTGTTGGTGATGCCATTTTCTTAACTTCATGTTAACTGGAGGAACATCACTTGCAGAAGTAATGTATTTGTAGGGCACAATTACGGAAATTACACACCAGGCGGCATGGTGGCTTAGTGGTTAGCATGTCCACCTCTCAGCACTGGGTATCTGAGTGCAGTTTCCATGGTTTCCCCATGTTTCTCTGGATTCTCCGGTTTGCTCTTGCAGTCCAAAAACATGGATTCAAGGTGAATTGGCTAAATCGCTCCTATAGAGCTTGTGTGTCTGTGTGTATGAGTGTGTGTCCAGGGATGGATTGGCACCCTGTCCTGGGTGTATCTGGGAAACCCCCAAGAACATCCATTTATCTCTCCATCCATTTTCTTCCGCTTGTCCGGGGCAGCAACCTAAGCAGAGAGGCCCAGACCTCCCACTCCCTAGCCATCTATACCAGCACAACTGGGGGAATTCTGAGGCTTTCCCAGATCTGCTAGGAGCTGTAATCCTTCCAGTGTGTCCTGGGTCTTTCCTGGGGTCTCCTCTGAGTTGGACTTGCCTTAAACCTCCCTGGGGAGGCAACCATCCGGGGAGAACGTCTTGGGTGCTGGGCAGATACACCCAGGACAGGGCGCCAATCCATTGCTGGGTACACACTCACACACTCTAAATGGGGCAATTTAGAGAACTCAATTAACTTGATCCATGTTTTTGGACAGTGGGAGGAAACCGGAGAACCCGGAGGAAACCCACACGGACACGGGGAGAACATGGAAACTCCACCCAGATGGGGGGGGGATTCGAACCGGGAATCCCTAGCGCTGAGAGGCGAACGTGCTAACCACTAAGCCACCGTGCCGCCCTTAGTTATATTGGATAAAATAAAAATTTTTGAATGAACGAACCTGAGTTTCGGCAGAAAAGCCTGAATCCGTTTTACGAGTCAGTCGCAGATGAGAGTTTTAACAAGGTTTTGCTTTGAAATACCGTAACTTTGCGACAGTTTGCGCCTTCAGAAAAATTCTGACGGTTTAGGAAAGCTGAGAAGCTGCTCTTTACAGCCAACATACAGTTATTACTCCCACACACACACACACACACACACACACACACACAGAGAGAGTTTGGAAGCACAAACAGCTGAGGGTGACTCCGTTCAGTCCCGCTGCTGGAGGAGAGGCGGCCAGAGAAAGCTATAGCCCCGAAAGTCCAGGTCTAACGACGCCCCTGCTTTCAAGGATACATTTACATTTACATTTACATTTGGTCATTTATTGGACGCTTTTGTCCAATGCGACTTACAAGGTGAGCACAGGGTTCATCACAACATCCCTGGAGCAATGAGGGTTAAGGGTCTTACTCAAGGACCCACATTGGTAACTTCAGTGGACCTGGGATTTGAACCTCCAACCTTCAGATTGATAGCCCAACGTCCTAACCACTGAGCTACCACTCCCTAGGATAGTGAGAACTTCTGTTCTTGAGGTGTCTACATATTTTTGGCCACACTGTCGGGAAAATGAAAGTGAATTTGTAGTCCCCATAGTAATAATACCACTTTCAGCCATGATTCCAGGCAAACGAGGGGTGTGTGGCGACCGTAAGCGCCCGCGGTAGAGGGAGAGGAGGGGGGGGCGTGTTCACGCCGGTAGGCGGGAGCAAGGCGCATCGCTCGGCGGCGTTACGGCAGCACGTGCTGCGGTCATGGTCACGGTGAGGACGGAGCGTAAGTGAGCGAGCTGGACTGAGCGAGTGAGAGAAGAGAGAGCAAGAGTGAGATTTGGAGCGAGGGAAAAGGAGATAGGGGCTGCGTGACTGGCTGTGAGAGTGCCTGAAGAATGCACGCCGCGCTAACGGAGCTTTAAGGAGCGCTGATCGCAGCGCCAGCATCCCACCTGCTCGTAGGTTCGGAGGTAGCATTTGAGGGGAACATGTCCCATTACCGCTTCATCAAATGCTGTGAGTACCGAGAGTCTCACTGCCAATGATGTCATCGCAACGGTGCGAGCGCGCGTTGAAAGATGCGGCGTGTGTGTGTGTGTGTGTGTGTGTGTGTGTGTGCTGCGCATCCACTGAGTGTAGCGTGCATGTCAGTCATCATATCAGCGTTTGCATTATTTCTACACGTCTCCTACGTGTCTCCTACAAAATGTCCTGCTCATAATTAGCAATCCTTTAATTGTGCAACAAAATTACCTTGCAGAAGGTGCAGTCATGGACCACTGAGGGACAGACCACTATGAGAATGTGGCAAGGATGCTGCCAGTACTAAGCTCTTTTAATATGAAGGGAAGAACGTGTGAGAGATTAATCATGATTGTTATGTGCATTACACCATCGATTTCTTCATTTCCATTATTAGTCATTGTCACAGCCAGGTGTTGGATGTTAAAAGGTTTTTTTTTTTAGGCATTACTAATAACTGATAAAAAAAAAGCAATATATTTGATGTATTGCTATTGCTTACTTTTAGGAGCATGTGTATAAAAAAGATCCGAGCAGTTCAGTTGTGCAGTTCATGTATGTCAGGTCCTCACTGGCAGCTTGATCTGTAATGCGAGCATGTGTTGGTGTGTGCATGTATGTGTGAAGTTGCAGCAGGATGCGACAGCCGTGCAAAAGTTGACCGGTGACTGCGGCAGGTGTGAACAGAGCCTCCCGTGGGTGCCTGCTGAACTTCAGGCAGCATGTGAATGCCTGACAACCTCAGCGGGATCCCCACACACTGCTTTGTCTGCGTGTGCATGTGTTAAAACCACGTTTGGTAAAGGACAGATGCTAGAAAAATAAAGGGAAATGAATAGGGCAAAGCAAGGTTTGTGATGTGGGTTAGAGAACAGAGAGAGCAGGAGAGAAGAAGATTACCATAGATTTGTTTGCAGCAGACCCAGATGAAAGGCAGTGGTTAAACTCCGTTTACCACGCCTTTCTTTTCATCTGCATTCACACAGCCGGTCGCTTTTCTGTCTCCACTTTTAGCAGGCTTAAACGTGTTACTCGTCTGCAGCTCATACATGGACATAGACCCATCATATCATTTCCCTGTCCTCACATCTCACAGGTGGAATAGATTCTGTGTTTGTTAGAACTTATACAGCATTGTCTATACTTCACTCGCTGGTCAGAATGGGACTCTGTGGCGTCCGGGTTGAAAGAGAGCTGACAAGGTGTAGAGTGAGGTGCAGAGCTAGCATGTTCTTTGTGTTGGCAGTTTGCTGCAGAGCGATAGATTAACCAGCTGTAAGCAAATACATGCAGAGTTGACCTGCTTCGAATGGTAAAGCAACTATAAAAGGCTCATCTTACTTCCCAGCAGCCTGTGTGTTTAGGCAAGGGACTTGTTCCTTCTGCAGATACTCCCTTGGGCTTTGATGGGTAGTGTAGGTGACATATGGGAGGTTAAAGCCCTTGTGGAACGGCCAGCCCTGTCTGTTACCATAACCCATCCTTTACGCTGATCGCACTAGAATGTGTGTTAGCCTGAACGCCTGTTTGTCCATCTGTTGACGTCTCTATGCATGTTAATATAAGAAAGCATGCTTTAACACAGTGTGATTTATGGTTTCCCATGTATCTTTTATTAACTTGTGTCTATGTAGGATATTTTAGTGTAAATCAATACCAGATTTCCTGGGGAGATATAAGGGAGGCAGTGGAAGCGGAATGTTACCAGCTTCTCTTTCACCGGATAGTCAAAATGCATGCCATGCTTTCTGCTCTGCTAACAGGGAACTCCCATGCTAAGTGACAGTTGCTACTTTGTTTTTTTGGTGGTGTGTCCTGGCAGCATGCTGTGTCCGTGTTGATGTCACATGACATGCCAGCTTGTTGGGTTTGGCGAAATTGGCCATCTGATATTAGATAAAGATGATTTATGCTGTCAAAAAATAAAGACTCATAGATCACACCAATATGTTACTGCTGGGTTGTAACAATTGATCAATCTGTACCAATGTATCAGCCACATAGAAAATAATCCATTGATGTAATATGTGATTGTTGTTAAAAAACAGTCCCCTATAGGTGGCAACATGTGGTGTATACTTACTGCAGTCCCTTTTAGCTCCATGTGTTCCAATTTTCTTCATAATTCACTATAAAGTGGACTACACAGATAATTTAGACATTAGACAGTTCCAGACAATTGAAGGTGAAAGTTCAGGATAACTTAAATAAAGCAGTGAGGACTGAGCCATGCTTAATCACCAGGAGGAATTTAACAGTTCTATCATCATCAAATGCATGTCTACAGCTGCCAAAATGAAATAAATAAATTGCAGTGCAAATTCCATCTATTCTCATGTTGCAAATTTGGAATAAAAATGGAAATATTTTGCAAATAAAAGTGATCATCATTTTATAATATGATAATGTAATATAATTGACCTACAATTTTATATTAATAGCGTTGAATCAAAACCCATTGCAAAAAATATTGAGGTATTCATAGATAGCAAACAGAAGATGTATTTCAGGATTGCATTGTTACACTGTTGTCTTGGTTAATGCTGGTACCCTCTATGCAATAGCAGTTTTTTTTGAGGGTAGTGATAATTTGGTCTTGTATTAAGCCAAAAGTTGACAGTGACCATGAAAAAATTTCCATTATGACCCATGCCATAGCAGACAACTCCAAATCTGTGGCAGGCCAAAAAGAGGCAGGCTGCTTTAAATGCTGCACTTCAGGGAGCGGTTGAGATGCAAGTGTCTAACTGTGGCTAGGCACCTTCATCTTTGGAATATAGTGTATGGTCTAAGGCTAGACTTTTTTGTCTATATTTAGTTTAAATGAGTGTGTTATAAGACACCATGCTGTAACATTCCTGGTTTTCCCTTAAAATGGCTAAATAGAAATGGTCTCCCTCTGATGTTGGTGATATTGGGCTAGTGATCATATCCGGTAAGCAACTCCAAACGTCCTTATTTTGCATTTATTTATTGTTTGTAATGGTGACTGCTCTCTGAGGATCAGTAGTACGGTTTGTGAGGGCAGAAGTAACGTACATCCTGAGATATGATTTTGGTTGTAGTCATGTGTCTTAAGATTAACCCTTTGTAGTTTGTGAACAGTTTAAGAAATCCATCTAGGGTATTTATATATTTTTATATATTTTATTCTAATTGTTCAAGTTTATAGTACCATATTGGTTTATCACTTGTGGTTTTCTGTCTGATGCAGTTGAATTCGGAATAACCTAGATACCTTCAACAGATTACACAACTACATACTAAATCCTGATATAGTTATAGCTCCTAAAATGGGACCAACCCAAAATGTGATGTTATAAAAGCCTGTAGGTTAAATATGTAGGTGATTCAGTTTTATCCATATTGCGTATCTGCTAGCAACATGCGTCTTTGCATTTCGTCTTTTGTGTCTTTGGATAAGCTTGTTTGCTAAATGCTTTTAGTGCATATGAAAAAGTAAAAGACTTTCAGGAGACTTGTTTATTGCTGGAAAATCTTTTCTGACAAATCAGGTAACATGTATGGATCAAAACTGAGAAAAAAAGAATACATAAAACACCAGAAGCAGACAACCAGGAGTTAATCTACAAGCTGCTAAGCTACTAAGAGGACAAATTTACTGGTGTAAAAATCAGCTAACAATTCAGTAGTGGGTAATAATGAGTGCTGACATTGACTGTTTATAGAGCTAAAAAATATTTAAAAAAACGAGGATGTTTAAGTTGTATTATAGACTAATATAATGCCACAGGCGTTGATATGTGATCTTTTTTTAATGCACTGAGTACTTTTGATGTACTTGTACATGTGCTTATTCATGTAGTTATGTAAGTTAATTAGCCCATTATGTGGCAGCAGTATATTGTCTAGTCATGTATTGTCAGATCCACTTCAATCAACAGAACGGGGGAAAATGTGATCTCAGTAACTTAGACTTTAGAATGAGTAGTGGTGCTGGAGGACTCAGTAATGTTTTTCTATAACTCCTGGTCTCTTTACTTGCTCACACTCAGTGGTTTTTAGAGTTAGTCATGCCAAAACAAAAGGGGTGATATTGTGGACAGAATTGTCTTGATGAGAGGGGTCAATGGAGGGCATCCAAACTTTTTGACAGAAAAGCTACCTTAACACAAGAACACTATCACAATTGTAATTATTCCTTAAAGAAAAGATGACATTTTGAAAGCAATGAAACATCCTATTCATTATTTTTGTGCTCTTAATGCTACATCTGGTATAAGGGATGGAGAGATGTACATGTCTAAGCTCTTATCCCTCGTCCTAGCACATCTTTCATTCGATCAGCTTATTAACAACACATTAAGTGAAAGTGGGTGCTTTTTTAATGAATTAATATATTTTCTGATTGCAAGCCAGGCCATCTTATCCAACATATTTGTATGAACAAATTCCCTTCTGAATGTTGTCTTAGACACTTACAAAACTCATAGAAAATCTAGAAGAGTGGAGAGGAAGTTTTCATAGCTGCAAATGAAAGACCAAAATTAAAAAGCAATGTAATAAAAGCAACTGCGGCACGGTGGCTTAGTGGTTAGCACGTTCGCCTCTCAGCGCTAGGGATTCCCGGTTCGAATCCCCATCTGGGTGGAGTTTCCATGTTCTCCCCGTGTCCGCGTGGGTTTCCTCCGGGTTCTCCGGTTTCCTCCCACAGTCCAAAAACATGGATCAAGTTGATTGAGTTCTCTAAATTGCCCCATATAGAGTGTGCTTGAGTGTGTGAGTGTGTGCCCAGCGATGGATTGGCGCCCTGTCCTGGGTGTATCTGCCCAGCGCCCGAGACGTTCTCCCCTTGATGGGCATGGGGAACCCCACCGCGACCCTGGTGGAGGATAGGGCGGGAGATAATGAATGAATAATGAATGTAATAAAAGCTCCTGTAGGTATAATATGTATGTGCTGCAATACTTTGGTATATGAGGTATATCTCACTAAAAAGTACTTTTCAGTTTGCACTAAGCTTGTACCCTACTGTGCTACTGTCCTACATAAATGATTCTCTGAGAGTGCGTGCAGGGACACTGAGCCAGTTGTCTTTGACACTTATTATCTAGCTCACTCTATTTAGGAATTCAAACAGTAACATGTTTTACTATGAACCACACTTTAATAATTTTTTTTCCCCAAACATAAAGGCTAAAGTACTTTGTTTCTGTTCTCAGGTGAATAAAGATGCTGTATGGAACATTGTTTTTCACCGTAGTTGTACTGCGCTGAAAATCAAAACTAGACAATTATGCAAAATATCCATAGATGCAGACTACAGATGGAGGCAAAATATATACCAATCACGTATTAATTATGTACACATCCTTTTTCAGGGGTTTGATGGGTTATTACTGTAGGGCCAAGAAAAGGGACATGAGCAGTAGATCCAGTTTAATCATGAAAGAGCTAAATTTAATAAACATAAAAGCATGATAGGGCGCACATACATAAAGAGGCATCAGACAAATGTAACCAAAAGTCCCACACCAAACTTAAAACAGGGAAGAGCAAAGGCAGAATGATTAAATATTGTACAAGTACAGTACAAAAAAATGGTAATTACGAACAGAAAACAAGCACACCAACGTAAAAATAACCAAAGGTAAACAAACACAGCTGTAAATAACAGAAAATGCAGAGAGGTTTAGGAAATACTGCATTATTTTTTACATTAGATTAGATTCTGATTAATGATCTGTTAGGTTGGTAATAAATTAAATATTACCATTTAAATGGTAAAATCAAAGTGGTTATAGTTAAGGACTATCCAGTGCAATGTAGAGCAACAGCAACATTGCATGAAAAGCAGCATTTCACTGATTATAAATAAACATTTGCAAAATGGCATGTAATCCCTTCAGTGTGATTATTTACATCCTGCTGCTTCCTCCCATCTGTGTCGAGTAAATGGTGGTATAGAACCCTGGGGTGTGAAGGTGCAGAGGAAGATTTAGAAAGCTGGAAATTTACCAAAGCTCTAAGTTTGCTTTTAATTTAACTGTAAGTTTCAGTTCACATACAAAACTTAACAGAAAAGCAAAAAATAAACAAAACATTCTGACACAAGCTCATGGGTTATGTCCTCTTCAAGTGTACAGTTCATTCTCAAGTTTAGGTTTTAATGTGCATTATGCAAATGTAGGAACAAATTGATGTTATGCAAATATAGCAAATCTCACTGCTTAACTGCTTGTATCAACCTGTAGTGTTGTAAAATAAATGACTAAATAATAATTATGAAGGGCGGCACGGTGGCTTAGTGGTTAGCACGTTCGCCTCTCAGCGCTAGGGATTCCCAGTTCGAATCCCCATCTGGGTGGAGTTTCCATCTTCTCCCCGTGTCCGCGTGGGTTTCCTCCGGGTTCTCCGGTTTCCTCCCACAGTCCAAAAACATGGATCAAGTCAATTGAGTTCTCCAAATTGCCCCATGTAGAGTGTGTTTGTGTGCATGTCTGTGTGAGTGAGTCTGTGCCCAGCGATAGATTGGCGCCCTGCCCTGGGTGTATCCGCCCAGCGCACGAAACGTTCTCCCCTGGATGGGCCTGGGGAAACCCCCGCAGCTCTAATATAAGAAAAAGCGGAAGATTATGAATGAAAGGATGAATAATTATGAAGCTATATAAATATACACCTGTTTAAGTTCATTATTTAATTGGAAATTATTATTATAAGACAATATATACCTGTACTGCTCTGTTTTTTTAGCAGGTCTGTTTGGTAGTTTTGGCAAACTGTGCGTGACAGAAATAACAGATTGTGTTTAACTATGGTCATAAAGCCAATGAAAAGGTCCAGTGTAATAAAGACGTTAGGTGGCTTTGTTGCCGTGTGCATGTTTTATTAAAACTGATATTAAAATTTGATATAATCTCTTTGCATTTGTTTTGCATTGTGTTTTATGTTTAGATAAAACTGACAAAGAAATTTAGCTGTAATATCTGTGTGCCATATACTATCTGGACAAAAATATTTTGACACATATTTTAATCAGTGAAGTCAGGTGTTTCATCATTCCCATTGCAACAAAATTAAGCACATAGTCATAAATGTTCCACCACTGTGTGCCTACAATTTTGTGGCTAGCCCAGTACTGTTCCAGCATGACTGAGCTTTAGTGCTCAAAGCAAGTTCCATAATGGCATCAGTTTGTTGTGAAAAACTAAATAATTATGCAGATTATTCTCAGCACTGCAGTGAAGCTGACAGGGTGGTGGTGTTTTAGTGTGTCATGTGCTGGTACAGTTATTTCAGAAACAGTTTTTTTTAACACTGTTTACCAACCGCACACTGAGAATCAACTTTAAGTCTTTTTATCAAAAGATGGTGTATGTATGTATGTATGTATGTATGTATGTATGTATGTATATATATATATATATATATATATATATATATATATATATATATATATATATATATATATATATATATATATATATATCAGCGATGGATTGGCGCCCTGTCCTGGGTCTATCTGCCCAGAGATGTTCTCCCCTGGATGGGCATGGGGAACCCCACCACGACCCTAATAGAGGATAAAGTGGGAGATAATGAATGAATGAATATATAATATATATAATATATATAATATAGGCGGCACGGTTGCTTAGTGGTTAGCACATTCGCCTCTCAGCACTAGGGATTTCCGGTTCGAATCCCCATCTGGGTGGAGTTTCCATGTTCTCCCCGTGTCTGCGTGGGTTTCCTCCGGGTTCTCCGGTTTCCTCCCACAGTCCAAAAACATGGATCAAGTCAATTGAATTCCCAAAATTGCCCCATATAGAGTGTGTCTGTGTGAGTGAGTGTGTGCCCAGCGATGGATTGGCGCCCTGTCCTGGGTCTATCTGCCCAGCGCCCAAGACGTTCTCCCCTGGATGGGCATGGGGAACCCCACCGCGACCCTAATAGAGGATAAAGCGGGAGATAATGAATGAATGAATGAATATATAATATATATATAATAATAATATATATATATATATATATATATATATATATATATATATATATATATATGTGTGTGTGTGTGTGTGTGTGTGTGTGTGTGTGTGTGTGTGTGTGTGTGTGTGTGTGTGTGTGTGTATGTATACACACACACACAGTATAGCTTGTTCATAAGTTATTTATGTTTTAATTAAAAAAAGAAAATTCAGAAAGTGTAGTGTTTTTATATTGTGCTTGCTGCTTCTGAAATTAAGTATTTATATGTCTTGTGTAAGGATAAAGCGGAAGATAATGAATGAATGAATGAATGTCTTGTGTAAAGTGTGAATGTGTGAATTCTTTTTTTTTTTACTGATCAGATATTTACTGTTGATTACAGGCACCCAGCTGCTTTGTATCTGTTTAATTGTATTCATCGTTTCATGTTTTCATTTGTTCTTTATCTAGTGCCTGCTGTGGCTTTCAACTTACTGAATGTTTTATTTACCATATGTTATTAATTCCTTTTGTTAATCTAGACAATCCCCAACACCCCACTAAAGAAGGGCACAAAAGGACTTCTTTGATCTGAACAAACATCTGCTGGTAGACGTGTTGCAACACATATATAAACAAATGAACCTGGCCTTTTCAGTGAACTGAGTCTTAGTGGTAGGAAGCTGCAGAAACAGGTGGGAGATTCTGGGAGTAGATGGGTATCTGTATAAGAGCAGTTAGAGCCCAGAGCAATATCAGTCTCTCAGCATGCGTTGCCAGCCGGTGTGTTATAACCGTCGTGATTCCACTTTTCTGTCTCTGCCTGAAAATCTTGTTGGCATAAATCTGCAGAGCATAGCCAAATGGGTTGGCCTTAACTTGATGCATGACCTTATCAAAAACATTAGATTGTGCAAGTGAAGACAGTAAAGAAGCATGGGCAGATTTTTCTTTCCAAGTTTGTCCAAAAGGCTTATAGTCTGAAAGGACATGTTATAAACTTTCTATAACCTGCTTTACAAGGCCAGTGCATATACTGCATTGAAACTTTTTTTTTCTGGACTAAAAAACACACTTAAATTTGGGGCTTTTGTAATATGACAACTGCATAAGCCCACAACAGTAACAGACATAATAAATGTTTTTTATTTAAGTGCTCCAGAGTGACACAGCAAATTTCAAAAGCACATACATTCATGTGTGTGAGACAACAGGTTACCAGTGGAATAATCCATCTGATTGTTTTTAGCACACAGTGAATATTTTGTCACATATTTATTAAATTAAAATTGTATTATTATCTGGTGCTGAAACTTAAAATAAGATTGGCATTAAGTTAATAATTAGTTTACTTTTTTACTTATGTGATATTGTTTTATGTGACCTTTCTACAAATGTGCAATATATCTAAATCAGGGTCTGAGAACAAAATAGGCTGCTGGAATAAACTTTGTCACCGTATGCTACCCCATTTAAGATGCATTGAGCAAACCATTCCTAAATACCATGGTGATGGGATATGATAGAGTGGAAACTCTAGGATTAGCTAAAGCTTAAATATTAAGAGGAGTAATAATTCATTTATGTTCTCAAGTAACTCACTAAATATTAACAGCTCGCAGAATGTCAGGATTTCACTTAAACAACTGCATGATAGCCTTAATAGACTGGATGTTCACCAACAGAGACATACTGCAGTCATATATCAGAGCAGTTGTGTAGAACAAGTTTAGGACCAAGAAGAGGGATAGAATTCGATTACTTAAAGGGGTTAGTTTTCTAACTGTAGTAAAGTGCCCTCCAGAGTGTATTTGATCACAGTACCTTAAAAATCGGTTTGAACCTATATTCTTATCCATCTACTATCATTCAGGGGAGGTGAGCAGGTGGGCCTGAAAAAATGTCTCATTGGCTGACCAGATACTGCCACTGAAATTATACGTACGGTAGTTTAAAGTTTCAAAATTCTTCTTTAAAGATGTTAGGTTACTGTTCTGTTTATACAACACACCTTATCTCCTATCTTAGAACTTTTAGCTGTTGTGGTTTGCAGACTACATGATTAATATGTAAGAAGGGATCACAAAAATTGTATAAAAACTACATAACTCTATGATAATACTGACTATGATTACTTTGTTTGCAACACTTAAATCTGCTATTTTGAAATTCTTGTTTTGTATGTTATTACTTCTGTCAGTGCTTAGTCAAAGCTGAACAGTTTACATACAATGCTGGAGCCAGGGATACACAAATGTCTTCAAATACTGGTTATAACAGGATGCAAAACAATACGGATTAGAGACAGATTTCCCAAGCTCAGATAGGGCTCAGAACTAATTCAGACACATTTAAATACTTCCTCTGGTTGGTGGAACTGCCATACTGCTACATTCCTGTTTGCTCCTAACAATCTGTCTGTCTGTCTGTCTGTCTGTCTGTCTGTATGAGATGTTTCAGCACAGAGCCACCGACAGGTGTGTTAATTACCTCTAATATGTGCACATTGTTATTGGTTCCATCGTCACACTGCTGTGCTCCTACCAGACTGTTGCATTAAAAACAGGGCTGAAATCATGTACATGGGACGATAATAGGGGCTTGCGGTCTGCATTTATTGTTTTGTATGTGAACTATTGTAAAGAATATAGGTAATTATTTCAAATTAAAATCATATATGTAATAGCCATATTATTCTTATAAATGAGGCCAGCATCTGTCTCAGGGTATCTATGACCCCCCTGGCCCCACTTTGATATTACCATTGGATTCATGATTAAAGAACTGATTTTGTAAAGTTTTTTTGCTAACTTGAAGGAAATGGTCTGAAATTAGCTAAATAAAAGTGATAACTGTCTCTGTTATCTCCTCTTTAGTATAACAAAGCTGTGCAGCTCTCATCTCCCACAGCCGCTTTGGTGCATTGCCTAATAAAAACAGAATAGAAAAAAAATTGAAAGAAAAAATGAGGACAGGAGGTTTGGTGGGACATCAAAGCAGACTGTGTTGCCAGTGGTTTTAGGGCTTAAACACTGCCAGCAAGCCAGCTGAATCAGGAAGAGCTGAAGACAAAAGAGGAGAGAGGTTGAACATGTATGCGGAGGAATAGGATGGGAAGAAAGAGCCGTTTAATTTATCTACTAAAAGCAGACTTTAAAACTGCTGCTCTGCTGGCTTTAGGGCTTCCAGTGACCTGAATTATCACAAGTCAGGTCATAGAGAATGCAGCCAATGAAAAGTTTGTAATAACAGAAACTTTTTGTACAAGGCCTGAAGCAATGTAATTAATGTCTAAATTTTAGTGATTCAGCTAATTCTACAAGGTCAAACAGAAATTCTCCGCCTAGACTTTCTTACATAAGTGTATCATTTCTTGGATTCTACCCATCATTATTCTTTCATATAAGAACCAGGTCAGAACCTAGGTATTTAATCACTAATGTTTAAACTGTTTATTCATTCATTCATTCATTATCTTTCACTTTATCCTATATTAGGGTTGCGGGGGGTTCCCCATGCCCATCCAGGGGATAACATTTCGGGCGATGGGCAGATACACCCAGGACAGGGCGCCAATCTATCGCTGGGCACACACTCACTCACACAGACATGCACACATACACACTCTATATGGGGGAATTTGGAGAACTCAATTGACTTAATCCATGTTTTTGGACTGTGGGAGAAACCGGAGTACATGGAAACTCCACCCAGATGGATGTAGAATCAAATTTCTGTTCTATAGTATGTTACACAGACACAGACACATGGGCAGGTGGCACATTCATACAATGTGACAGTTTAGAAGGATGCACAGCATCAGGATATTCAGAATAAAACTCACTCACTCAGTCTTGAAAACAAAAGACACTTTCCAAGCTGACTGAATCGGATTCACTTAAAGAATATTCATTCATTCATTATCACCCTCTTTATCCTCTATTAGGGTCGCGGTGGGGTCCCCTATGCCCATCCAGGGGAAAACGTCTCGGGCGCTGGGCAGATACACCCAGGACAGGGCGCCAATCCATCGCTGGGCACACACTCACTCACTCCAACACACAGACATACACACTCTATATGGAGCAATTTGGAGAACTCAATTAACTTGATCCATGTTTTTGGACTGTGGGAGGAAACCGGAGAACCTGGAGGAAACCCACGCGGACACGGGGAGAACATGGAAACTCCACCCAGATGGGGATTTGAACCGGGAGTCCCTAGCGCTGAGAGGCGAACGTGCTAACCACTAAGCCACCGTGCCGCCCTTAAAGAATATAACAAATGTAATGTTATTTGAGCTGAAGGATTCAGATTTAACTCTAGAATTTATTGAAAAGGGTTTCTCTCTGAACCAAAGAATTCAACTAAGTAAAGTTGACATATGCTCGATAAATGCTTTCAGAGCTGGGAGACTTGCTTTGCAGGAGCAAAGGTGCGTTCTGAGCCGGATGATTCTGTCTTCATACTGAGTTGACAGCACAAAATTAGAATTTTATAGTCATATATGTAGTCGACAGAAATAATGTTGCTCTGAGGGATGTAGACATTAAGACATTAACCTCAATATTAAAATGAACTGAAATACACTCTGTGCAGACCAGCTCAGATTTTTTTTGTCTCATAGTTCCAAACTAAAGCAAGGCAGGAATGCTGGAAATAAACATGATTCTCCACCCAATATTAGATTCCCAGCAAGCGAGAAGGACAAAAATATTTTTTTGTGCTCGGTGATCTCCTGACCTGCAACACTCAAAATAATCTCTGCACATTTAAATGAAAGAAGCAGTTTGAAAAGTGATTTTGTAGGCAGGCAGGAGGCATAGAACAAATAAGGGAAATCTCACCAAACCATATTCTGGAACACAGGGAACAAAACAGAAGAAAACGACAACTTCGTTGTGGAAAACAACATAGAATATAATGCAAAAACTGCATTATAGACTTTCCACAATTGACCAGTCAAGCTCCAAGGATCAACTTGTCAGGTTGGGAGGGTTGGACCCCTCCCCCCTGTCTCCCGTGTATCGGGTTTTGGCCGTTCGGGGCTTCCGTAGGTAGGGCCCATCCCCTTGAGCAGGGATTGGGTCCTACCTGATCACGTTCGACCTGCTGACTGCATTTCTAGCATGCCTGCGTAGCAGTCAGCAGGTCAGCATTAGAACGAGTGTATACTGAGTATAAAGAGTGTACACACTTGTGTGCATACACTCAGTGCCACGTCGGGCGTAATGTGTGGTGTTTTTTCTATTTATTTCTTTATTTTGTTCGCGGCGCGTCTCGCCGAGCATTCAGCGGCTTTTCCGCTGTCTGGTTTGTTTATGTTTGTTTTTGTTTCACTTCACGTTTCTTCGTGTCCGCAGCGGCGTTCCCGCTGGATCGTTTCAGTGTTTGTATATTTGCTCTCGGCTCCCTCAGCGGCGTTCCCGCTGCTAAGCTAATAAATTGCTTCTTTGTTCGCTTACCTGGTCGCCTGGCTCGATACTTCTACACCGCACCGCGCTGCGCCGCCATCTTCCGGACAGCGTGGCCCGATTCGTGACACTACTCATATAAAATAAAGAGCAAAGATGCAGCTTATATGTAAAGTCTGAGAACAGAGTACATAAAGATGCCATCAAAATGACACACGTCAACGTGCACACAGGAATACAATAACCAAACATTTTCCATGTTCAAATAATCAGCTAATAAAACTTGAGTGAGAAAGCAGACATTATAAAATGAAATTGTGTGATAAAACAAAAATACAGATACATGGCCCAGGGCTTTTTTTATATTGCATTATTAAAACTATGTTAATTCATTCATTCATTATCTCCCGCTTTATCCTCTATTAGGGTCGCGGTGGGGTTCCCCATGCCCATCCAGGGGAGAAAGTCTCAGGCGCTGGGCAGATACACCCAGGACAGGGCGCCAATCCATCGCTGAGCACACACTCACTCACACAAACACACTCTATATGGGGCAATTTAGAGAACTCAATTAACTTGATCCATGTTTTTGGACTGTGGGAGGAAACCGGAGAACCCGGAGGAAACCCACGCGGACACGGGGAGAACATGGAAACTCCACCCAGATGGGGATTCGAACCGGGAATCCCTAGCGCTGAGAGGCGAACGTGCTAACCACTAAGCCACCGTGCCGCCCGGTGAAAATATATTTCATATTTAAGATTAAGTTTTGAAAATGTAGCGAATGTTGGTGCAATATAGTTTTAAATTCGTTTTAAAGATTTGCAAAATCTAAATGCACTCTGACTGTAAAGTCTGTATTTTAGGTTCGATTAAAGGCTAATGCACTATGATAAACTTTTGTTTTAATATATTTTGAATTATTTGTTCATTGATAGATGTTTTTTATGTAAGAAAAAGCCAGACAGCTAAGCTAACCTAATACTGCTCACTTTAATTTAGCGCAATCCTATTTTTTGGTACAAATATAAATTGATGCAAATAATTGATTTTCAGATTTTTATTCTATTGCATGCATTTTACTGCAATGTTTAACTGCATGTCTAACATGTTACTGATCCATAACCAGCCAGTAAAAACTGTAATCTAATTTCTTTTTTTTGGTTTTGAACCTAACTATTTTTCTGTTATTTAAGAGTTTAAACGTCATTCAGGTGGTTTTCTTTTCTTTATTTAATGTGCTACAGGGAAGAATATTAATAAAAAAGTCTATGTGCAAGTCACTTGAAGTAACAGATTATCATTATTCATAAATGAACATTTTAATATCAAAGATGGAATCACTTTGGAGGCAAAGAAACCCTTTCTGTCACATTTTTACTAAAATGCTTCAAAAGAGGCTGTAGCTCAAAATGAATGGGAAGGTGGAATGCAAGGTTCCTAGATTAGGTACATGGCATAACCTCACAGTCTGTACATACCCACGTGCCATAATAGGTTTTTTTCCCCACTTTAGACCTCTAAGCCTTTGCAAAAGCTGTTAGCCGTGTAATGTATGATTTGTCTGTGGAAGTAGCGGAAGCATAAAATGCATGTCTAAATGACTGAGTGGTCTCTGATTGCTGCAAATAACACTGGCACTGAGCTTCAATTAGTGCTCAGAATGAACATGTTGTTTTAAATGGACACAGAGAGCATTTTGCACTGGCATGACAACTGTTGTAGTGACAGTTTTGTAATAAATGTGAGAGTACATGTCCTTTTAGCTGCCATCACTGGCTTTGTGTTAGTGTAACAGACTGTGGTAGTGTGGGGGAATTTGCTAAGTCATGATTTTAGTGAAAGCTGAAATCCTCATGTGTGCGTTTGTGGGTGTAGCCTTAAGTCCATAGCCTTTTAATTGCAGTTTCTTCATTGTGTAAATTTAAAAAGTACAAATGAAAACCTAATTTTATTGCCATATTGTGTACCTTTTTATTTTGTCTATATACGTATGCATATATACATTTTATATATGTATATTTTTAAATATATGAAAATATGACCCCAAGAGACAGCACGGTGGATTAGTGCTTAGCAGGTTTGCCTCTCAGAGCTAAGGATTCCCGGTTTGAATCCCAATCTGGGAGGAGTTTCCATGTTCTCCCCGTGTCCGTGTGGGTTTCCTTCGGGTTCTCCGGTTTCCTCCCACAGTCAAAAAACATGGATCAAGGTCAATTGATTTCTCCAAATTGAATTCTCCAAATTATCCCATGTATTGTGTGTTTGCGCCTGTTTTTGTGTCTGTGTGAGTGAGTGTGCCCAGCGATGGATTGGCACCCTGTCCTGGGTGTTTCTGCCCAGCGCCCGAAACGTTCTTCCCTGGATGGGCATGGGGAAACCCCCCCGCGACCCTAGCAAAGGATAAAACGGAAGGAAGATGGATGGATGGATGGATGGATGGATGGATGGATGGACCCCAAGATGTGACAACTTATGTTATTAGCTAAATCTGTCTGTGTTTTGGAACCTGCCTGTAAACACATTACACATGCACAAACACGTGCTTTCATCCTTTAACCGTCTATAGACATCATTGTGCTATTTTACAACTAGAGAGACATTGAAAAAACAGTTTTCAAGCCTTATGTTTTTAAACATGTGTATTCATTTTGTATGGACATGTGTGAGGTTGTTGTGTCTGGCTTTAAGCATTGACATTATGCTAATATGGTTAAGTAATAATTTCAAACATTTTCATTTCCTCAGGTGTGAATAGAGATGTGGGTGGGTACTAAACTCACCCATTATCTTCCACTTTATCCTATATTAGGGTCGCGGGGGGGGTTCCCCATGCCCATCCAGGGGAGAACGTTTCAGGCGCTGGGCAGACACATCCAGGACAGGGTGCCAATCTATCGCTGGGCACACTCACTCACACAGACACAAAAACAGGCGCAAACACACAATACATGGGATAATTTGGAGAATTCAATTGACCTTTATCCATGTTTTTGGACTGTGGGAGGAAACCGGAGAACCCGGAGGAAACCCACGCGGACACGGGGAGAACATGGAAATTCCACCCAGATTGGGATTCGAACCGGGAATCCCTTATGCTGAGAGGCGAACGTGCTAACCACTAAGCCACCGTGCCGCCCAGAAAGTTTAACTTTACACAGAAATATATTTAAACATTTACAATTACATAAATTTTGTGTTTTATTTTCCAGATTGTACAATAACTTAGTATGTAATTGACCCATTTCACATCATCACTGACCCCATCTTATCCTCCCCAGTGCACTAGCTGCATCACCTAAATTATACCATACATGCTGTAAAGCGGGCGGCACGGTGGCTTAGTGGTTAGCACATTCACCTCTCAGCGCTAGGGATTCCCAGTTCGAATCCCCATCTGGGTGGAGTTTCCATGTTCTCCCCGTGTCTTCCTGGGTTTCCTCCGGGTTCTCCGGTTTCCTCCCACAGTCCAAAAACATGGATCAAATCAATTGATTATCCAAATTGCCCCATATAGAGTGTGTATGCATGGGTGTCTGTGTGTGTGAGTGTGTGCCCAGTGATAGATTGGCACCCTGTCCTGGGTGTATCTGCCCTGCGCCTGAAACGTTGTCCCCTGGATGGGCATGGGGAACCCCCCCGCGACCCTAATATAGGATAAAGCGGAAGATAATGAATGAATGAATGAATGCTGTAAAGCAGAGCAAACTTCTTTCTCTTTGATGGGGGCTGGGAAATTGCAAAGGATTGAAGAGGAAATAGACATTTTAGCTTCCAGAGTGACAATGACTTACAGTGCAGTAGTGTAAAAATAAGTGAATGTTCTTAAACAGTCAAGTCAGATATGACCACACTTTAATTTAATGCTACTTTCTGCTAAATTTGATCAAAATTGAGCAATTCGACTAGAAAGACTATTCAAATATTGCCCAATTAGAATGTACAAAGCTGATAGAAACCAGTCCAAACAGACTGATGAATTAAAGGAAAGCAAAAATACTGCTCCACAATGTATTATATTGGTAGCTACATTTTTTTCATTTTTCAATATTGTATTGATGTGAGATAAATTTGTACAAAATGACATTTTTCATAAATTTGGCTTTAATTTAGTTTCTTGTTATTAGGTATCCTAACCAAAAATTTTTCCCTTCTCTTTGTGTGGGTTTCAGGTTGTTTCCAGCTATGTAATGCCTTTAGGCAGAACATGGAGATAGACCAGTGTCTGCTGGAGTCATTACCTCTGGGGCAAAGGCAGAGGCTGGCGCGACGGATGCGTTGTGATCAGTTGCGTGCTTACTACGAGCGTGAACGAACCGTCGTGAAACAGAGCTCATATAAAACCGACAGCCACCACAAGAAACAGGCCGTCAGTTTCCCTCTTTCCGACATCCTCCAGGATGCCATTATACGCCACGATGATAAAGAGGGTGAGGTTCAAGTCAATGTTCTAAATCATAAAAGTGATGGTGTCCCTGTGTGTATATCTGTAGAGCATAATACATCATCTTTACACAGCTTGGATCACAGTGGCTTGTTTTTTAAATGTGTTATGCTATTTTTTTAACCATTTGCTAATTTCTTTTATGCAGCTTCAGAGAAAATGTGTATTAGATGGTGGATGTAGTCATCGGTGTAGATTTTTGTGTGGACGAGGACTTCGTGAGGCCTCTCCAGCTGGAAAAATACCAAACCTTTTTTCATTTAGGAAAGGAGTTGCTGGCTTGACCATTAGTCAGTATTAAAGCCATTCTTGATCCTGATTATAGGCTCCTTTTAAATTATATGCATTGTGGCAAACATGGATGAAAACTGCCATCCAAATGATGACAAGGAATACCAATTTCAGATGAGTCAGCTGTTTTTATCCATCGGGAAACAGGGTGGAGTGGAAGAAATTCTATGTGCTTCTGAGGAAAGCCAGGGCTTATGAAACATTTTCAGAAGTAGAAGAAGAAAAACAGTAGTGGTCTCTTTATATTTCAGGACTTTTTGTTGTTGGTTAGGAGTTTTTAGTGAAAAAAAACAGCCTTGTGGATTTTAGGCAAGGCTTAGTCACAGAGCCCTGGATAGTTACAGCAACAACTGCAGGAACAACTGGCTTCAGACATCTGTTATTGATGACTAGCTCTTAAACTAGTTATTGTGTGACAATGTTTTTTGTTCTCATTTTGTTAATTTAAAGTATGGACAGGGAGCAGGGACTTGCCCAATCAAATGTGGTAAATGACCCCTTGTTGGTTGCCACATGGCTTTTTATTTCTACAAAATCAAAAATAGAAGACAAGGTTGGTCCAGAGTTAAACAGGTCTGAAATTTGGCAATTGTTCAATTGCAGTGATGGAAACCATTTTGACTGTGTAACCTTTATAATCTGACATTTATAGAGCACATTAACTTTGATAGATATAACTTTGAATTTAGATTTATATTATACACCTAGTACTTTTCTGGTTGGTATATAATGAGTCATAGCATCATCCATTTAAAAAATATAAACTAAGACAAATTACAAATCATATAACCATATCAGTGCCCAATTGATATTGATATTGTAAATTAATTTATAACTTGTTGCTGAATTTAACTTACAGTATTTAAAAAATACAGCATAGAATTTTTCATTTGCCATTATTATAAATTCAAAAGTTTGTTTCCTAAAGTAAATGTGTTATCAGTTAAAAACTATGAAACATGACATTAGTATGTAACTATTAACTTGTTTCTTCTTTATTAATTAGTTGATGGCAAATGATTAGTTCATGTTTAGTAATTTGGTTTAGATTTGGTTAACTCATGGACCGCCTTTGTTAAGTATCTCAGGCTGTCTTTGTCTCCTTGTCCTGATGTCACACTGTCTTCTCCCCTACTGCTAATTATTTACCCAGCTGTCATGCCAAGTCTGTGTCACATCTCACATCTCCCAGAACCCTTTGCGGGTCAGTGTGTGAATCTCTCCTATTGGATACTGACTGGATTTAGCTGGTTCATGACACCAGCTGGTGTTCCTGTTGGAAACGTGGCACCCTTGGCTGGGAATGAATGACATCTTTAGCCCACCTACTAAACACTAATTACCAATCTGGCAGTGGTCATGTTTTTTCTTCCCCAGGAGCCACAAGGTACCTTAGCCAAGCAGCTCTACTCAGTGTTATGTGTAAATGCCTTTTGACCAGCCAGTGACTCTGGATATTGATTTCCAGTGGCTTTGTGCCATCATTGTGATTGCCAGCTTAAAAGGCACTCCCTAAATTTAGAAACCCTTGGAATCTGTGTCAAACTTTAAAAAGTTAGAAACATAAACATTTATCCCATTTGAAAAATATGACAAAATATGCTGACACACAGGAAAAAAATATTTTTAGAGGAAAATGTGCAGTGTATATATTGATACTCGTTTTGGTACAATATTAAAGCAATACACATCAGGGTTATATTTTATATGTATATATAATATGTGTATATATGTAAGTGGTCCACTGTAGTTTTGTTTTATTTGTGGTTATTAATTCAATGCAACATAAAGGTGAAAGTATGAAAGCTCATTATTGACTCTATTTATCAGCACAAATAAACATTTTAGCATCCATCTGCTTAATATTCCAAATATCTTTGTTTAATCTGGGTCGTAATGCAACATTTAGATGCCCTAGATTTCATATGAACATACAGCAGCTGTAACAAAAAAATTACTATACATGTCTGAATCCTTGAATTTACAAATAAACACATTCATATTTTAGCTTTTAAAAATTACTTTTTCTCATGGTCACCTTTACATCATATAACATTTGTGCATTTTACGTTCTATTCGTTTTAAGAAACAGCATTTAAATGTTTGATTTTTAAACCTTGTCCTGTGATTAGCTAAGCAGACATTTTTTATTTCGTTATTTTGTCTCCACAGGCACTGGGTTCATTTGATTTGCTTTTGTTTGCTACATATTCTTAGTTTGTAGGTGTCTTCTATGCCATCTTCTCCTAACAATGGATTCAATCATAGAGGGTGGACACAGATGGGCTTTGGAATTCTTAATCTGCTCTCTGGGAAGCTGCATTTACCTCATCTTTGTCTTTTCTATATGCATCTCCAGGCTGTAACACAGACGTGGATTACTCCAGAGAACAATAACAGCTGCTGTATCTATTGCATTTAGATTTCTTTCTGTTAATGATTGATTAACAATAGTGACAATAGTTAGCCTAATTAAGTTTAGTGAGTGACCACTTGTCTCCTTTGAGGTGTAACTTATTACAATTTTGAATAACTATTAAACCATATTTATCACATAAGTGGCCAACTGAGGATTTCATAGACCTCTCCTGATGTTTGAATCCAGTTGATGGAATTGTAACATTTTTGTTACAATATAAAAGCTTCAATATAAAATTATTTACAAAACAGCATTTAATACCTCCTCACTAGTGACAAACAGCATTGCATACTTTCTTCAGTTTTCTACCAGTCCTTTATTTCATATCATTTGTGTTATCCACTTCTTGTGCACATTACCCTACATATTCCCATTTAGTGTGATAACAAATTGCATAGATTTTTAGAAACCGTATCTATGCAAAGCTTTTTTATTTGCACCTTAGCAGCTCTTTACATATTGAACACTAATGTCATTTTGTTTGAAGTGAGCCAATTTGCACATAATAATATTCTCTGCAGGTGTCCCCCAAGGTTCAGTGTTTAGAGTTTCACTTACTCTGGCCAAGTCTTGAATTGTCTGGCCAAACACGCTTGTGCTGATTCTAAATTTCATACTTCCATTAGTGCACTGTAAATATACATTGTGTATATAGACTATATAGTAAAAATAAATGTTTGACATGTTAAACTTTTACCTTCCCTCTCTCTGTACATTCTCATTATGGTAAACTGTGACAAAACAGCTTATTGCAGATGCCTGCATTGCAATAAAACCTGAGCTTAGTCTTCAAAACCTAAAATAGAATGTCAGACCTGGATTAGATATTTGGTTAGTAGTAAGATGTTTTCAATGCGTTAGTAACATTAGCTTTATGGTCATACATTAACATCTTGGGTATTGATTTCAAGCATTTTTGATGACTGATTTTAAAGTCAATCCAAACTTTTTACACTATGCTTTGCCTTTTGCCGTTTATTCTAGTTATTCCCAAAATTGCAATAGTAATATTTTGATGTGTGATGAGTCAATTACTTCACACATTGTCAGTGGGTTGTATGCATCCGAAATGAGTACTTTTTGAGCTTTCAGTGTTTATTACATTTGAACTTACTGCATATCACAATACTTACCATCTGAAATGAAGCAATCAGTTTGGCAGATGTTCATAGTAAAATACTTCGAATGGCATAGTGGATTAGGATAGCTTTACTTCCTACCTGATTTTTAACATATCCCTACTTGTTGGTGCTGCCGTAGCTGGATGTAATTTTATTTTCTGTGTAATTGGTTTTGTTTGTCCTCCAGTCATGTATCAATGTCAATTTCTGACCACAGGATGGTTGGCTGGAGATATTACTTTTGGTCTGAGCAGCTGTGCAGCTTTTTCTAATAAAGTGCCTGCTAGTATAGTACATGCAACATTAAGTGGATAGAATTCCACTGGCTAAACTTCCTTTTGTGTTTCTGTCCGTAATGTGATGATATCTGTACATTCATAAATGGTACTGAATGTAATTTAAGTAAATTGTGAAGGTCTCATTAAGATTCCCTGTTTGGTTCATATGAAAATCTCTCTTTTGCAATGATATCAGCTTTACAAAATCAGTTAATGAGCAGAAAGAGAATTTGCTGATGCCATGCTTTTTTTTTCTTTTTTCTCTATTGCTAATTCTTTCTATCGTTGCTGTTTTTTTTCTAGCTGATAAACCCTTTTCACATTTTTTTCCTTCTCTATCAATCAAATTAGATTAGCCTTGTTTTTTTAAAAAAAACTATTTAAGACATGTGTATAGTGAAGCAAAAAAAGCATTTATTTCAATCATTTCCATCATTTTCAGAAACAGATTGTTTTTTACTTTAATGAAGACCTTATTTAACTTACCTGATACTGTGAGGTGTTTGTTACTGTATGCACATGTGGGCATTCATTCTTTTTTTCATTTTTATAACTTTATCTTGGATGCGAGAAGCATCTGCGGCTCTCTGCATACTTGATGTAAAAATCTATTGCAACCCTATTGTTTTGGGTGCCTTTCTTGACTGTTGATATGAAGTGTATTTGCCACAGGCCTTGGACTGTTATTGGTTTGTTATTGTGGTCCTGACATTGGAATATTGATGCTAGTCATAAGTATGAAAGGAATGACAGCCTTAATGATGACTGATACAGTATAAATATATATGTAAATATATACTGTATGTATGCATGTGCATGTGTATTTGTTATAACCACAATTAATGATCTGTCAAATTGTTTGCTAATAACTTAGTAGACCAATCAAAGCAATTTACAAGAATTAGAAGCTCCTAATTCTATAGTTCTCTGTAAAACATTACTTAATCAAACCCTAATTATATCATCTGTGGTTTACTGGTTTATTAATAGGTCAAACTAGCGTTTAGGACTAGAGTGAAAATGAGAACAGGCTTAGTTTAAGAGTAAGTACAAGTTGGGCAAAGTTAATTAATGCTCAAACAGATTTAACTCATTAGGATTGAGGACTGTGTAAAGCAGATTAAAAACTGGATGTCTTGTAAATGTCTTAAATTTAAGAACATCTTACATTAATAATAAAACTATTATTTTTTTAACTGAAAAAAAATAGAAAAAACATTTTTTTTTATACACATTATTAATATTACAAGAATACATTTTTTTCATTTGCATAATATCCGTATAAAATATGCTTCAATTTAAAGATGGGAGAAATACTTTTACACTTAAAACAGTATTAAGATAGTATTACTGTAATGCACACTTGACAGATTTTTCTAAAAATAGATAAAATCACTGTATGGATCCCAGTTTGCTCAAAGTGCTTTGACTAGAGTAGGAAATACAAATATATACAGACTAAAAAGTAATTTATTTGGTCTTACGTGTGGTTAATTGTTGGGTTGTTCCCTATATGTAATTGAATTCTGTTACATTGTTCATTTGTGTTAAATATTATGCTTTAGTTGTTTTTAATTTAATTTATTTTTGTAGACTGTTTATCAACCATTTCTTTATGACTTATGTGAAGCTGTTTTGGTACAACTCTGGATTGTAAAATGTGCAATTAGCATATTCATTTGTATATTAACTGGAAATTAAATTTAACTGTCAGGACCTCCACATGAACACTAGGTATTTTTTGGGTGTTGAAAGATTCCATTCTTTCCATGCCATGGTTGATTAACCATGTTTACATTTTATATTGATTTAAATATGAATCAGGCACAGCACTGCTAATACAGTTTTATACACTGTTTTTTCTTACTGTGCACTCAAGTTAACAATTCAGTTAACTGATTAAATTGACACTAAGTATAAAAAACAAAGTTGGATATCTAATGAAGTGGTTGATATGTATCTATATATTCGTGTGTCTAAACCTGAAGGAACTGTCGCAAGTCCGATATTTTGCACCACTATATGCTGCTTATGATAAAAGAAAAGCATTTACTGATTAGTGATTTTAGAAAATCCATATATACTTTAGGAATATTTAGTGGCCATGAGTGACCATGACGTGGCATGGTGGCTTAGTGGTTAACCCTACTTCCCGGTTCGAATCCCAATCTGGGTGGAGTTTCCATGTTCTCCCCGTGTCCGTGTGGGTTTCCTCCGGGTTCTCCGGTTTCCTCCCACAATCTAAAAACATGTATCAAGGTCAATTGAATTCTCCAAATTGCCCAATATAGAGTGTCTTTGGTTGTGTGTCTGTGTGAGTGAGTGCGTACCCAGTGATGGATTGGCACCCTGTCCTGGGTGTATCTGCCCGAAACATTCTCCCCTAGATGGGCATGGGGAACCCCCCGCGACCCTAGTAGAGGATAATGAGGAAGCTAATGGATGGATGGATGGAGTGACCATGACATATGCCCATTATAGTCTTCCTTGTTGAACCACGAATGTTCAAATCTGAAATGTTGGTTTATAGAAGAATAGATTCACTTTCTTCTGGGCTGAAAGCTTGGATAATGGCACCAAAATCAGGTCTCTGATGAATTATTTTTAAAAACAGGACCTTGAATTTTGTTGTTTCTTAATACATCTCAATCCAATAAAAGGTCCAAAGGCAATTTTAATATTACATGTTCCACAACAATGAAATCCTAGTAAAATGTTGACAAAAACAAACCAAAAAAACCCATGTTAGTTTTTCTGACAGGCAGCCTCTTTCATAATTTGTGTTGAAGACACGAGACAAAACACACAAGCTTCAGTATGAGCTGTAAACCCACCTTTAGTGCATTACCAAACAGGTTCTGACTCACTCAGGACTGATTCTGTAGCTTTTAAGGACATTAATAATGGATGTTATCTGGGACATTCTTCACTTTAATGCCTTGTTGAAGTACCTTATGAAACAGATATCCAAGTATAAGTGGTTCAGCAGCCAATAGATTCTGCTTAAAGGGCAACATCAGTTAGTCATTGAACTTTTTAGGTTTGATAAGAAACTTGACCTGGATGCTGTGTCATGAAAAAAAACTTTTAGTATATTAATGACTGCTTTCCTACCAAATTTCAAAATGTTGTAATAATGAGCAGTAAAAATACAAAATAAAAAGTTTTAAAAAAAAGCAAATAAAAAGTTTTTTTATACTAAACATATTTACACTCACAATTAGTCATAAGGAAAAGCAATCTTTGCTTTTGCTTTTGGTCTTTAAAATATGATTGGCTAAGCTATTTGGCTATTTGCTAGCCGTGATGTCATTGACAACAATGCACACCTCTGACTGCTTCACATTCATATCAATGTGACAGGTAATTTAAAAAACATATTAAAAGCAAGTGAATGATATCTGTAACTGTCCACTGAACTGCAATTTTGTATCATACTCCCTCCTACTGTAACTTGACAGAACGCAGACGCTGGAGCAACGTTTCTTGCGTGCGCAGAACAACAAAAACGAAAAGGCTCAAAATGTTTCAGGTCACCTGCTAAGAAATGTGTAAATGTGGTAGAACATTAATTGAAATCAAGTACCATTAATAAAAAATTACAGATTAATATAAACAGCAAGCCATTTCCCAATAAGCACTAAGCCATTATACCTTTGCTAAGCAATTAATATTTACTTTAAAAACTAGACTAAATTATGTCACAGAAGATCAGTTTATTAATAATTTTGTTTTTAAATAAACACATCTATACTAATGTACTTGTTGTTATTGTGAATAAATTACAGGAAAGAAGTGTAATAACTATTTATTTACAATAATGCACTGCCAGTCGTGACGTATTGCTTTTGTTATAAATGTTATGACTATGTCATGATTTTATATAATTATCTAGCTTTTTAATGGGCAAAAATTATGAAGATCACAGATCACAGGGTTGCTTAATTTCTCTGTATTTAGAAACCAAAGGTGACAAAGAAAAACTTCCCCATCTTTTAAACTGTTCAGGGCCTGACAAAGCTTTAGTTTGTGAGTTAATATGTTATTTCATTTGTGTGGTGTAAGAGGAAAAGAGGCATTTTTCTCTCATATGAACAAGACCTATGCTGAAATGGATTCATAGTAGGCAGGCAGTAAAATTATAGACTGTTCTTAGAACCAGAACAATTTAAAGCAGTTAGGATTGTTTTGTCTGTTCATTTGCACCTTACATCTATTTTTTTACCAACCATACTGATTTTTGCACTATTCTTTATTCCTGTAGAATTTTTCAGCACACATTTTTCTTTTCTCAGCCATCTATTTCTCTAATGCGCTTTCCTATGCTTTGACATCATATTTTTGTTTCCATGGAAACAAAATATATGATTGCTACAGCTGGCTTGCCATTTTCCAGTGCAAAGTCACTGCATGCAGCAATTATCGGAATAATTGCACATCTTATTTCAAAGAAAAGTCGAAACAATACAGTTTTAGTGTTGCACTGTTGCACAGTTTACTGTTCTAAATAACATATTTTATAGCAACTTATCCCTATCAATTTGTTTACATTTCATCATTGTTAACACATTGTTAACACATTTGTATTTTTATGTTAATAGACTTTGTTATCTCTCCAATATTGACAGTAAATGTTTACATTGTGCTCCTGTTCTTAGTCAAATCTTGACCTCTTGTACAAGTTTTAAAATGTGCAATGTGTTGTCCTTTCTGGGTGGAGTGTGCATGACTTCTGCTCATGTGCGTTTTCTTCATATACTCTGGTTTTATATATATATATATATATATATATATATATATATATATATATATATATATATATATGTATATGTGTGTGTGTGTGTGTGTGTGTGTGTGTGTGTGTGTGTGTGTGTGTATGTATATATTTTATATATATTTATATTTTATATATTATATTTATTATTATATATATTTTATTATTATTATATATTATTTATTGTTAATTCTTGAAGTTGTCCAAACTTCTACCATAAAGTGCTCTAGAGAGGAAATGCTTGACACATGATTGACAGTAAGGGTTTGCTGCGGGGTCTGAGAAACTCTCAGGCACTGCTCATTAGTAAAAAGGGACTTATTTATACCCTGAGAAATTAATTAGGCAGCTTGTTTGTTAATGCTGATTGGTCTGACTGATTACTACCTAGAATGTGTACAGTTGCTCTCTGCAATCTGATGAGACCAGTGCTGATTGCGGTGGCATGGATTAGGATTTATTAGCATGATTTCAAGCGCAATCACACTTTTTTTTTTATACGATATCGATTTCTAAGTAGTCATTTTCCCACATATTTATATTGTCTTATAACAAAGCAAAATACAGAATGTAAATGTAATACCTAACTTTATTAACTGTATTATACTTAACAGGGTTTTGTTTGCATGTATAGTGTGTTAGAACTACACAATTTAAAATATATAGGTAAACCAAGCTTTACATAAAGCCCTTTATTAGGAACAACTCTACACCCACATATTCATGCAGATTATCTAACCAGCCTGTGGTGCAGCAGCAGTGCACAAAGTAATGCAGTTAAGAATTAGACTGGATAATTTTTTTTTCTTTTAGCTGGTGTAGGTAGGTCTCTAAAACTTGTCAAATCCTGGGATTTTCAAGTTTACTCTAAAATAATCACATTGGACAGACACTGTGTTATTATTACCAAAGGAAAATGAAATGAAAAATGACTTGTTTGTAATGACACAGAATGGTAGGGCTTCTGGGAATAACACATTCAACCACATAAGACAGAACACCACAGGAAACAAAATACAAGATTATTGAAAGAAATATAATGAAAGCAATACATAAATACCTCAGGAAACATGCCAGTCCTTGATAGACATTTCCTCACAGTTAAAACCATACCCTAGCCATACCATACCAAAACCATACCATACCATTTTACTCTTGCCTTTGCACCCATATGCGCCTGTCTAGACTAGTAAGTTATTCCCATTTGTTTATCTTTTTTTTTTTTTTGTTCCTGTTTAGAGTATTACTTTTAGAAATAACCATTTTATATACGGCACAACACAACGCCAGCGTGCACAAAATAAATAATACTGAATACATGCTGTTTTAGTACATAATTCATTTAAAAACCTGCTTTCTAGTCTGCAGCCTGAAACATGTCAGGGTATTTAAATTCAGGGACTGGACTGTCTGTCTGGGAAGCAAGGGATTGACATGCACATGCTCACAGCGTAAAAAAACGCAGCTTTAGCCAAAGGTGGGTTAACGTCTATTTTCAACGCATCATCTATCCTCAATCTATCCTCCTCTAACTTGGTGCCGTTCCAAACTGCGTTTGTCTACTACCACATCCAGTACCAGATACAGCCCTGACAGGTTTAAATCATAATGTTTACTGAGATTACATCATCAGTTTATAAAATAACTAGTAGAGTAGACTATAATTTATTTACTAAACTTTAATATGACATATTCATAGTTACCTAAATTGTCACTTAGCATTACTAAATATTGTTAAAGATACTGTCCCCCGTATCAGTTCCACGTACTGTAAGGTGGACTGTGCAGTACTACAATTACAGATTGTAGTCCATCTGTTTGTGTACTACAGTCAAACTTTGTTAGTCCCCTTTACTCTGTTTTAATGGTCAGGACCTCAATAGTAGTAGCAATATATAATAATATATTTGAATAAATATCTTTAATGACTTTAATATTTAAGATGTTATGTGAATCTTGATGCACATTTATATAATTAATACATCAAAGTGAATATAATGAATTAAAGAAAGGAACTGAGTGAGAAAGAATGTTATTTGTGGAAATTATACACTGCAGTATGCAATTGTCCTGCAGCTGCTCCTTCTCATTCTACCAGTCCGGCCCTCCTGGCTCATTCCAACTCCCCAGAATATTATGATCACCTGTAACTAATGCATTTCCAACTCCCATCTTTCATTAGTTAGTGCTCTGACTCAGCATATAACTGCCTGTTGTCATTTATGCTTGCCTACCTATATATTTATTCAGTCTGACACCGTGTATGCTGTTTATACCTACTTTCTATGACTTTCTCTGACTGAGTTTAAATTGTTTTAAAGTATTTGGGTTTTTCTGTTTATTTTAAATATAATTTTTAGTTCTCTGAGGGTAAGTGCATGTCTTTTACATGCTACATTGCCCTGATGAATATAGTTAACAGTTCTATTTCTATTTCTATCGATACACAGTATGCATTGTTATTGACCTTGACATTAAGAGTGTTTAGTACTATCTGCTGCAGTATGCAGACAGTAACATGAATTACTTAGTCTGATCCCTATGACAGCTTTATAACAATACTAGTATTACAAATTTTACATTTTACAGGTACCTTCATTTAAGTGCGGGACTTATAACAGTAAGAACAACAATAATAATAAAACAGCAAGCACTATTTAGTTCATCATGTTCATCCATGTGGAGGCAAACCAGGTTGTTTTAAACAATGTACCATTGCCACGAAACCCACAAGGGCTAAATTTCTGCAGAAGAATTTGCTTGATTTTGGGGAAAATGGCCATTGTATTTTACATGCCTAAGCTAAAAAAGACAAGTAACACTCTTACTGGTGAAAAGTGCAAAAAACAGCAAGTGTGACCATATGGGGTGCATCAGTGCCCTCAGCATTATCGCTGCATGTGCCTTTACTATTAATTCAAAGTATTTTTTGGTATTTTTGCAAGATAAATTCTGCCGTTAGGCTCCAATGTCCCAGTGTTCGTTTCAGCAGGACAATACCATGTTCCATTATGCATGAGTTACAACAGTTTGATTTTGTTAATATTGACCGGCTTGTCCGCAGTACAGATCTGTCTTCTGTTGAAAATATATGATGCATTATGAAGTAGAGAGTATGTAGTACATGAATGTGATTTTGTTGGGTACAGAGTTGGCAGATTGCAACGAGTGACTGACACAAAAAAAGAAAAAAAGACTACCACAGCATTTTACAGCTCTATGCAATACCTTCTGATCTACGACTAGTTGGTCAGGGATTTTATATTACAGAAAGACAATGACAGATACAGCATGCTAAATTATGATAGTACTATCTAAAAAGACAAGAGCATGAGCATGGGTGTAGATCTGTAAGAATGAAATGACTTGTACAGTCTCCAAATTTCTAGCTCGTTCAGAATTATCTAGTTATAGAAGTGAATTTTTAAAGTGAAGTGTAAGTATAGTGTAAAATTATCAATATATTTTGTAGTTTTTTGTTGTAATTTAGATTTTTTTCTGATGAGATCCTAATATACCCCCTCAAAGCAGTATGTTGAAGGGTCATAGTGGTGTTATATACTATTTTGGACATATCTTTAAAGTGTTTTATGTTTTTGGTGTTTGTATTTTTGGAGCTAGTCATAGGCAAGGACTGTATCGAAGAAAAGATGCTAGACATTAGATTTTTGGTTAATTTTCTTGTACCAAATTTATCATATGGATTGACTTCAACAAACTGCTTACTGTGTTTATAATTTCACATTAAAAACTGTATAGAAACTCACGATGAAAGGCCATCATTTGTGGAAAAATACACTTTGTCTGTGGCACATTTGTGGTATGACAACATTACCAGGGGGAGTACTCTTTAAGAAAACTTACTGAGGCTTGTTTCATTATAAATGTGTGTTCTAAACAGGACTAGATCTATAATATCGGTCTCATTTTTAATGAAGACATAGAGCATAGTCTGGCACATTAGGCAGCATTACATTCATCATTGTCATTATCTAATCAGTAGCATTCAATGCCAGATCCAATATTTGTTTGTAAATTCTTCAACATTTTACTGGTGTTACAGGTTGCTAATAGCATTTAAAAACTTAAAAAATTAAAATCTGTGACACAAGGGGAACAGAGTGGTGTAAGTTTGAGCCATGCTGACTTACGGTTGCCCTTCGAGGAGCTCTAGAAGGCTGAGCTCAGCCTGGAAAAGTGTTAAATGCTCATAAGGCTGCCATGACATCAGCAAGACATTTATTCATTTGGGATCTTATAATGATCTCCTAGGCTCCACAGTGTGTGGGAGAGCAGATGGTGGGTTTGTATGTTAGCAGAATCCTATGAGATATAATTATTAACCAACAGTATGAATAGATTGAAGTTTATATGATGAGCACATGACACCAATTTTTATAGACTGCATGTTTACTGAATTGTGCATGTGTTAGTCCTGTGTTAGAGTACAAAAGCTGCTGGGGTGTAGAGAATGACAACATGGTATGCAAAGATTCACTCTTGGGAAATGAGGCAAACTTATTCTCTCTGTTTTTTTGTAAATGTTGTTGCAGTGTTAAGGCTGTTGAAGGAGGGCGCTGATGTGAATACAGTGCTTTCTTCGGGAGGTTCCTTACTTCATCTGGTAAAAATGCCTTACAGCACACTCCCTTCAGAAGGGCCTTGTTTTCTTAACATCTAGTTGTACACTGTTCTCTCATTGTAAAGAAATTACCTCATTGATTATATAGTTTAAAGTAGTGTAATTTCAATATAAGATCCTAGGACTGCTTTTTCAATTGAATCGGAAATACTGTTTCATCTGTTGTTAAACTTTATTTTTGTTTGAGATAGTAACCTGTTAAAGACTAATAACGTTACTTTTACTGTTCTACTATTAATGAAGTTAAAGCAATGGCAATTAAAATCCCGAAATATAGGTGGAATCCAAATAATTTAAAATATTGTTGATTGACGTGCATTGAAATGTTAAAAACATTTTTACATTTTGTCATTTAATAGATGCTTTTGCCCAAAGCAACTTACAAATTAAAACAGTTTTATTCTCAATAGTTTTCTATAGTGAAGACTTAAAAAGTTAACCATCACCATAACTAAAATTATAACACATGCGATTTAATTGAATATACTATTATTATTTTCTACTATTACAAGAGCAAAATATCGATCACTGTTCTAAACAGTTGTAAACAGTACAGTTATTTTTCAAAGCTATTCTTTGGGATAAGCCTGTCCAATTATACATTGCGATCACAGTTTACTTCTGTTATTGAAATGTGCACCTCTGTTGCTTTTTGAGTTTTCAAAATGTTTTAAGCCTCAGTTACCAATAATGCCACTGTAATCCACTCTCTGTAGTGTGCACGCCATGACAACGTGTTTGCAGCAGAGGTTTTGATAGAACGAGGTGTGAATGTCAATCTGCAGGACGAAGACCTTTGGACGCCGCTGCATGTGGCCTGTGCCTGTGATCATGCTGATATGGTGCTTCTGCTGCTTTTGGTAAGAAATGTAACATTTTACTGTAATAGAAGATATCCTTAGTGTTATCACCCTAAATTGTCTCACCTTCTATTCAGGTTTATCATGGTTACTTTCAGTTTGATTTGCGCTTTTGATCACTGTGTATGTGGAGTTTCACACATGGTCTTCCCATGTCCACATGAGCTTTCTTCCAACTTCCATTTGCACCTTTCAGAAACATGCAATTATGTAAATTGGATGAAATGTAATTGCCTTATAGGATTTCAAGGCCCATATACATGAGTGGAATGTTAGTGGAAGAGCATTTGGTGTAAAACCTGTGCCAAATACATATTAGTGGCAACCCCTAACAGAGAAAAAAAAAAATGCATTATGTGTTTGATGTAAAATGAGTCTGTACAATTTTTTTGTGTTTTTTTTTCATGTAATTAAATGAGGATATTTATCATTTTCCAAATTCTGTCAAACATACAGCATGCGACATACACAGCTATCTCTTCTGAGTCTGATCGAGGGGGTTTCAGATTGAGGCGTTCTGAACAAAGGTGTTGATGACACAAAACTCAGAGTTGGTAAACAGAGGCACAGGCTACTGTGGTTATATGATGATAGTTGAGACAGTAGTAGGATTCTGATTTGAGATTTTTTGTTTATTGTATGTTTTGTGGTTACATGTGTTTGTAAAAACTAACATTTAGGAACATAGTTTACCATGAGCTCAGACAAAATTTCCTAACAGTATTTCTATCTGTATAGAATCCCATGGATGTTTCACTTTATATATTTGTACACTTAATCTCACAGTTCATAGATAATCTATAAAGAGTTTTTTTCTTTTTTTTGTGAATACTACTTGTAAAATCACTTGATTTTGAACCCAAACTTACAGTATTTCTTAAAATTAAGTTATTGGCATTATTTATTATTTACATTTAGTCATTTGCTTTAGTATTTGCTTTTCTGATTATTTGCAGTTTGTGGTTTTCTTATGAAGAAACATTTTTAAAAGTTCATAAACTCTGCTTCACCATCCTTATTCCCTAACATCACATTTTCCTGCTTTACTTTTTAATTACATGCCTGTCTACAGTTTCTTTAATTTTAAAGCATTTCTATATTATTTATGCCTCTGGCGGTATCGTCTGTCACACTCTCCTTTAGAAGATTAAAGGAGCTTATGCATTGATGGATAAGAGTAAAAATATGGAGCAAAAGACTAGGAGCGTGACTGCTTATGACTCAGAGCTGCCTAAACTCAACATTGTAAATTTAATGAGGTGAACCAGAATACATTTAACAAGCCAACCATGATTATTATATGTATGTGCATGTCTGTCAGATGTTTAAATTGAACTAATGAAGCAAACAGACTTCAGTCTTAATAAAGAGAGTAAATGTAAGTTTCGGTAAGATACAAAGTACTACTAAGCTAAGCTCAATCAACTGGCTGTTTGTTGTCCACCGGTGGGCATACAATTTCTCGCAAAAAATACCTCATGTGGTCTTGAGTAACAGATTGTGGTAATTGTGACAGATATAAAATATATAGATTTGAGTCATGAATTGGTGATTTTAGTGTGAAGGAATTCCGGTGGCCTGCATTTCTAAATTTCTAGAGGGGACTATATTCTTAAGGAAATCATTCTCAATATTCAATATATCTAATATCTTTATAATTAATCAAAATTTGCGTCTGCGTGTTTGTGTTAGTGTTATTGTGTGCAAGGAAATCCTATATTTAGGTGATGTGGAAGTTGTTTTGTTTCGTGTCTTTTCTTCTCAGTTAGTTAAAGTGTCAGAAAAAAAAACAAACCCCCCCCCCCCCCCCCAAAAAAAAAAAAAAAAAAAAAAACGACCAAGAAGTGACACTCATGCATAAATTGACCTTTAAACCTTTCGCAGGAACCGTCATCACAAGCCTGGGTTAAATTTCAGCCAATTAATGGATTTGTCTCTTACGTGCTGTGGATGAGTGAGGGTTTGGTCTGTTTACAGTGATTGGATCCAGTGTGGCAGTGCATCCAGATGCAGCATATTTGTGATGCGCTCTGGTACCAATTTAGTATATTTGTGTGTGAGGGTAAGTCTCTTTTTGATTGTCCACTGAGACATAGTGGATGTTTGATGTTAATGATGTAAGTCCCACCAGTGGAATGTGTTCTGGCAGATGATTTTTTTGTGATCTATTTTGCCTACTGTTCTCACAGAAAAATTTATCCAATCCGTACAGTGAAACACACATTTACACGCACTAGTGAAGTGCACTTGCATCTTTGCATTCGATGTCCAGGGAGCAGTTGGGGTTAGGTGCTTTACCCAAATCACAGGTCACAAGGATATATCCTTAACCATAACCTACGATTGATGTACATATGGGCTTAGTGGTTCAGGGAAACAGGTGGGTAGGCAGGACAACAATATGCAAATAAGTCGCACACACATCTTCATAGTGAATTACATGTTAAAACTACTTAATAATGGGGGGTGTAAAGTCCATATGACCTGTATTGTAAACATTAGTATATATATAAATATATATATTCATTCATTAATTATATTCCGCTTTATCCTATATTAGGGTCGCTGGGAGGGGGGGGGGTTCCCCTTGCCCATCCAGGGGAGAACGTTTCAAACACTGTGCAGACATACCCAGAGCTGACAGAGTGCCAATCTATCGCTGAGCACACACTCACACACACAGACATGCACACAAACACACTCTACATGGGGCAATTTGGAGAACCCAATTGACTTGATCCATGTTTTTGGACTGTGGGAGGAAACCGGAGAACCCGGAGGAAACCCATGCGGACACGGGGAGTACGTGGAAAGTCCACCCAGATGGGGATTCGAACCGGGAATCCCTAGTGCTGACAGGCGAATGTGCTAACCACTAAGCCCCTATATATATATATATATATATATATATATATATATATATATATATATATATATATATATATATATATATATATATATATATATATATATATATATAATTTATATTTATATAAAAAGGTGAGCCACCGGGACCTTGAAAATAAAAACTGACACTGATAAAAGATACAATAAGGCAAAACTAAATTGCTTTGCATGACAAATTTGGCTCACTAATATAAAAATTAACTTTTTTGTTTGTAAAATAGCTGGTGGAATATAAAAATAAATTGACTTTTAAAAGACTTCCAAAGGCATTACTGATTCATTATTACTTCTTTATTATCTTACATGGCTGAGCTCCATGTGTCCCACAAACAAGTCAACTAGTTAAACAAAGCTGGGTTCAAATGTTAAAAAAATTGTAAGTAAATATAATATAATAAAATAGCTGGTGGAATATAAAATTAAATTGACTTTTAAAAGACTTCCAAAGGCATTACTGATTCATTATTACTTCTTTATTATCTTACATGGCTGTGCTCCATGTGTCCCACAAAGAAGTCAACAAGTTAAACAAAGCTGGGTTCAAATGTTAAAAAAAATTGTAAGTAAATATAAAAAAGCATATTACATAATATGTAACTAAAGACGATGCATTTAAATACATATGCATGCATCTATGAAGATGCTAATGCTGCCGGTATGCTAAGTTGCGAACACTAAAATGGTGAAGCTCTTTAAACCTGTAACTTTACGCATTATTATTACATAAAACTGCGTAAAGTTACAGGTTTAAAGAGCTTCAACATTTTAGTGTTTTCTGCACTTATAAATAAATGCCTGGTATATATTTTGCATTTATTTATAAATTCTTAACGGTGCCAATAAAAACCTTTCTTAAGTTAAGCTGTGAGCACATTTTGACTTTTAAATCGTATGAATTCTTTTAGCTGGTTTTAAAAAGCCTCTTTTCTAAGTGCACTTAAACACCCTCTAAATGAGAACCTGTATTTTTTAAACTTGGTTTTAGAGCAGTATACACTATATTTGTTTTAACTAACTAACACAACTAATAAAGATAGTGTGAGTAGTCATATCTTTGTAGAACTTATTTGTACAAATAAAATGCTATGCATTCTGTTACAAAGGGAATACACATTTAGTTTTGTGTGCATTTTTGTGTGCAAGAAAAGGAAGATGGATATTTCTGCAGCTGTGTTGCATTTGTTTGTGTGTAGTGTGTAAAAAAGTCATTGAAAATGTATGAATGAATTTCTAAAAGTAGGCCTCATTTGCATAGTAGAGTGTGAGAAGATTGGCGGAGTGCTCATGAAGCAGAGAGGATATTACAGTTTAATTATTAGCACAAGGAGACTCTTCATTTCTCTTTCTCTCTCTCTCTCTCTCTCTCTTTCTCTCACTCTCTCACTCTCTATTTCTTTCCCCCTTTCTTTCTCATTCACCATCTCTTTAGGCAGAAAAGTCGTACTGATCACAGATAGTGTGAAAGCTTGTAATTTAAGCAAAAAAACACTGCATGTGAAATTAAGACTGCATTAAGAATGCATTTTTTACTCATTATTTATTCATTCATTATCTTCTGCTTAATCCTCTACTAGGGTCGTGGGGGGTTCCCCAGGGGAGAACGTTTCAGGGGCTGGGCAGATAGACCCAAGAGAGGGCGCCAGTCTAAGACAGGGCGCCAGTGTGTGCATGTGAGTGCGCTACTGGGGCACACTCACATGCACACACGCTATATGGGGCTATTTAGAGCATTAAATTGAATCGATGTTTTTGGACTGTGGGAAGAAACTGCAGGACCCGGAGTAAACCCAAGCGGACATGTGGAGCATATGGAAACTACACCCAGATTGGGATTCAAACCTGGAATCCCCAGCGCTGAGAAGCGAACGCGCTTACCACTAAGCCACTGCCCCCCTACTTTTTACTCATTATTAATCATTTTAATTAAAATCAAATTATTTTATAAAATAATTATTTTTGTTTTAAATCTAAAATGTTAGCTAGTTTAAGATGAATTTGTTCAATTTAACCACAGTTTAATTTGTGTTTCAGTTTTATTATGCTATAGTATAAATGTAATGGTTGATAACTAATGTCAGGTTTTTCCAAGTTTAATAAGCTCTTGCTCAAACCAAGTGTTTCCTCTAAATTGCTCTTGCGGTCATATATATTATGGGGTGCTCGGGGAACATAGTTAGCTAAAAGATCATTAAAAGGGTTACTGCACAGAACTTTCACAAGATACTTTCCCTTATGAAGACAAAGAGATTAAAGCAGTTTACAATTTATATTTAGTGAATTATTCTCCTGCCATTACTTATTGTTTTGTCATACCAGACGGTTAGGCAGACCTCATTATTCCATCTACATATAATCTATATTTTCATGTTTTCCCACACTTTAGCCATAGTTCTTGTTCTGACATTATGTCTGAAGACGATAGCACTGAAACCCAAAATCATTTTCATGCCTTTTTATCCCAAAACAGTCAGTGTAACACTGTCATTTTTGGCCAGGATGTGGAGGCAACAAGATGTTAACTTGCTATAAAAACACCTGTAATTGTTCAGGGCAACTCTACTGGAGCTGAAAGTTAAAGTAAAGAAGTGACCTTTTTTGAGAAGTAAAACTGTTTTTTCAGTGAAAAATTTAGCTCTTTAGCTAAAAGATGTGGTTTGAGGTTGCAGGTTTATTATGTGGCATCCCAGTGCAGCCAGACTGAGTCGCCAGTGATGTCATTATAATATAAATTATTTTTGTACAGGAACAATGTTCCCTTGTCCTTCAGATTCCTTTTACCAAATGCAAGTTGATGGATTGTGCATACGTGCATGCGTGTGCATGGTTCTTTATGATGGGCAAGCCTTTACCCTATGAATCCAAGATAGGCTACCTATAAATTTGAAAATCAGATAAGAGGTATATTAATATGAAAAGCATACAAGTCAGGTATGTTGATAGCCATAGTACATTAAGTCTTGTGTCAGAAACGTTGCAAGTGTTTTTTTATGGGATGATGTATTACTAATTCTGTGACATTTATTTTAGGGAACAGTAAACGATTTAAAGCAGTAACCCAATTTTGTTGACATGGTTGTAAATTGGGCAACTTGTTAGAGGGATTTGTCAGGAGCTAATGTAGGCGCTTTCTCATTATTTATGAAATGGGAATTAAGATCTAGATGATTCTCTTGTCTGCGGCAGCATTTACATCAGCATTCCCTCCAATGCTTCTACACACAAACAAAGGTGAGTCAGCCTGCACTGAATGGCTCACTCTGTTGCTATGGATACGCACTTCGGAGCTCATCTGTGCTAGTTTCGATGGCTATTCCCTTAATTTTCAACACACCAATTCTTCACCAACATTCACTTTGGTTCGTTATGGTCTGCATGTATAAATAGATCGGCAAATCTAGCTTAAAAAATCTGGACAATCATGAACCGTTTATTAGACCATGTCTGTAATCCAAATTTTATTTTCTTCACACATTTGCTTACATTTGCTCTTTAATTTTTCAGACATTCTGAAGACCAATACATTCATTGTTTTTTTATTTTTATTTTTATTTTTTTTATTTCTCCACTTTTTTCCATTCCAAAGTCTTCCAGTTAGTCTCAAAACCTAAAGGCTTTAGCAGCGTTCTGTTTCCTCCAATGTTAATGCTCTTATCACCGTAGTGCCATGCTTGCTTTGGGATGAAGCTTCCCACTCCCTCACACACTCCTCTCTCACCATAGCTCTTTCTTTCTTTACTTCCCATTTTGCAGTGTACTCCACTCTCCCCCTTATACAAGCGTGCTTGAAAGAAAATTGGATCACTGATTTTTTATAAGTATATTTTTAGCTCTTTCAGGATGCCAGATCATATTTTGAGTGTGAGGAAACCTTCTCCCTCATTACATATGAATTTATTAATGTTAAATGCAGTATTGGTTTAGCCAATGCATATTTGTTTTATGTGTTGCATCTGCTATATAGTTGGGCAGTAAAGCATAAGCTTTTCGACATTGGCACTTTGGGTCTTTTATTGACTAATAACTATGTTGATGAACCACTTAATTCATGAACCTTGTGTTTAGTTTTCAACCTCAGATTTTTTGCTTAATTATATTAAATCCAGCGAGGGTGGCACGGGGACTTAGTAGTTAGCACATTCGTGGCTCAGCACTGGGGATTCCCGGATCAAATCCCGATCTGGGTGGAGTTTCCATGTTCTCCCCATGTCCGCGTGGGTTTCCTCCATGTTCTCTGGTTTCCTCCCACAGTCCAAAAACATGGGTTTACGGTGAATCGACTGCTTTAAATTGTCCCTATAGTCTGTGTGTTCCCAGGCCTGGTAAAGGATGAGGCTTATGTCAGGAAGGGTATCCGGCGTAAAGCACTGGCCAAATCTTAAATGCGAGTTCATCTCGGTGGCGACCCCAAAATAATAAAGAAGAAAAGAAGAAGAAAATATTCAATCCAGCAGTCACACGGTATCCAAGCATTTTTAGGCTTGGAATATAAGACTTGGACAATTTTTGTCAGTTTCTGTTCTAAGGTAGTAATCCATGAATTCAAGAATAATCGGCTGCTCTAATATCTGCCCATATTCAAAGTGCCCGTGTCTCAGTGAGTGAGTCAACTTTGTGGAACCTTTTAGAAGTGATACTATAAACATTTTATTACCTTATTTTCCTTTTTAAGTGTAATAGTATCATTAATGTTTACATTTAATTAATTGTGTCATTAAATAGAGTGAAATAGTTTTTTATTCATTTGTCTGTAAGTAAATGTATATATATATATATATATATATGAATAGAAAATAGAAAACCAGATATGATGTAGAATTAATATAAAATATTTTGATTGTATTGTAAGTATAGAGTACCAACTAAAAAGCTGGGATTTAGTGGAATTGCAGTGATTACAGAAGACATATTGAGACAGACATTTGATGACTATTGTTCTCAAGGTTTTCATAAGTTGTGGGCTTGTTTTTAAACATGGAAATGAATTTGGTTGTAATGCTTGCTAAATATGTTTCTAGAACCACATCACTGCACTCTTCAAGCTATGCTTTCATTTAATGGTGTCTGGTGCCACTGGTCAATTATCAGATCAGATTTAGATTAAGAGGAGCAATTAGGGCTAAGCTTGTTTCTGTTTAATAGGCCACAGAGTCCATCATCAGGCAGATCAGATGCAATGGAGCATTTACTCTCATTATTATCTGATGATAAACTTGAGGTGTTCCATTTTATACCATCCTGACAGGGCTGTCTCAACTCTGATTCTTACTCTTGACAGGAGTTGGACCTGGCTTATTATCTTCCAGGGGAATGTCAAACTCAGTTACTCCAGGATACAGATTATATTTAGAGTCATATGGTGTGGATATTTGTCCTCTGTGTTTCCTGTCATTGAGGTCATTGCACCTTATCTATTTTTCCACGCTGATTACTTGAACTTTAAGTTTTTTAAGTGATGTTATTATTTCATTTCATAATTACAGTTTTCTATTCCCAAACACTACAGTAATACTGGGTAGTTGTAGCTTTTGCTATGAAGTCCATCTCAAGTCTGACAAACTGCTTTATATGATGATCAGAGCAGTTGTACAGGGTGGTTATCTGAAAGGCCTTTCTATCAGCTCTAAGAATATTCTTCTTTCTGCATTGGCCTTGTTAATAAACACAGCATGTCCATCTGCAAAACTTCCACTCAGTGACTGTTTTTAATCATCATCATGAGTAAACAGTATAAACAGAAATGTGTAGAAATATTCAACTCAGCCATATGCCAACAATCATGCTACAATTAACATCAATTAACAGTTGAGTTCCACCATTCTGATTCTTCATGTGTACATTTCCCAAAGCTACATATTTGTATGCATTGCCCTCCTGTTTCATGTTCGGTAAATAAGATAAGAAGAATAAAAAGGTATTTGGTATAAAGTACTCAATAATTTTCAACATTAATTTCCAATATTTATTAAGAAATCTCAAATCATAGTTGCAGATACCCAGATACCCAGATATATCATATGCATTTATGATATATAATTTCAGATTTTGCCAAATGACTGTAGTTTATTTATTTATTTGTTGTATGATAAATGGGTTTGGCCCTCTTTTCTAATGTCATTGATTACTCTGCATAGAACTAATTTTGATATTACTATATTTCTACCTACAACACTCTTGTTTTAGCAAACCTTATATATAAGGAGAATCTATAGATGTTGACCCCTTTGACTTAGTTTAGCATTTAATCTGAGTAAATAGGTTGGGAAGCGCAACCTAGAAAGCTAATCAATAGCTGCAGTCTACTTTGAATGGACTAATGCCAGTTTTAGCAGCTCGCCCTCATCAGTCACATAGTGCTGAAAGCAGAAAAAACAGCCAGTAAACTGCCTACACAATCTTGTAATACTCCTTGCTCAATGTCGTCCTTCTTTCAGCTGCATTTTAAGCACAAAGGTACATTTTGCTGTGTGTTCTTTGATGCAAAGTGTATAGATTATATTTCTGCACACATTTGTGTTTGCAGTGGTCTGAGTGATCAATGAAACATTTTAACTTAATGAGCATTCAAACAAATATACACTCAGACCAACAGCTGGGCATCAAAGCTTTTGAATCATAAAGCATCAGTCAACCTTCTCTTGTCAGTGTCCTTTTGTTGCAGTAAGTTAAATCTGAATCCTCATACTGGTGCTTTGTATACTTATGTGCGTTTCAGCTGCCAGAGTTGGATGCAATATTATCTCCTGCTACGTATATCTCTCAACACCCCAACAAGCTGTGTTCTTTCTTTGTAGCTTTGAAGTTGTAAGAATGTGTGTACAGTGTCATGTATTACCATTTTACTTTCTTATAATGCTTATGAATACAGACAAAAGGACATGTTTAATCTAATTAATCCATTCATTAACCTGAATTTGACCTTTTTTTTTGGTCTTTTTTTGCCCGAAACTCTTTTATATTTAATTAATCAATGAAGAATAGACTATCTTTGTTTAAAACTGTTTCAAGCAATTCATTGAAGTCATGTGGATATTAGTTGTTGGTGTCATGACAGGCATTTCTCTGTAGGGGTTTTGTATCTCAGACAAGTGCTGACATTTCCATTTTCCCTTAATAATTTCCATCTTTGTCTTTTTTCTTTTTCTTTTGCCTGGGTGCCTCTAGCTCTCTTTGTCCCACATCCAAGTATCTGAGTAAAATGTTTGCATATATTTACAAATCAATTAGAAGTATATACTTACTGAAACCTGTACCTGATGTCAATTCACATGTTTATTCAGAGCATGTTATTTGTGCCTGCCACACTCTTTTGTACAGAAAAGTCATCCATTAGGCTGAAGCTGACATTGCTGAACCAGACAGCTTATGTGTTCTTATCCCTGCCTAATAGAAAAGCTAGATTAACCTTTTCATGAGTATAATGTCAGTGTTGCTTAAAAGTTCACATTTTTTTATGTTTGCATATGTATGACCCTGCTTCATTAGATTTTACCATTGCCCCTAAAGGTAGCATTATGCAAGCATATTTTACTTGGTCATTAATTTATTAAAGACAAAGGACCAGTAGTACGTAGTTGTGTCTGGTAATTAGCTGTTAGTTTGAATGTGAAATTAAAGAAATTAAAGGTTATTTCAGATTGAAGATTTGTTAGGATTTTAGTTGCAGGTTTTATTGCATTAAGGGTTTCACTTTTTCATTTTTTCAGATTAACATACTTTTGACATGTTCTGTATGTGATATGTGATATTGGATGATTTTATCTAGGAAATAAATGACTATGTAAAATTATTATGCCCAAGTAGTTTAATAAGGTAATCTGCTTTTATAACTTTTTACATATATTCAAGCATCACTGTATGTATTGCCATTCCAGTAAGTTGTGTCTCTTTGGGGTTTACGGTTTTATCACATTTGTTTTGTCCAGAGGAAGCAACGATTTTCTGTCTTCAAAAAATTTAAAATGCATGGCTACCCTGTCTGTAACAATTTAGAATGTGATGCCTTAAAAAGCAATCTTCATCGTCAAAAAAAGGATTTTTATAAGTAACTTTCACCCCACATCTTTTACTTAAATCATTCCTACTCCAAATACAATTTGAACATTATAAATTGTACAGAGCTCACAATTGTAACATTTAAGAATTTAAAAGGATGACTTTAATAACAATTTTTCTATTCATGCATAAATCTACTTTGTGAAATAACCATAATGAATAAAATAATATAGTTATGTAGGATATGTATATTAAAAAAGTATTGTAACTAGATTATTATTTGATTATTCTACAAATTGTATTTATTTCTCTATTATTTTTCTGTTATATGACTAAATTTCACACAGACTAGATGTGTTCTCTTGCACTTTATTTATATTGCCACCCACATGAATTCTGTGAACCCATTAATCATAAGTAATCCCCCACTAGCTACATACCCACAGTTTTAGTGTGTCCCCATGTCTTCTCCTTAGGGATTATATTTTTAATGACTTAGTTAACTCCCTATTGTCTGTTAATGTTGTTCAGCCTGCATGCAGGTACCCCAGTATGCTGGAAAAGTAAGATAAGTAGATGTTGTTTATCACTGATTGTTGACTAAAGAATCAGGGTGACAGAATCATTTTTTTATACATGGAGCTCACTCTTTTGTCTGTGTCTCTGCGTCTGAAAGGCTGGGGTCGATGTACAGCTTCAGGACATATATGGGAACGTTCCACTCGACTATGCCAGTGAAAGGACTGAAAGCAGCTACATCCTCATCAAACACATGGAGGAAAATGGTAGGGTCAATAAATAATAAAATAATGCCATTATCTTATTGTTTAAAATGAGGTTTTTAAATATTAAAATATGGAAACAAAGTGGTTTAACATTTTTGCAGTTTCATATAAATGTATTATATTTCTCTATATTTATAAAGCAGATTTTATGACAGAATATTGTGTCCTTTATTTACTTGAACTTAAAACAATATGTCAGTGCTTGTACATTGTTTTGAAAACCAATGGCTAAAGGTCGTTATCCTGCTGCCATATATGGAGCTTTGACTTATTTGAGAAATAGCTTGTAAACGGTTCATTAAATATATCCACATAATTGTGCTAGCAGTGAGATAGAAGTCAGGATTAATGACCAGAGACCTAATTGAAATAAATGGAGATTTAATTAAAAAAGTCTGTCACAACGAGAAATGTACTAACATAAAAGAATGATTTACTTAAGGCTGTAAACTGATGTTCTAATATTGTTGTAATATTTCTGTTAAAATGAAAATTATAATTGGTTTACTAAGAGTAGTGGTCTCCCAAGAGGGCAGACTGGCCAAATTGGGTGCTCTAATCATACCTCTATCTATTCTGTTATCACACATTGAAAGTAAAAGCCATTTAGTCCACTCATCCATCAGACTGAATCCATAGGGTAAACAAGGTTCCATATGCAAGGACTAGGGCACAAAAAGACAAAACATTCTTCAATGTAGGGTGCCTGGCTATCTACAAATAAATAGACCAATTATTTACATTACTAATTAATTTTAGTTTTTTGCAGTTAGTAAACAACAGGGAATGATGTTTGTCGACATGCCTGTTGTGTCTTGGTTATGCATTTCATTAGATTAAATAGGATTTAAATTTAATTCATTATTAACTTCATATTAGTTTACTAACTGGTCATTTTATTTAGGCAGTGATTTTACCAATAGTTATTACAAAATAACACATTGTTTAGGCCAACAGCAATAGAAAAATCTCCCTGGCATAAGGAAGAAACCTGAGAGAAGCCAAGCAGAAATGTCCCCCACCTTCTGCTCTGCTGACAATAAATGGCAAAATCAGAGCAACTTATTGAGGTGGAGGCAATATAGTTAGAACAATTTATGGTGACTTATGTTCAATATCCCAGCAGAGTTCTCCTAAGCTCACATCTTATTACAACAGGACGTTGTTTTCTATTAACATGTACTATGTGTGTAGGTCTGTTCAGTGTAAAAGAAGGGGAATATAATAAGGATTCAGTCAGAACTGAAATGAATGCATAGAAAATTAATTTGTCTAATTTCTTAAAAAGTGTTTTTTATCATGGACTTTGAGAAACAGCCAAATAATAACATGCACATGGTGATCTAGTCCTGCTGTGCTGTATGATGTGCACAGGAGTTATCAAAGCTAAATCCCTGCCAGGAGTTAAGAAGTATCTGTGTTTTTAGTAAAAAGAGTAAAAATGTTGACTGGATGATTTTAATGCTTATGATTTAATGTTTTAATGTACTTTGTTTAGCTTTCTGTTTAATTTAATGCACAAGTGAATTATTGCTGTTTTGAAGGTCAACATGGCTGCAACACTGTGCCAGACTACTGTATCTAATAAACTTCTAACCCAGCATATAGCAAGAAAGAGATTTATTTCCTCCCTCAATTCAAATTTTATAAAATTGCATGATGGATAACAGGTTTCTCTTTCCAGCAGTGCCATGAAACCATGAGAAACTATTCTGCTTCAGCAGGAAATGATCAATAGCAGAGCCCCTCGACGTTTGCTTGACAAAAGATTGATCCTCTAAACGCTACTTCAAATACAGTGACCTTTTCTCTCCTACATAGAACACTCAATTTTCTCCAGCTAGTTCACTGTTTGCTAAACAAACTGATTTATTGATGTTCTGTATATACATGAGCTATGTAAAACAGGTGAACTTTAACTTTAACTTTGGTTGTGCCACTTAAAACAACATTTCAGGTACATGATAAATATTAGTTGTGAAAAGAAATTTTGATTCTTTGCTACTGTAATTAACTAGTTGTCTGTTTGAATTAGTTTCATTTGTGTTAAAAATCCACTCAAAATATTTTCAGAAATAAATGCTAAAATTAGCCAGCTGATAATTCAATATTAAGTTTGACAAGATCATGTACTTAAACATGTACTTAAAAATCAACAAAACCAGTCAGTTATTCTTGTTTTAACAGGCAATTTTCCTGTTAAAGTTTCCTGTTAAACTTTTCAAATTTCCAAAAATTGAAGTTAACACTAAAGATTTAGAGGTGTTTTTTTTTAATGTTTTTTAGGCCTATTCTGTAGTGTATATTTAAAAAATAAATTGTAAATCCCAGAGGTTAATAGATTTTTTTGGGTACATTTTTTATTCATGACTATGCATAAAACAAGGGACTTGTGTGAACATTATTTAACATGTGTTTGAATTTCAATCTTTTTATTTTTATATTTTATTTTATTTACTAATAAATAATATAAATAAAATAATTTAATTTTTTAAATTTAATTTAATGTTTTGTTTTCGAGTATATGTATACCACTGAACAAAGTCACATCACAAAGATTCTCAATAGTGTTCAGGTCTAAACTCTGTGGAGATAAACCATGTGTGAAAATAATGTTTCATGCTCCCTGGACTACTCTTTTATAATCTGACCCTTCGGAAACAGATTATCATCTTATCTATGAACACATGATGTGTCTTTCCACATGGTTGTTTACATAATTAGAAATGCTCAATAACACAATGCATTTGCTATATTAAATCATTCCACTTGCTTTTGCTAAAGATGCAATTGTCAGTTGTAATTATCTCTGAAACAGGTTAGTTCCACCAATTAGTGTTTAACATAGGGTCTAGTTTACAGCTAAAATGAAATTAAGAGAATAATTATTTCGAAAGATGTGTCTGTTGGGAAAAAAACAAAATACTATAACTATCTATGTGATCTTAAAATAAGAACACAGAACTGTTCAGAGGGCTAATGAATGTTTTATACCTGTCTTTGTGTTTGTGTGTGTGTGTGTGTGTGTGTGTGTGTGTGTGTGTCTGTCTGTATGTTAGGAATAAATGTGAGCTCCATGCAACAGATAAAGATCCAGAGGTCCTCTGCCATGCTGTCAGATGTGCAACAGCTAATCAACAGTGGAGCCAGTGTCAATCTCCAAAATGATGATGGAGTCACACTGGTAATTACATTATTCAGGATCAAACCCATTTACAAATTTTAAATATACATAGCTTTATGTTTTAAGTAATTTTAAAGAGTTGTTACACATGTTAGTAGGCCAAACAAGACTTGTAATTTCTCAATCACTTCACTTAATTTGTTGCCTGTAGCTACACATTGCATGTGCTAGTGGCTATGGGAAGGTGGTGTCTTTGCTACTGGAGAGTGAAGCAGATGTACAGGTCACAGACCACAACTACTGGACTCCTCTGCACCTGGCTGCCAAATATGGACAGGTCAGTCTTACTAATGAACAGCACTTCTAAGTTAATGTTTATTTATTTATTTATATTTTTGGTAAGATTTGCCAGACGAAGAAATGGTTTTTATTACTTATAAAGTTCATTATTTGTCTGACTGGTGTAACTGCCACCAGACTCCCATTCCTGCCTCTACTGCTTACTCCCTCCTCATTTTAAAGTGCAGTAAATCCTATTCTGGAAATGTTATATTTATTTCAGGACAATGCATAGGCTTATTCTGCATGTGTTGAAACACTGTTTTTGTTACGGAGACTATGGACCTATTAGCAATTCGTCATTCTTTTATTAAAAATGTATGGAGCATCTTAAAACAAACATCACAGACTGTCGCTAAAGTCTTTCATCAAGCAACAAGGAGCAAATGGCTTTCATTAGTTCCTAAATGATTTATAAAGTATAATTAAATGAAACGGATTGGTAGCATTTTAATTAATGTTCCTTTGTCATTTTATGCAGAATACCAATTTATTTCTGAATTTGTTTATATTTGCAAATTGAAATTAAGTTTAGTAAAATCACTGATCATTTTATTGTACTTTTGCCAAATAATTTCTTTATAGAATTTTACAAAACAAACTTTTTCACAATGATATCATATGATAAATCTTTAAACTAGAAGCTTAAAAGCATTTTTGTAAAGGTGGAGATTGATTTTTAGAGTGAGGCAAGGCTAGCTGAGAAATCTTGCTGACATGATCAAATATTTGATTACGATTAAGGCCACTGAGCTGGTCTGCTGACAAAGGCAGTTCAGTCTCTGCAGAATAGTTCTTTCTCTCATTCCATTTTCATTCCAAGGCTGCACTGTTCAATTTGAAAATACATTCCATATTACACCCTTTTTAAGGTTTAGGTACAGTACATTTACAACTGGTAAAATACCAAATTTTATAGATTTTTGTCAATTTAATTTGATTTTGTATTGTCTGTCCATGTGTCCCAATTTTGTGAACTTGATATCTAATGCCTTAAAAGACAATTATTTGAGGGGTATTTAGGGTTTGAACAAATTGACAAGAGGAAAATGGAGGTAGGGAAGGAGTAAAAGAGCAGGTACTCGTTTGCCAGTCGGACAGCTTTACCCAGTGATGACAGTTGGTCTTAGACCCAGTGGGCAGATGAGTACGTGAGTCAGTTTATTCCCTGACATTGTACAGACAAAGCAAAAAAAATGCTGGAGAGTGCACTACTCAAATGTATTACACCTAGTAAGAAAAATGGCTGAGAACCAGTTAAAAACTGACTTCAGTTTTCAAAAAACATATTTATTTATGCTTTTAATTGATATCTATATGAACTTATAAATAATTATTTCTTTTCTTAAAGTGAATTGCTACATGTGTCAAATATTATGTGTTGGTAAACTTAAAGATAAAGAAACGAAGATTAAATGCATTTATCTCTTTATCTATGCCTCATTGTGGAGTTGTTTATGCATTAGATTTGTGTCTAGCTCATTTCTGTATTATTAAAGGTATTACATAAATATAATGTATTTTAATTTTCAAGCGGCATGCAGTTAACAACAGTACAGTAGTAAGTACAGTATGCAATTTACATCATATGGCAATATTTAATAAATAGCCACTCTATTATAGCACCTCTACTTTCACATGCTTTTATTCCTAATTTATTATTATTTTTTTTTACATGTATTTAGTTTGGAGCTATATATGTTAATGATTTAATGGTAGACATGCAGTGCAGTCTGTAATTTCTGTAGTTTTTATCTTTACTGGATTTGAAAAATGTTTGCTATTTGTGCCGCCATAAAACTGTTGACACTTATTTCATGGCTTTGTTGTATACTCACTTGTGATCAAATGGGATTTGTCATATGGGACATTGTCATATGGGACATTCAGCAAACTGTTATCATAGCTATAAAAAACAAACTGTTGCTAAGGATGCTATGCTTCTGTGATACTACTGAAGAAGCTGTAAAATCATTTTATATCAATGTGAGAATCTTTTTTCTTTCTTAAATTATTGACATCTTCAGTAAGTACACATATAATAACATGATATTATTCAATGATCTGACCATTATAGCGAAATTAACCCCTTCAAAAATATTGAAGACCTGCATAACCCTTTTCAGGTTTATATTGCAGTAATTACCTGCTTCCTGTACAAACTGAAGGTAAAAGCATTTAAAAGTGTGCCATTGTGTTTCAGTCATGCGTATCATGCATGCATTTTACAGCACTCCCCAATCATTTTCTATCGTTCTTACATTCTTAGGTGTTGGTTTTAAGTTAGAGTCACAAAATATTATGTCAGTACACATATTTAATAAATATATTTAAAGGGTAAGACCATCTCTTTGAAAACTTTGTTTTCATAAATTTGGTTGTTGGGGAAGCTTCTGACTGAGGGTGGTAAATGTTTTGCCATTTAGTTCAAATATAATTTTTTAGCTTTGCCATTTTTTCAATGAACTGGCATATTTGATATACCAAAATCATCAAAATTTAAACAATACAAAGAATATAGCATTAAAATAAGTAATAATTATACAGCTGTTAAGTTGCGTAAAGTGTATATTTGCATAAAGATGTTGCTGAGTTGCTGTTTACATGTTAATATTCATGAAGGTGACATTTAAGGTTTGTGCATTTTTTGGCGTGGATGTTGTGGACTAATATAGAATCCACTCCTTGGAGAACTGCATTTATTGTTTTACTTTTGTTATTCTATATTTCGTTCTTATTATAAATTACTTGAGAGAATGCTGCAGTGCTTTGTTTGTCATGTGCTTTGGTTATATAATAGTGTGTGAAAAGCTTTAGTGTATTTTTTTATTCGATGCATTTTAATTGTTTTTAATTTAATCCTATTTCTGGAATAAGATTATTTCTGTTTATGTTTTGCTCAAACTTGTTTTGTCTCGCACTGAAATATGTTTTTTTTTTTTTTTTTTTTTTTTTTTTTTTTTTAATAAATTATAAGTTCAGTACAGTCTTAAAGATGACACCCATGGGCTTTTCTTTCTCTTCCCCTCTCTCTTCCTCTCTCTCTCTCTCCCTCCATGTTCTTTCACACAGGTATAGTCAGTTTCAAGTATTGCAGAGAGTAAGGTGACTCAGCACTGCAGTCAGCATTGTTACTAGCTTTGTGTGTCTGTTACTACAGCTTCTGTCAATTTCAGGCCTTTAGACAAGTGAAGACACTGCAAAAAATATCATAAACGTCTAATTTACTTGCTCATCACTCATTGTTGTCATGCAATGTCTCTCACACACACACACATATATATATATATATATATTGGATTAGACGAAGCATTTCTGCTGGAGTTTTTCTAAAATGTCCAGCTATCATCACTAATAAAGTAGAGGATGATTTACCAAACTGTGCAAAACCAACTAAGCTACATTGCTATATTCTTTAACATCTACATGAGGATAAAGTGTGGAGTAAGTGAATACAGTGTCATATATACAGTATATGAACTTGAAATGAACTTACAGTGCTAAGAATTAGACACCAACTGAATATGCACATAGTATGTGGTGTATAGTTATCTTGTGGGGATGCTGATCATTAGAGAACAGATTAAAGGGGGACTTACAACTATTCATAGAAACAGATGGGCTACTGTCTGGAATTGTAGAATTTAAAAGTTTTTTTATATTGCAAGTGGAGGTGATAAAATGGATATGAGTGTATAAACAAGAAAGTGTACCTAATAATAAATGTAAGGATCCCTGCAGCAGCTGGTGTCTGGTAGATTGGGCTCAGAGCACTTTGAAGAGTGAAAAAACGCTCAGAATGCTGCAAATATGTGACCTACATTTACATTTACTATTTCTTCCATTGCCTTTGAACTCCATGTCTCTAGTGATGAACCCGTGTGTGTGTGTGTCTGTCTGTCTGTCTGTTTTCTGTCCTTGTAGACCCATATTGTACATCAGCTGCTGCGACACAGAGCTGACCCGACTCTACTTAACTGCAACCAAGACAAGCCATCAGGTAAAACAGCACTTACACCCATGTACTGTACAACACACAAGTTAATGATGCATAGAAGCAATAATTCACTTAATCTGTGAAATGGAAGCTCAACATACCAGAGAGTGAGAAGAAAATTACATCATAGTAGCTTGCTCAAAATTGATTGTGTGTTTAAATGGGCAAGTGTGTATATTTAAATATGTTTTACTATATTCAAAACAATATAATCATAAATGCTAAAACCAGACTTAAATCCAGAAATGACTATATCATATTTTAATGTATCTTACTTATTAATAGAAATATGTTGACAAAAATGGAGGGATAAAAAAGGCATTTTTTTAATAAAAAAAGGGAGCTCCTGTACAATTGCATTAAATGCTTATATCTGATTGGTCATTGATTTTATATATGAAATATATTAATATTATTCAGATGTTTTATTTAAAAATTTTTAACTAATATTACTAATTATAAAATTAATTGTAAATGTATTTAACAGTAATTTTTTTCACTTATGAATAGTCTAAATCAAGTGATATTTTATTATCAGACAAAAAAATCTAGACACCTTAAACTGTTAATGTGATTTACATATTTAAATTATCTGAGCAAGTAAGAAATTACAGTTTTGCAAAAGACTAAATGTGACCTTTTTAGTCATTCATTCATTCATTATCTCCCGCTTATCCTCTAGTAGGGTCGCGGTGGGGTTCCCCATGCCCGTCCAGGGGAGCACGTTTCGGGCGCTGGCAGATAGACCCAGGACAGGGCGCCAATCCATCGCTGGGCACACACCCACTCACACACACACACTCTATATGGGGCAATTTGGATTCAATTGACAACATTGACTTGATCCATGTTTTTGGACTGTGGGAGGAAACCGGAGAACCCGGAGGAAACCCACGCGGACACGGGGAGAACATGGAAACTTCACCCAGATTGGGATTCGAACCGGAAATCCCTAGCGCTGAGAGGCGAACGTGCTAAACCACTAAGCCACCGTGCCACCCTACCTTTTTAGTAATTTTAGTAATAAATTATTTATTACCTTATTTTGTTGCTATTTTTTAAAGTTAAGAAATAAAATAAAAGTCTTATCTACACTGCTGTTTTGAAGGTTATCCACAGATGTTTAGTGATATATATACACTGGAACCTGACTTTTAAGGTGATCATTGTTACATGATCATTTGTGAATGTGTGTACGGGATCATTTTTCTATTGTTGATAAGAGTGATGATATAGCACTGAGACTTTACAAAAAAGAGTATGAAGCGGTCAGTGGGAAGTGTCTATCTTAGTCTTGACTCCAGTCACAACTCATATGTCGTTAGCTTGTTCTCCCTGTGTCTATGTGGGTTTTCATCCACTTCCTTAAAAACGTGTGGGTTGCATTAGAAAGCGCTTTAGGCATAATAATAAATAAACCATCATAAAAGTGGAATGAAAAACAGCTGAATAGATTAACACACAGCAAAAATAATGAATTAATCTTTCTAAAAACCTTGATGGTTTTTAGAGATCAAATAATCTTTTTGTTAAATGCGACTGTGCAAACATTAGCCTGTCGATGTGCATTTTAAATATTCATTCATTCATTCATTCATTATCTTCCGCTTTATCCTATATTAGGGTCGCTGGGCACACACTCACACACATAGACATGCACACAAACACACACTATATGGGGCAATTTGGAGAACTCAATTGACTTGATCCATGTTTTTGGACTGTGGGAGTAAACCGGAGAACCCGGAGGAAACCCACGCAGACACGGGGGGGTTCCCCATGTCCATCCAGGGGAGAATGTCTCGGGCACTGATTAGATACACCCAGGACAGGGTGCCAATCTATTAGCTGGGCATGCACTCACTCACACAGACACACACTATTTGGGGCAATTTGGAGAACTCAATTGACTTGATCCATGTTTTTGGACTGTGGGAGGAAACCCACGCGGACAAGGGGAGAACATGGAAACTCCACCCAGATTGGGATTCGAACCGGGATTCCCTAGCGCTGAGAGGCGAACGTGCTAACCACTAAGCCACCAAATCTAAATTAGATTTGCAAAACACCTAATGACTGAAAGTAAAGAAAATAAGAGATTTTAGATGTGATTAAAAAAACAAATGAAATCTTTGTCATTTTTTAAAAGTATAGCTGGTTAAACCTGACAAAAAAAAAAAAAAAAAAAAAAAAAATTAATTAATTAAACAAAAAAAAATGGTGCAGGTTATTTCCTAAGATTCATTGTTATTCATTCTTGTTCAGTACTTGTCTTTCCGCAATTACTACAGGTTTTGTGGAGAATTGAAAATATGTGGAAGTCTTTCTGTATTGTGGAGTAAAGTTGTAGAGAGGATGTGTGCAGTAGCTCATATTTAAACTTAACTTTGTCATCTTGTGCCCTCTTACAGCTCTTTAGAGAGTAAAGTTTTATCTGTCCTAACTTATTTTTTTTTAGCAAAGTCAAATTGATCCACTATGAGAATTGCCAGTTCACATTACAAGATGTGGGTGTGGGTTTGCAAAAAGAGGCTCTGAAAATGAGCTCTATAGACAATCCAGAAATGGATAAAATCACTGCTCACTATAAAAGCTGTGTCATTATGGTGACTTTGTCTGTTTGAGCTAATATTGATGTAGCATGAAGTGGCAGGTACATTATTAAATAAGGTGTGATTGATTCTGTAACCTAGAGTACCTCCAGCCTGCTCTCATCACTGAACAGAAATACTGCAGCTGCACTTCAATTGGGCATTGCTCTATAATAAGGCTTTTGGGGTGGCAAGAGGTTTTTGCTTCACCAAGAGTGGTTTATGACTCACCAGGGTGTCATACAAAAAATCTGACTTTAAACTTTTCTAATACTTTTCAGATGTTTCTGCTTCAGACCAAATAGCAGGGATGCTGCTGAAAGCTGAGGAATTCTGGATCCAGAAACAAAATGACCCGTCGATTGTGCTACCATACCTAGAAGAACTTTGTGAAGAGCTCAACCAGAACATGGCAATTAAAAAAATGTATGTGCATTAAAGTTGAATTTCCAAAGCAACTTTTACCTACATTTGTACATAGTATACAAAATTAAATACTTAATTACAAATAGTTAGTTTTGCATTTTAACTTGAATAATTCCGTTTTCCCATCATTTTCATTTTATTTTTGTTTCAGTGTGGTCCTCTAAAGCTTTTGAATCTGTCAGTACGTGCAGAGGCATACTTACTTTCTATCTAACTATCTATCTCTTTATCCATCTATCTATCTATTTCTCTCTCTCTCTCTCTCTCTCTCTCTCTCTCTCTCTCTCTCTCTTTCTCTCTCTCTCTCTCTCTCTCTCTATATATATATATATATATATATATATATATATATATATATATATATATATATATATATATATATATATATATATATATATATATATATATATATATATATATATATATATATATATATATATATATATATATATATATATATATATATATATATATATGCGTACTGTGTACTATGTATATTTAATATATTTTATAAAGTTATAACATAATATAGTATAATAATATAATAAAGTAATATTATGTAACGATATAAATAATATAAAAATTACTAATAAAAATACCATCATAATGATAATGAAAACAAAATCTATGTGAAAATTGCATGTCCTCTTTGAGCCTGCGTAAAATTTTCTTTGGGGTCTCCCATTTCCTCCCACATCCATTCCAGACATGATGACATGAATCAAAAACACTAAATTGTCCTTGCAATTAGTATGTTTCAGTTCACTCTCATTGTCTCATTCCCCAGCCTTGATGAATAGGAGCATTAGGAAGGGCATCCAGTGTAGAACTGTGCCAAGTCGAATATGCAGATCTTCTCCTAATGAGAACAGACTTTGAACAGACTTTATTGTCATTCAAATGTACACGTACAGAGCGCCAAAGAACGAGATTGTGTTGCCTTGGTTTGAGGTAGTTGTAAACTGTAAGTGTTTAAAAAAAAGTCAGTGTTGTCCTATATGTACAATTTAGTGAAAATTGTAGCCAATTAATATATGTATATAAATATGTATAATAAGCATTAATTTATAATGTATTGTCCTAGAGCTCCTGTATGGAAGAGTCAATTGCATATGTAAAAGGTATTGCACAGAGCTAATTAAAAAAAAATTAACATTTTATTTTATCGTTTCATTTTGAGTTCAGCAGTCTTATGGTACAGCATAATAATAATAATAAGAAAAATATTTATAATTTTCATCATCATTATTAGATAAAAAAAACATCTAATATATTGGTAAACTTTGTAGTTTAATTTTACTTAAGTTTACTGTTTTATAAAGATGAATTGTTTGTTGATATAAAAAATCCTTTTTTGCTATAGAACACCTATGACACTGCCGATATCGAAAAGGGACAGTCTGTTGGAGAAGGATACTATGTTTCGCGACTCAGGTGGTGCACTGAAACACCAATCATCCCAGGATAATGGACTGGATGGATCCTATCCTTGCACCACAAGTAAACTGGAGCAGGTAGAGGATGGCAGACAACAAATTCACTTTAAATTCCATTTTACCTACATTTGTCATCTTGACAATGGAACAGTAAACAATCTTTTACACAGTACACACTTGAATGTGATTTACCTCAACTCTGGTGGGCTTGACATTACTAATAGACAGCAATGTGTAGTATTACTCATAGTTAGTCTGTAGAGTGATGAGCTCCAGAAATTGGCCCGTATCATGGTGACCATCTTAACCCCAAGTTTGACCTCTAACCTCCAGGGAACAGAGAAAAGCTGAGCTGGTTTTGTAATGTATGTGCACCGCACCTGCCATTCTACAGTTCAAGAACAAAACATCACTGGAGACTGGAGGGGAAATATTCAGTACAGTAAAATAAATAAATAAATAACAATAATATAATATATATATATATATATATATATATATATATATATATATATATATATATATATATATATATATATATATATATATATATATAAATTCAGTCTAAAATTTGTATTTAAAATTTTAAAGCAAAATATTAACATTAGAGCAATTGATATCTTCTTACGATCGCTTAATTTATTTGGGGTCCTTAAATGTAAAAACAATAGCACTGCTGTTTAAGATATAGAATTTGAGGAACTAAACATACCATGTATCTATATGTTTTTTTGTCCAATATATTATCTTATGCTATAATCCTATGCTTGTAATTTGTAGATTTTATTCTAATATACCACAGCATAGAAAAAGTTAATACTAAATTTGATTTTACTTTAACAAACTATGGAAAACAAAGGTTTTAAAGGTATAAAATTGGTTGGAAAACACACATCAATTTAATGAACAGATTGGAGTACATTTATATTAAACTAGATTACAAAAATCTTAATCCTGATGATAAGGGATGAGTGTATGTTTTCTGTTTTATAAACTGTACACACTTCTTGTATATTACAGGTAAAACTAATGCCTCCAGCACCCAATGATGACCTGGCGTCATTAAGTGAGCTGACAGACAGTAGCCTGTTGTATGAAATGCAGAAACGCTTTGGCAACAGTCAGATTTATGTAAGTTCACACAGATTTATTTTTCGCACAGACTTAATTTATTGATTTGTTGAAATTATTGCTTCTGCGGTGAAAATGTAACTGGCAATTCCCAAGAAAGGTGCAGTAGCTCCACATAGAGGCCTGCTCTTAGGGCATGGCTTTAGTAAAATCCCCCTCTTCCTGTCTCTTGAGATGACGGAAAGGGAGAAATCTTGAATGCTTGCCCTAAGCACAAACATTTCGATCTCTGTCTGAGCCATTGGGCTCAGTACCCTTCACCCCATGTCTGTGTTTTTGCCAAGAGCTAGAACACACTCACAGACATGCCCTTTGGGCTGTGCTTTTTTTCTGATCTTGGGCTCAGCTATGGACTGAGTGTTGCCTTGCCAAGCCCTGGTGTGTGGATGGCAGCTTTTAAGGACCTGTTGTATTAAAGCCAAAGACTCTTTAACAAAGGTTCTTTGTTTACGCTACTCATTTTACTGCTGCAATTATTAGTTTTGTGCTTGAGTATAATTTTTGAAATAAACGTATTGTTGGTAAAATACAATAGTTTAAACAATGATAATTATTAACAATACATACTGAACAATTACAATTATATTTAATAAACACAATAAACACAATAAAAAATATTATATTTAATATGCACCACTGCCAATCTCAAGATGAAGTGCATATATTTTCTCAGATAAGAATTAAGATCTAGTTAAATCTTATGAGCAAGCAGGTGAATACAGTCATGTTAAAAAAAAGAGTGCACATCCTCTTTAAATTCTAAAGTTTATATAATTATCTGAACATAATAAAAAAGGCTTGGAAGTGTTTGAAGGCCATTTTCAAAGAATTAAAAATGTATTATTTCACAGTATGAAATATTATTCACAAGAGAAAAACATACAGTCATATGCAAAAGTTTAGGGCACCCCTATTAATCTTAATTATTTTTAGTTCTAAATATTTGGGTGTTTGCAACAGCCATTTCAGTTTGATATATCTAATAACTGATGGACACAGTAATATTTCAGGATTGAAATGAGGTTTATTGTACTAACAGAAAATGTGCAATATGCATTAAACCAAAATTTGACAGGTGCAAAAGTATGGGCACCTCAACAGAAAAATGACATTAATATTTAGTAGATCCTCCTTAATCCTCCAAAAATAACAGCCTCTAGTCGCTTCCTGTAGCTTTTGATCAGTTCCTGGATCCTGGATGAAGGTATTTTTGACCATTCCTCTTTACAAAACAATTCCCGTTCAGTTAAGTTTGATGGTCGCCGAGCATGGACAGCCCGCTTCAAATCATCCCACAGATGTTCAATGATATTCAGGTCTGGGGACTGGGATGGCCATTCCAGAACATTGTAATTGCTCCTCTGCATGTATGCCTGAGTAGATTTGGAGTGGTGTTTTGGATCATTGTCTTGTTGAAATATCCATCCCCGGCGTAACTTCAACTTCAACGTCACTGATTCTTGAACATTATTCTCAAGAATCTGCTGATACTGAGTGGAATCCATGTGACCTTCAACTTTAACAAGATTCCTGGTGCCGGCATTGGCCACACAGCCCCAAAGCATGATGGAACCTCCACCAAATTTTACAGTGGGTAGCAAGTGTTTTTCTCAATCTCAATCTTTGTTTCATCAGTACACAGGACCTTCTTCCAAAATGAAGCTGGCTTGTCCAAATGTGCTATTGCATACCTCAGGCGACTCTGTTTGTGGTGTGCTTGCAGAAACGGCTTCTTTCGCATCACTCTCACATACAGCTTCTCTTTGTGCAAAGTGCGCTGTATTGTTGACCGATGCACAGTGACACCATCTGCAGCAAGATGATGCTGCAGCTCTTTGGAGGTGGTCTGTGGATTGTCCTTGACTGTTCTCACCATTCTTCTCCTCTGCCTTTCTGATATTTTTCTTGGCCTGCCACTTCGGGGTTTAACAAGAACTGTCCCTGTGGTCTTGCATTTCCTTACTATGTTCATCACAGTGGAAACTGACAGGTTAAATCTCTGAGACAACTTTTTGTATCCTTCTCCTGAACAACTATGTTAAACAGGCAACTATGATGGAAACTATGTTGTTGTTTTGAGGAGCCCATGATGCCACTCTTCAGAAGAGATTCAAATAGGAGAACAACTTGCAATTAGCCACCTTAAATACCTTTACTCATGATCGGATACGCCTGGCTATGGAGTTCAAAGCTCAATGAGGTTACAAAACCAATTTTGTGCTTCAGTAAGCCAGTTAAAAATAGTTAGGAGTATTCAAATCAATAGAATGATAAGGGTACCCATACTTTTGCACCTGTCAAATTTTGGTTTAATGCATATTGCACATTTTCTGTTAGTACAATAAACCTCATTTCAATCCTGAAACATTACTGTGTTCATCAGTTATTAGATATATCAAACTGAAATGGCTGTTGCAAACACCCAAATATTTAGAACTAAAAATGATTAAGATTAATAGGGGTGCCCAAACTTTTGCATATGACTGTATAAGACAAATGATAAACTTTATTAGTAGACATCTCACCAAATTCACAAGGTAAGACTGTCCAATTCTCAGAGAACTGCTACAGAGGAAAATGGAGTTCCTGGCGAATACCCACTTCTTACAGAAAGGATCTGGGGCTGTCTTGCTATGCATTGGTATTATACATTATGAAATAACAGATATAAACAGTAATTTTAGAAATTAAATGCTAAATCATGTCAATTTTATTTACTGAGCACTAAAATATCAAGTTGGATTTACAAAAAGCAAACCTTTGCATTTGAAATTTAGAGTGGCATGGAAAGCTCAGAACGAGGTTTAAGTAGGTGCCCCTAATCATATGAGTAAATGTAAATTGATTTGAAACGTAGAATATAATATATGTATTTCTCATACAAACCTTTACATTATATGACTATGAAGCATAATTGATCAAATGTCTCCTCCTTTCTCTTCCTGGGTGTCGCTGCTCTTTTCACCCAGGCTCAAGCTTTCTTGCCATTATGTCGAAATCAATGGTGACTTATAGTACAATGAAATCAATTCCTGCATTTATGTGCTTTGTTGTGCTTTGTTCTGTAGCCATTGTTCACTTTGGTTGTGCAGTTCCTGGTATCAGTAGCTGCTTTGCTTCCTCTCAGTGGGTGACTGGAGACTCAGGCCAGCCTATGGCTGGAGCTGAATTGATGTCTAATAGCTGCGGATATTTTCAGGCAGTTGAATTGAGCCTACTGCTATCTCTATTCGGAGGGGTTTTGTGAAATAAAGACCGACAGGAACTGAATTGATGGAAAGAAACATGGTGAGACACAGAATAGTAGGCTACTATAATCTTGTGATGTTCTGTTTCTGAATTAGGAGGAAAACTATAGAGGTTAACAAGAATTTGGATGATAATTGGATGCTATCTGATGCTATATGAAAAGTTTTGTTGTTTTGAAATTAATTGCATCAGCATTATCACTGTGGCACTAGGAAAAAAAAAAAAAAGCTGGAATGGACTTAATTTGTCTCACATGCAGTACCGGCCACTTGCACTTACACTTACTAACCTCATGACAGGGTTTTGCAGGAAATGCAGGACCTCATTCTAATCCCCAGTGTAGATGCTTTGGACAGCCAACTAATAAAGATTGTTATAAAATGTGTAGTGCTGGTCTTAAAAATCTTGACAATGAAAATGTACACATCTGAATGCTTCACATTTGTATCAATGTGTGATGCACAATACATCATTTAAAATCATGTACTGTTATTGGAAATACAGATTAATATAAGCATGTTGATTCCTGATAAGCACTAAACCTGTAGCAGCTGTTGTTTATAAATTGTGTTCTGTAAAATAACTTTTTATTGTTAGAGAAAACGGTATCCTGTTACTCAGCAATCAATGTTCACTTTAAAAACTGAGCTACATTACAATGCGGAAGACCGGTTTATTCACGATTATGTTTTTAATGAACACATTAAGAATTAAACCTCGTGTTTTTATAACTGTTTCATAAAAGCAATAAGGCACTCGAGGTTCTGCATTATTGTAAATAAATTACGGGAAAGAGATGTAACTGCACTTCACAAGTTATTCACAGGTATGCATGCATCTCATGCCTTATTGCTTTATAACAGTGAAGAAAAAAACGATCTGACATCATCACCCATCGGAACATGGACATTTATGTCTGTGGCTCAAATGAACCAGTTCTAGGCTACTACCTCATAATTAAACACAGGTCTTTCATGGTTGTGTGTTGGTGTTTCAAAAAAATCCTAGCTGTTTTTGGTGTTCTTATAGTCACTACATGACTTTGGTGGTAATTTTGAGTTTTAATAACCTTTAACTGGTTGCAAAAACCAAATGATTACTTCTCTGACATGCAGAATAACAGCATGCTGCCAAGTTAATAATGTTTAAGTCAAATGAGGCATGTGGCGTTGACAAATCAACAATTTATTTTCTTTAATCAGGCTCTCTCTCATTTTATTGTATTTTGTTACAGTATCTAAACTTTTCTTTTCTTTTCCAGACTTACATTGGACATAGTCTACTTCTAATAAACCCCAATAAAGACCTGCCTATCTATTCCAATCTTGTAAGTACTGTTTCAAAATCTGGCAATCTGTAATTATCAGTTAATCATCCTAAATATATTGAGAAACAGCCTTAATCTTATTATAAATCATTTATCAGTTTTGTCAGATTGGCTCCATTTTTGTGTCTGATCTTCTCATTATCATTCTCAATCCCTATTCTTTGTTGTCTATTACTTATTTTTTCACTTTTTATTTCTCACCCTCTCTTTAAAACACTGTTTTTTGCTAATATAGTTTAAAGGAGCAGAGCATGCTTGTTGGAGTAGCTAGCCAGGCCTTACCCAATGAAAAGTGTAATGAAAGAGGATAAGTTAACCATCTGTTCATCTTAATGCTTTTATGAAAGTCAGTGAATTAAAGCCGCATGGAGCCATTCACACACATTTAAGGCCATACGACAAGGTCCAGCTCAGCCAGTGTGTGGGGAATTTGCCGCCAGCAGCCCCATGCGTCTCAGACTCATTTCAGGCATGATTTGTCCTGCATCACTTTCTTTAAAAGAGTACAGAGTTAGGAGACAGATTGTAGTATGTCTTATAATATGCGACTACTTTTGTGTGACTGACAGTTGTGTATGGACTCTGTAAATTGCTGAGAATGACAGTGTAAATTAAATACTGTTAAAGTAACAAACACTGATCATTAAGTTAGAGGACTATTAGGTATATCACATGCTGATAGGTTCACTGGAGATAATGAAAGCTTACCCAGGCTGCCTAAGCTAGCATGTAAGATATACCAAAAATTGTAAATGTCACCGTGTGAGTAAAAAAGGCACATAACATAACCATACTGTGTATGTATGTATGTATGTATGTATATATATATATATATATATATATATATATATATATATATATATATAGATAGATAGATAGATAGATAGATAGATAGATAGATAGATAGATAGATAGATAGATAGATAGATAGATAGATGGATATATGCAATAAGCCACACATAATTTAAACACTGCATGCATGTGTAAAGTAAAAATAAATTAAAAGACACGATGTCTGTTCCATTCAGCAGTTTAACTTAACTTGACTCTCACTGTTCACACAATGTACCATGTGACCCATAAAATGTACATTTGTTTGCAAACAAATGTTAAGCTAAGCTAAACTGCTGAATGGAACAGACATCGTGTCACTCTGTTTGTGTTATTTTGTTCTTTACACATATTTGTCTTGCATTCTGTGTTTTAATTATGTGTGGCTTACTGCAAATATTAGATTTTTTCATTGGACTCAAAGCAAACTTGATTGTTGTTCATTTCTTCTCCGTTCTGTTTGTGTTATTGTGGTATCATCTGTTCTGTATGTGTTTGCATGCATGCTGAGTCTCTGACTATGCAGGTAATGAGTTCACAGCAGAAGCTTCCTGCCCTCTGCAAAAGAGGCTAAACTTTATTACACACTCACACACTAGCATCCTTGCGTACACAGATTTTCAAAGTCAAAATTCACTTAAAAGTTTTTAAATGTAAATTCCATTTAGTTTGCCCTGTAGTTTTTCATCCATCCATCCATCCATTATCTTCCGCTTTATCCTCTATTAGGGTCGCGGTGGGGTTCCCCATGCCCATCCAGGGGAGAACATTTCGGGCGCTGGGCAGATAGACCCAGGACAGGGCGCCAATCCATCGCTGGGCACACACTCACTCACACATACACACTCTATATGGGGCAATTTGGAGAATTCAATTTACTTGATCCATGTTTTTGGACTGTGGGAGGAAACCGGAGAACCCGGAGGAAACCCACGCGGACACGGGGAGAACATGGAAACTCCACCCAGATGGGGATTCGAACCGGGAATCCCTAGTGCTGAGAGGCGAACATGCTAACCACTAAGCCACCGTGCCGCCTAGTTTTTCATGTATTTTTAAATAAAATCTGAGCAATATGAGCCCAACCGGCAGCACGGTGGCTTAGTGGTTTGCACGTTTGCCTCTCAGCACTAGGGATTCCCGGTTCGAATCCCCATCTGGGTGGAGTTTCCATGTTCTCCCTGTCCGCGTGGGTTTCCTCCGGGTTCTCCAGTTTCCTTCCACAGTCCAAAAACATAGATCAAGTTAATTGAGTTCTCCAGATTGCCCCATGTAGAGTGTGTTTGTGTGCATGTCTGTGTGTGTGAGTGTGTGCCCAGCGATGGATTGGCGCCCTGTCCTGGGTGTGTCTGCCCAGTGCCCGGGGCATTCTCCCCTGGATGGGCATGGGGAACCCCACCGCGACCCTAATACAGGATAAAGCGGAAGATAATTAATGAATGAATGAATATAAACCCAGCGATAGATTGGCACCTTGTCCTGGGTGTATCTGCCCTAGCGCCCGAGACGTTCTCCCCTGGATGGGCATGGGGAACCCCCCCGCCACCCTAATAGAGGATAAAGCGGAAGATAATGGATGGATGGATGGACTTAACAATATAGAGCATATTGTCCCTTTTTATATTACACTGCAATAAAGCCGTTTTTTTACATACAATACACAGCCAGTGCATGTTAATGATGAGCAGTTCACTACTTTAATCATCTCTTAATTTCTTCTGTAACCAATACCCATCCAGGGGAGAACATTTCGTGCTGTGCAGGACAGGGCACCAATCCACCACTGGGCACACACTCACTTACACAGACACACACTCTGTATTGGGCTGACATAGAGCAAAAAATTCCTCTTGAATCCATGTTTTTGGACTGTGGCAGGAAATCATTGTGGAACACTATAGTACACCACGGTAGTAAGTAGAGTGGCTGCCACCTGAGGTATGGTATGGGCTGCAGGGTTCACGTGTTATTTGAGGTATTGTATAACACTAGTATTTGTGTCTTGTGTCTGTTCATTGGTTTTCCCATCATCATGTTGTGCTTGTGGCACATACTTTATTGTCAGAACATTGGGTATTTAATGGAAAAATGGAAATGGAAGAAGATGATTGTAATAATAATACTTTGATAGTAGTTAGTTTAGTTTTTAATTTCTGTATATTTTAAAAATAATATATAACAACTGTTACTCAACCACAAATTGATTTTAATTTCACAGGTCAGTCAGTTGTATTTAAGCTCCAGTGGTCGACTCTGCTCCTCGCTCCCTCCCCACATTTTCTCCTCAGCTGAAAGAGCCTATCACATGATGCTGCAGGAGCGACTTCCTCAGTGTTTCATCATAAGGTAAGGTTTTTAATGATGGATGGTTAATCCAAACCTTTCCAATTTCTGTAAAATCCATAGCATGACCAGCGATAGATTGGCACCCTGTCCTGGGTGTATCTGCCCAGCGCCTGAAACGTTCTCCCCTGGATGGGCATGGGGAACCCCCCCCCCGCGACCATAGTAGAGGATAAAGCGGAAGATAATGGATGGATGGAAACATAGCATTAGGCTTATGTACAGATCCTGCTGCAAATTTGGGAATGCAAATTAAATATTTAAATATTTGATTTGTTTGTTTAAGTGTTAATAGTAGTTATAATGGTGGCAATTATAATAATAATAAAAAAGACAGATTAAAATGATAAAAAAAAGTGTTTAAGAAACAAGAAAAAAACAAAGCCAAGTGCTGAAACATTGCACAATAAAAAGGGAAATAATAAAAATCAATGCAATGATTTTTGGTTTAATATAAAATAATCAGAATCAAAATAATATAAAATTCTAGTTAAAAATAATGATCTTGTAATTAATCTATTCATTGTTCCAAGGTTTACATTTTTGGTGGTTAAAATATTACTTTCTGTCTTTTGCTGATGCAAATGAATGTAGGTTACTGCATATAAGATTTTGAAGTATGGTTTTGCTTTGTTAATTAAAATCCACCGTCCCTTGATACCAATCGGCTGATCAATCTTTTTTTTCCCTTTTACATTTCACAAAGGCAGTGTGCATTCACACCTGCTCTTCCAGATGTGTGATACTAATTCAGTTTTTAGTTGATAATCTGTCTTTACACATGTCTGCTCTAGACCATTACAAGAGGAAAATCTTTGTTGGCATGTCAAATATAATAGTAGTATAACAGCAGGTTTGCATTATGTATTTCTCAAAGCCAGTCTTACATGCAACAATTAGCCAATTGAAGTGAGCAGATGTTTGGTACTGCATGATTGTAATCATACAGACATGTATGGTATAGCAGGGGGTTTTCACCCTACTTGGACATTTGCCACCATTCATGTGTCTGTTTTGATCACCACCCCACCATCACCATTCCCCAAAGCACCCGATCCTGAATGCCTGACCAACTATATCAACCCTGCTCCAAAACCACTGCAAAATATTTAAAAACAAGATAAAAGATTATGTGTCCTGCACATCGTGCACATGCAGCTAATTTTGCTAATTAAAACATTTACTTCAAAGAGATAATATAGCCCGATCTCAAATATGATAGCTGAATCAGTTTCTACAAACATGTTCTAGCATTTTTTTTGCTTTAATATCACTCAGCAATGTCAGTGTCAGACTTATCAGACTTTTGTCATCTAGTGGAAGGACTGTCATGACAGATTCAGACTTATTAGACTTAATCTATAGACCTTTCCTTCAAGAATCTGGCATTCTCAGCAGGATAGCAGTTTTTAGAAATATAATGAATCTATTCACATAATGAATCTATTCACAGTACATGCTTTTACTGTATTAATTTGCATGTAAATAAGTATGGTTTAATTTTTTGGAAGCTGTAATGTAACAGTTGTGAAAAAGTAATTCAATTCTAGTCACTAGAATATGCTCATGCTCATTTCTCTTGTAAGATTATCTTTAATCTTTTGTCTTCTTGTCGGGAATTCACATGGTTAGACTTAGTTCAGGAAGAGAGGGTAATAATGAGGTAACCAGAGGTCACAGTAAACCATGTGAAAAAAACAGATGGTTTACATACAATTAGTAACTAGAGGAAACAAACACAGACTTCAGATGCAATGCACCAAACCTTCCAACTGCATGACTCATCATGTTGGTGTCATGGATGCTGGCAAATTTGCTGTAACTAAATTAAACAGTTGCAGATATACATAAATATTTCATGGTTGGGATGTACAATATTGCTTGAACTGGCTTATCTATGGTAAAAAAAAACTTTACAAATGATGTACACAATTAAATCCTCAGATGTCCGATCAGAATGCATTGGATCATCATCATTTGTTTAGCTGTAGTGCAACACACCATGTTAAACACACTTGGTTTGATTAATGTTTTCAGGACCAGAGTGTAAATTCAGACCTGCTACACTTATTTCAGGAGATTAATGGATGAGGGTGCAAACCTATGGCATGCCCTCTGCTTCCTCCTGGGCAATGACCGTCTCTGATCGCAATTAAATCCTTATTTGCAATTTTACTCGACTGCTGCTATAGGCACCACATTTTGCTGAGGTAGAGAGAGGATCCTGCAACCATGTTAATGCCCTTACTTCATGGGTGATCCATCACACAAAGGCACTCTCTCTTATATACATTCCCCTCAGGTGAGAGGAGACCAGTTCTGCCACACTCCAGTGACTTCATGACCAAAGATGCAAAAGTGCCTTGGTGTGCTTTAAAGACACTGACATGTACACATAGTCACGCACTAATGCACACACACACACACACTTGATCATGAACTCCTTGCATGAATGCATGAATTCCTTCCTCAATCCAGTTTTAAAGCACCTAAAATTTTGTCTTGAAATGATCATATTAGCTTTGTTTTGTTAAAGTTAACCTGGCTCCCAGTTTAGTTTTACAGGGGTTTTCTGCAAGGGAAGGGTGAATGTGATCAGAAACTCTATTTTAAATGCTTGTGTGTGTTTTTTGCAAAATTGTTTTTGCAAAAAAATGAATGTTAATGTTACTTCCATTGTTAAAAAATAAATATTATTTGAAATATCGTATGTTGTGTGATGAATTTGGTTTATCTTGTCCTTAACAATCCTCCACAACCCCTCCTCCCCATCCCCATCTGCACTATTCCACTTTCTCGATTGTTTCCCAACACAGACGAACTTATCTGAGCGGTGACTTATATTAAATATATTACATTAAAGCACCTGATAGTTATGTTTGGTCATTTGGTTTACAAATGTTGTTATTTTAAAATAGGTGAATCAAATTAAAATATGTACACATAGCTGCACTAGACCATCATAAGTAAAAAATCATTTTTGACACGTTAACTATTCTAGCAGGTCTGCATTATATGCAACTGAAATTAAGTGAGCATATGTTTGGTACTGCATGAGTGTAATCATACAGACATGTATGGTATAGCAGGGGCGTTTCAGCCAGTTTGGGCATTTGCCACCATCCATGCCATTTTCTGTTTTGATACATTACCACCCCCACCATCACCATTCCCTTGAGACCCCGACCGTGAACCCCTGACCAACTATATTAGTCATCTTCCAAAACTACTGAAAAACCTTTAAAATGAGCTAAAATATTATACTTTGTGAACTGCACATCACACACACTAAGCGATTTTGCTAATTAAAACGTTTACTTCAAAGAGATAATATAGCCTGACCTCAATTGTGATAGCTGAGTCAGTTTTTGCAAATAGATTATAGAATTTTCTGCTTTAATATCACACAGCATTGCCAGTGTCAGCCTAATCTGCCATGCTCCCTTGAGTGGATGGAAAAATCAACAGCCAAGGACTGACATAACAGCACAGTTTTATATTATTTAGTGTTTGAATTCACAAACCTTGTGTTCTTTCACTCCCCTAAACAGGAACAAGTTAAAAAGTTCTAGTTTAAGGTAATTACTGCATTTTGCAGGTATATCATTATATTTTAAAGCATTTGTATGTCCTGGGACTGTGATAGCCATGGCGAAACCTTTATTATTGCAATATACAATTGTTAGTTTCCTATTTTCCATATAAAACAACTTTAAGGTTTGAAGTATTTTGCCTGCTTATACTTTTGCTCACCACGATTGTACAAATAAGTTATTAGTTACTGAAGTGTTTCTGTCACCTTCAACCAGTCTGCTTTTTCTCTGTTAACCTCTGTCATCAACAAGATGATACCATGTACAGAAGCACTGCTTAGAAAGGAAAAGCATTTGCCCTGTCATCTGAAGATTGCTGGCTTCAATCCTGATGCCATAACTATCCATGGCCAGAGCTGAAGGAAAGCAAGTTGGTCATGCTTTTAGAGAAGGAGGGGTGACAATACCCAAACACAAATATCAATGTGCTTATTTGTACAATAGCATGAGCAACAGTTTGTAGCATTGCAGTCAGCTGGCATAAGATAATGCAAGCACGCTACCATTATCATGTGAAAGAAGAGAGATCCCTAAAGAATAGTCTTTTTTTTATTGTTTTATTGTTCACATGATTTTATGCACTGTATTCATATGACTGTCTGACAAGGTAATTATAGAAATAAATGATTGTATGTTGTATGTATGCATTTTACCATCAATGGTTTAACACATTCAGGAATGCAGTTATGAAAATGGGGAAGAGGATCAAAGAAACATTTAGAACACTACATATCATTTGAAAAAAAAAATATTACAAATGAATGTTTTTAAAGAATTTAAAACCAGGACTTTTCTGGAACTTAATACAGCATCAAGTTACTGTTGCATGAAGATGTTTAAAACAATAAATGTGCTAAAAACATTATGGTAATTAAATTAAATCGGTGTGATGGCGGTGGTAGGTGCATATTACACAGTGAGCCGAAGAAATAAATTCACAAAGCTAAAAATAGCTCTTAAACATAAGTATATAGTATTAAACAAAAATAAATAAGACAGTTGATGAGATGTATGTTTTTTCCTGTGTGTCCAGTGGAGAGAGTGGCTCGGGGAAGTCAGAAGCCTGTCAGCACATTCTAAAGCATCTGGCTGCTCGCTCCTGCCCTAAAGGCTTTGCCCTGGAGCTCCGTATGATGCATGTGAGTTTCTTCGCTATTTCTTGTTAAGATAAAGTTGGGTTCACTTTAACCAAGGTTGGAGAAAGTTAACAAGAAACTTTGAAGTGTACACAGAATGAACTATGCCTTATAGATAATGTTGTGTATAAGAAGGAAGAACCACACCGTGGGATATATATATATATATATATATATATATATATATATATATATATATATATATATATATATATATATATATATATGAATATATGATTGAATCGATAGATGGATGGATGGATGGATAAATGGACAGACAGACAGACAGACAGACAGACAGTATTCTTCTGCAAGTACTGACAGATTCAAAAGCTTTAGGGGACCCACACTAAAACTAAAATAGGTCATCAATTGTATGAATTGAAAATGAAAGAAAAATGGAATTATTCCAGTTGCAAAACGAACTATTAGTTCAATGCAAAACAAACTATTAGTAATTAAGCTGATTAAGGGCGGCACGCTGGTTTAGTGGTTAGCACATTCGCCTCTCAGCAATGGAGGGGATTTGAACTCCACCCTCTGGTGTGTCCATGTGGGTTTCCTCCTACAATCCAAAAAACATGGATTCAAGGTAAATCCAATGCTCTAAATTGCCCTATACAGAATTTGTTTGTGTGTGTCTGTGTGAATGAGTGTGCCCAGTGATTAGATTAGGCTTTCTGTCCAGGGTGTATTTGCCCAGCACTCAAAAAGTTCTCCCCTGAATGGCCCCCATGACCCTAGTAGATGATGAAAAAAATTAATGAATGAATAAGATGATAGAAAAATGCTTCTAACTGATTTCTCACAGAGGATCTTTTTATTTTGAGTGACTGCATACAGGTTTGTAATTGACTTAACACCACTGTATTGTTGGGGTTACAGTTGCTCAGGCATATTTTATAAATTTCTTCAGGTATTTTTTTAGGGTTCTAACGCATTCTTGAAGTCACTGAAGCATTGTATTGTTTTGAGCTTTAGGCAGAGACCTGGTTGATGGAAATGCATTTTATTAGCAGGAGTCCCCATGGATGCAGAGCTGTGAGCCCTAGGCAAGCTGTAAAGCTTGTATTATATACAATCTTTGATGTTTGTCCACATGTAGGACCACATGCACGTGACTGGCTTCCCTGCCTAAATGAAGTCGTTCTGCCACCTGGTGGTTAAATGATATAATTGCATTCTTGTGTGTCATTGGGGAAAAAAATAATAATCCACTTAATTAAAAAATAATGCAATAGTGCCAAATTTCCAGCTTATGAATTATAATTATATTATATTATGGTATGTTTCTAAAGTTTAATGTTTAAAAATGTTTGGAGATCTACACATGTATATGTGCACAAGAAATCTTATAAGCAGATGCCTAATGTGCCGTTACAGTGATTTAAAGAAGTTAAAACATATTCAGAAATATCAAATGCACATGAATGTGTTCAGGTTCAGCATAAGGAATAAAACAAGTTATTTTGTAATGTTATATGATTAAGACATGAAACCAAATGAATACAACATAGACCACAGTTAAGGATGCAAGTCAGCTTTCTGGCACAGAAGAGATAAATTTAGCACAAGCTGCAGCTAATTATATAGGTCCTTACACTGCCACAATCAAGGTCAAGTGGGAAGAGTGGAATAGAAAATGTTCTACTTTGATATTTGAAAGGAATAACCCATTAAACTGCCAAACCAATCCCTCCCTTAGGGCTGCAGTAGGTTTATATGTCATTTTAATACTTATACAGTGTAAATATGAATAAATGTTTTGGCAACAAAGAACTACATTACATAGGAACAGGAGTTTACTTATTTTTTACATTATGTAGTCTGTACTTGTGGACCCTCTGTTTGGAAAAATGCAGATCACTTTATAATAATGGGTGTTACAATAGGATTTATGAGTGTCATTAAATTTGGTTAATAGCTTAAGTTAATACCTTTTGACTTATTTGAACTAATTGACCTTTTTATCAAATTATTGGGCCACAGACACAACATGCACTGACAAAACGTGTGTTGTAAAAGATCCAAACCATTCATCCATTATCTTCCGCTTTATCCTATATTAGGGTCGCGGGGGGGTTCCCCATGCCCATCCAGGGGAGAACGTTTCGGGCGCTGGGCAGATACACCCAGGACAGCACGCCAAGCCATCGCTGGGCACACACTCACTCACACAAACACACTCTATATGGGGCAATTTGGAGAACTCAATTGACTTGATCAATGTTTTTGCACTGTGGGAGGAAACCGGAGAACCCGGAGGAAACCCACGTGGACACGGGAAGAACATGGAAACTCCACCCAGATTGGGATTCGAACCGGGAATCCCTAGTGCTAAGAGGCAAACATGCTAACCACTAAGCCACCGTGAAGAGCCAAACCATTCAACTTAAAGAAAGAAACTGAAATTGTCTTCACTGGTCCAGTCTACTGCCACCTGCTGGTATGGAAATGTATGCTTTCTCACGCTTTAGCAGAACTTTTTATACCTGATGCAGGCAATACTTTAATGTCTTTTATTTTTTTAAGTTAGTTAAAAATGCAACAAATGCTTTACACAAACAACATGTTAATAATAATGCTTTTAAATGCAATACAATAATAAAATAATAATCTTATAAACTGTGGCGATTTTTTAAATAAAGATACAAAGACACAGTGAGAGTTAAACAAAGACACAGTGAGAGCTAAACAATGGCACTTCAAAACTAGTGCACAACTGACAAGGAAGTGCAGAATGCTGTATGCCATTGGAAAATTCATACTTTCTCTTGCATTGCAATGCACTTGTTCTCATTTTTGAGGCACTCATAAATCAACAGGAACAATTGTATCTAGTGCAGTTTTACATGATTTGTGTTTGTCAATAGTGTATGGGATTTTGTATTTCGAATGCTACATGAAAGGTAGAATTTACACACATTTTGTCCTCCAGAACAGATTTGCTGTGGTTTGCTCACCAATTGCTGCCCATCTCCAATCTTCACCCAAGCCTTTAAAATCTACTTAAAAGACATTTTGTGAAATAAAGGAAATCATTAAATAAAAATTAACCTACAAATAATTTAAATAAATAATTTTCTCTAAAACATGTATGCTATTGAATATTGCCGATCAATGGTGAATAATGGCACGACCCATTGGTCCATACTATTAGTCAATAGAACTGTGATTACTTGTTTGACATTTGAGATGCATCCCAATTAGTAAAGTAATGAGTAACCGATTAACCAATTATTGACAACCTAATCATTTAGTCAGTCAATGTTATTGGTTGAAAATTTGCATTTGATTTATTACACCTACAACCAAAATGGTTTAGTTTAAGATAAACGTTGAACTTATCATGTGGTTAACTTAATTAGTTAAATAATACTTTCAGTGGCAGCACGGTGGCTTAGTGGTTAGCACGTTCGCCTCTCAGCGCTAGGGATTCCCGGTTCGAATCCCCATCTGGGTGGAGTTTCCATGTTCTCCCCGTGTCTGCGTGGGTTTCCTCCGGGTTCTCCGGTTTCCTCCCACAGTCCAAAAACATGGATCAAATCAATTGAATTCTCAAAAATTGCCCCATATAGAGTGTATCTGTGTGAGTGAGTGTGTGCCCAGCGATGGATTGGCGCCCTGTCCTGGGTCTATCTGCCCAGCGCCTGAAACGTTCTCCCCTGGATGGGCATGGGGAACCCCACCGCGACCCTAATAGAGGATAAAGCGGGAGATAATGAATGAATTAATGAATGAATACTTTCAGTCATGTGCAGGATATTGGGTACCTTTGTCAATTTTTTTGTTTTATTGATTTTTGTGTAAGACCCATTGTCCACTCGAAATAAATCTTTAATGCAAGTGGACTTAATAATTGTAACAGGTGCCTAGGGCACCTGTCACCTGTTCTTTGGTTTTCAGTTTCTGTGTCCTTGTGTCTAGTTAATTAGCTGTCTTGTCAGGGTGTTTTAGTTAATTAGCTTCTCTGTTTAATTGTTTTGTTTCGGTGCACGTGATGGGATGTGTTTGTGTATTTAGTTCCAGTGTTCCTCGTCGTCTGTGCGCGTCTTTAATTTCATGTTGCACTCGTTTGATGTACCTTTGTGTTCGGTGTCACTACACCTTAATAATTTCATGTTCCTGCTACCTGCGTGCCTGGCTCCCTTCTGTGCGTTAGAGCGCTGCGGCTCTGCGCTTCCTATGCGCAGCCGCTTTATCCCGAGGTAGACGAGTGTGACAATAATTGTATATTAATTTTTTTTTGTAACATGTAAAGCAAAACTAGGCATTATAATTTTTATTACCCATTACAATGTTTCATATAGAGAGGATGTTTGATGATGTTATTTGGGTGATTAAAGCTGGGGAGTTTAAATATTTGCAGAAGACTGTACATACAACACAGTGGCACATCAGACAGTGTATTACCACATTATTATGAACACAGAGACATTTGTGTTAGGGTATGTCATCCTTTGGTTCTGTCTAAAACCACTTCAAGTTAAAAGCTGCCTTGTTAGTTTTAGTGATTAAACACTAAACACTAGTTTTTTTGGATTGTTTCAGGTTTTTACCTTTTCACTTTTTTAGCATTTCTAAACAGGATACATTAATCTGACTTCTTTATTATAACCCTAAATCTATTCTTTGCTAAAACTTGTGTAATGTATGTTTTTGTTCTTTAATTTTATACAGGTGAATGCTGTCTTAGAGGCTTTTGGACATGCTAGGACACCAATGAACAGTAACTCCAGTCGCTTTATGAAGCTGCTCTCACTTCAGTACAGTGAAAAAAGAAGGACACTACTCCGAGGTCTGTGTTTTTATATCTTTAAAAAATACTAAATAGAGTTGTTTAACGAAAATAAAATCAGGAAACGGATTTCTACCGGCAGAGGGCGCCAGTCCTCTACTTATTAGTGGACCTGAAGAGAAGCCTTTATTTGAAATATAGTAGTTGGTTTATAAAATTTTGTAATATTTATATTACAGGAGTTTCCGTCCAGTTTTACCATGATCATTATTCATATTACTGGATAACAGACATAAACATAGTGGTAGATTGTGAAATTTGATAAAAATAAATGGTTTCACTATTTCTAACCAGAGAAGGTAAATATTATGCTGTGCAATTAATGAATTCTTGGTTGTATACATAAACTTTATGATTAAGATTTAATAGCTAGTTTATTAACAGAAGTACGTTTGGAAAGAGATGACTGGATTTAACATGTCTCATGTCACACAGCCCTTCAAAAAATGTTCATTTTATTTTACAAAATTTCATTCAGTTCTAATTGGTGGTTTGTAATCTTGCTTTTCATGTGTTATCCAGCGTCATTAAATTTTAGAGAAGAAGTATCTGAGCTGTTAGATTTGTAAACACAAAATGAAAATAAAAGTGTAAAGACTTATGGTGCATTATTAATTTCATTACATGGCTTTATTAAATAGTATATTTTGATTGATCAAATATGGATTTAAGATGTCTGTTATTTCTGTATAACAGATTGTTGCTAATAATGTAATTTTTTGCTGGTTAATGTTTTTCATCAGATAATTGGTTTTATTGTAAAATAATGAGATACTAACAGTGATCTGTTTATTACTGAAAAATAAACCACTTCAGGATTATTCAAGTTCCATCTGCTTTATGTCAAAATCCAGCATCATCATAGTAATGATCTGCTAGCAGCATATAATCCCATAATCCTTAAGATAAGTGGTTTTATTTAGTTAACTGTACTCATAATACATATATTTTTATGTATATAATAGTAAGGAATAGGAAATGCTTTTTATGGGCCTTTTTGTTTATGTGTACAAGGGGAGGTAACTTTATATATATTATACTGAAAGTAATAGATTTGGAAGTTTTGGAAGATTTTTTTTAAACTTGTGTGTATTTATATGGTCAGCCCGTATAAGCACCTACATGTTGGAGAAAGCACGGATCGTAAACACACCTCAGCAGCAGCAGCAGAATTTTAACATCTTCTATTTATTGGCTGAGGGCCTTTCACCTGAGGAGAAGAGCAGTCTGAACCTCAACAACATTCTTGCCCACAGGTAAACACACTCACAGGTGTGCACACACACACAAAATTAATAAACATTATTGGAATTGGACATACTCGACTTCAATTTTCCTGTGATTATTTATATTTGGTAAATAATACTTTTGGTGCTTGATTTGATACCTGTGGTTTCTTTTTTTCCTGTGACTTTTAATTAATACAACCCCTGAAAATAAAAATGTTTTACAGTTTAAATGTTACATTCAGGGTTGCTTTAGTTGGTGGTGTGCAATAGAGTGTGACCAATGTACATGCTACCTTGCTTTAATTGTGTATTTTCTGGGCTGGCCAAAGAGCAACTGAGTTATACCCTCTTTATATGTACACAATTTTGAATTTCTACTACTCTTTTATACAATGGCTTGTTTGGAAAGCATTTTTGGATCCAGGGTTCTGGTCAGACATAGATTTGTCTTTGTATCTTTATTTTAATAAGTAAAAAATGTTGACGTACTGTGGCAAATGTATCTAAACTGTTACAGTATGGCGTGATAACTACTATGACTAACTTAATGTCTTTGGTAATTGTTAAACATTTTTGCACGTTGTGTGATTAAGAGGAATTTTGATTTATTTAAAGTTTTTTAAATAAAAAAAATTTTTTTTTTGTGTTACAATGAACTATTTCAAATTATTAGCCGTGTTCTTCATCTATTTTTGGTGGAGTTACTTATGAGCTTAGGATTGTTTTCTGCATGACCCATGTTTACTTGAGCCGTAGCTTATATATCAATGTCTTGATTTTTGTTAAAAATTCCTAGTTTTATTTATTTTTTCATCGGTAATGGCAAGCATTCCTGAAACAGACAAAACAGGCCCAAACCACGATACTACCATAACCAGGTTTCACAGATAGAATGAGGTTTTTATGCTGGAATTGAGTTTTTGTCTTTTTCCAAACACAGCATAACAAAAACGTACAAATGAGTCATGACCTTCTGGCTTGTGATTTTTAACAGATTGAAGATGGGTAGCTGTTAGATGGGAAGAGTTACTTTCTTCTTGCAACTATGCTTTGCGCACACAATTGTTTTCTTAAGGTGGACTCATTAGCATTAACATTAACCAATATGAGAAAGATATCTAGTTGCTTTTTGTGTTTGTTTTGAGACTATGACCCATTTTACTTTTGGAGTGATCTTTGTAGGCTACCACGCCTGAAGAGTGTAAATGTTCTTAAATGCTCCATTTGTACACAGTCTGTCTGAATGCCGACAGGTTGAATCTAAAATTCTGTTTATCCATGAAACGTTTCCACAAACATGAGTTGCAACCTGAATTTGCACTATAGTTCCTGTTAATATATGGATACCAAAAGTACATATAAGTACAGTGCATGCTTTTATATTGATAGTAATAATATTAGGGCTATTATTTTGTAGTAAAGAGGTGACAGTTATATTTCCTAGAAAATTATGTAAATTGGTTGATGTATCGGGGAAATAGCCTTTCCACAGAACTGCACCTGCTGCTGAAACTTTACCATTTAACGCTCCTTCCATTTTTCTGCCTGCTTTTGATTCACTCGATGAATATGACACTTTTAGTTTACCATTCATTCCGGGTAGTTCTTTCCACATTAAACTCAGAATTGTTTTATTTTATTTTTTATTTATATGTTATATCATGGGCTGCTCATCATGATCATGGGTGGCTTAGTGGTTAGCACGTTCGCCTCTCAGCGCTAGGGATTCCCGGTTCGAACCCCATCTGGGTGGAGTTTCCATGTTCTCCCCGTATCCGCGTGAGTTTCCTCCGGGTTCTCCGGTTTCCTCCCACAGTCCAAAAACATGGATCAAGTCAATTGAGTTCTCCAAATTGCCCCATATAGAGTGTGTTTGTGTGAGTGAGTGTGTGCCCAGTGATAGATTGGCGCCCTGTCCTGGGTGTATCTGCCCAGCGCTCGAAACATTCTCCCCTGGATGGGCATGGGAAACCCCCCCGCGACCCTAATATAGGATAAAGCGGGGCTGACCTTTTTATCAAATTATTGGGCCACAGACACAACATGCACTGACAAAACGTGTGTTGTAAAAGATCCAAACCATTCATCCATTCATCCATTATCTTCCGCTTTATTCTCTATTAGGGTCGCGGTGGGGTTCCCCATGCCCATCCAGGGGAGAACATCTCGGGTGCTGGGCAGATACACCCAGGACAGGGCGCCAATCCATCGCTGGGCACACACTCACTCACACAGACACACTCTATATGGGGCAATTTGGAGAATTCAATTGACTTGATCCACGTTTTTGGACTGTGGGATGAAACCGGAGAACCCGGAGGAAACCCACGCAGACACGGGGAGAACATGGAAACTCCACCCAGATGGGGGTTCGAACCGGGAATCCCTAGCGCTGAGAGGTGAACGTGCTAACCACTAAGCCACCGTGCCGCCCTAAACATTAATTAGATATTACAAAATAATAAAGATATTAAATGAGGTTCCTTCATCAAATTCATTATATATTTTATTCTCAAACACAAAACTAGGTGATAGTTATTTAGTAAATTACTGAGCTGTGTCATGGTATTTATTATTTCTTATTTTTGATCTATATCTCTGCTCTGTGTGTTTGTGCATACAGGTATCTGAACATGACTACTTTCAGTGAAGCTCTTGCAGTAAATCCAACGTGCTCTGAAAGCAAAGATAAACTGACGGCACTTAAACAAGCTCTGCGTGCTATGGGATTTAATAAACTGGTAAAACCTATATCTTTCTATCCCTTGTTCATGTCCTGTATATGGACCTAGTCCTTATCTGCTTATCTACATCATGTGTTTAAGGGAGGGGAGTAGACTAGGGAGTCTATTTAAAGATGAGACAGTGATCATTAGCCAAGGTAGACAGTACAACTAGATGCTGTTCTCACTGATTGTACAGGTCACAAGGGGCAATAACAGACTGGAGTGTGTGTTTGTATTGAGATGTCACCTTCAGTGCTGGCAACAGTCCTGGATATGGACTTATGCCATTGTAGAGGAGTTTATTACAGGAGCACAGCTATGCAACATTCTGCAGCACATTACACTATGTTCTGCTGTGTAACGTACTTACCAGTAAATAACACCTATTTAAAAGAGCTAAATTAATTTTTTTACCACAGCAGCCTCCTTCAACCCAACTGTCCACTGAAACTTAAAACACATCTCAGTGTGTATGTAAATCTCCAATATGTTACCAGTCTATTAAGTATACCTGTGTCAGTTGTTTTTGTTTAAAAAATAATTTTTAAAAACATTTTAAGTGCACGCTAGGGATTCCCAGTTCGAATCCCCATCTGGGTGGAGTTTCCATGTTCTCCCCGTGTCTGCGTGGGTTTTCTGTGGGTTCTCCGGTTTTCTCCCACAGTCCAAAAACATGGATCAAGTCAATTGAATTCTCAAAAATTGCCCCATATAGAGTGTGTCTGTGTGAGTGAGTGTGTGCCCAGCGATGGATTGGCGCCCTGTCCTGCGTCTATCCGCCCAGCGCCCGAGACGTTCTCCCCTGGATGGGCATGGGGAACCCCTCCGCGACCCTAATAGAGGATAAAGCGGGAGATAATGAATGAATGATTTATAAGTGCATTGAGAATTTGTTTGCAGTCATATAATCCTGATTGTGGATAGAATGAGGTTTTCTAAATAAAAACTAAGTGACACATATTGAATAGCAAAGCATTAGGACACTACAATTGGGTCCATGTAGTGCACTGGCAGTTTAGTGGGCAAAGCCTAAGCACATCAGAGAAGGTCAGTGGCGAGGCTAGTAAGTTCTCATTAGAATGTCACTTTTTACGCCATTTATTTTCCCAACATTCTGTTTTTTGTTCTGTTTTACTGACCAAAACCGCAAAATGGCAAATTACAAAATTTTGTTTTACTGCATAAGTCATATTAAAATGTTTTATTTTTATTTTTATTTAAATATTTTGGAATTGCACTTTAGACATATATTCTTCAATATATATTTGGGCTATTTAATGTATGAAATTGTGACACAAATAATGAAACACTGAAAAAACACTGTTCATTTTTTTATTTTATTTTGGTGCATCCCTAGTAAAAATCATAATGAATTCAAAAGATTAAACTGTTCTACATTAAAATTTAAATTATATTAGTAGTTTTTTTTCTTCTATCCAATACCTTTAAAATGCACTCTGTTGACAGTATTCAGTGCCTCTAAATGTTTTTGAATTTAGCATAGATTATTTGCTCATAGCTTATACGGTCTGTTTAATGCTAATAAAGACAGGAATTATCTCTTAACGTGGTACAGAATGTATTGCATTTCTCTATCACTGCATTACTGGGCAAAAAATAACTTTTCCATGGCATTTGTGTAACTGTTAACTCTTATTTAAATGTTAGGTTTGTTACAATTGGCTATTGTTTCACCGGTGCACACCCACATATACAAAAACAATAAAATAACTACGTCATATACATAACCTTTAACAAAGTGGCCATTGCACAAGCATTATTCGACTCTGTGCCTTCCAACAGACTAATGATTACATGCTATTTTTCCATCAATGTCTTTGACACACACACACACACACACACACACCCACGCACCTCCCCTACTTCATTTTTTTTTACTGCTTTTGGTACTTAATAAAAGCCCCTCGTGCTGTAACCATAAACAATGCTGATTTGCAAACTATAGGTATTTTGAGAGCTTGAGATGGTCCTTCTTGTTTAGACAAACACTTGATGTCTAGCATCTGTATTTCATAGCACGGCATTGCAGACATTACATCATGTCTAAACCAGCTGTTAAATAAATGCAACTGTATGCAGTTCATCTGCTGTCAAAAAACATAACTTTTCTTTAAATAACAGAGCTCACGGACAAGGTGTTTTTTGGGAGGTGGACCATTTCAGAGACACTGAAATATCAGAGACACTGTTATGATAGTGTACAATCAGTATTAGCTTCCCTTGTTCCCTTTGATTCTTCCCTTTGCTTTTGTAACTTTGAATCATTTAAAATCTATGGAGTTTTAACAACCAAATTATCCAACTTAAAATATTCAGCAACAGTGTAACAGATGGCTGAGTAGTGTTAAGAAAATAGGCAGTTAAAAACAACACACACATGTTTCAGCATGGCTTAAATGTATTTATAACATCACAGTATATGATCGTGTCCTAACACCTTGTGTTTATTCTAATGTCCTGGAGTTCACTCTCACGCTCTCTCTCTCTTTCTCTCTCTCTCTCACGCACACACACAAACACACACAAGTGTGTGGTAATCCTATCAAGACCCCTTATAAATCCCCTTCATTAAAGAGGGATTGTTCCCTCATCTCATCACAACAACATGACCTCAATGACCCCCCTAAGCTTTTCCATACTCCCTTACTACTTGCACATTTACTCCCATTTTTTCTTTCCAGGCTCTGTATAGCCATGTGTTTCTTTAATAGCACAGCACAAACACGGTCTGACTGATTTCTTTCTGTACAAATTGCAAATCACCACTTTTCCTGCTCCTGACTCCATCCCTGCTACTTCCACTAGAGAATTTGGTACTGAACTGCTGTTCTATAAAACAGTGCAGTTTTCTGTTATGAAGTGTTCCTGGAAACTGTCCATTGGAAAAAAAGGCCTTACAGTTCTACTAAGTCTTTTAGAAAAAATCTCCATCTGGAAAGCCCTCACTGACTACCTGCTGTGTGTGTGTGTGTGTGTGTGTGTGTGTGTGTGTATGTATGTGTGTGTGTGTGTGTGTGTGTGTGTGTATGTGTGTGTTTTAGGAGGTGGAGAATCTGTTTGTGGTCCTCTCCGCACTGCTCCACCTGGGAGAGCTGTGCTTCACGGCACTGCCAGATGCTGACACAGCGTTGGTTTCTGACCTGCAGCTGTTAGATAGAGGTAAGCCTAATAGATGGAGCGTGATTCTGCATGCTTAGGCCAGCAGATGGCACAAGCTCCTCCTAGAGTACTCAACCACCCAGGGAGTGGGGCAGGGGGGATGAACTGGTACAGGCTGCATGCTGAGAACTGTGACACACACACACACACACACACACACACACACACACACACACACACAGCATCCTTCCACACTTGTTTGCATCAGTTCTGACGCAGCTTAATAAAAGACCACTCTGTATGCAATGGAAAACTTGGACTCATACACAAAGCTTAGTATGTAATACACTGCTGTCTTAATTACTTTCCCCTCACATGTTAATATGTATATATATATATATATATATATATATATATATATTATATGTATGTGTGTGTGTGTGTGTGTGTGTGTGTGTGTGTGTATTTACACTGAAAGAAGGAATTATAGAGATGATTTATGAATTATGGTTACCCGCTGTCTGGGTGTGCCCACTCATGACAGTCTCCAATCCACAGACATTAAAAAATACATGTTGTTCACCTTCACCTGTTTACATATTCTGTTTGTTCGCATGCTCAAATCTCTTGGGAGTTATAAGGCTGTCATTTTATGTTTCCAGTGGCAGCCATGCTGCAGGTGAGCCCGGAGGATCTGGGGTCTGCGCTTACCTCTGATGTTCAGTATTTCAAAGGTATGGCCTGTCACAGGGAAAAGTCAATGTGTATGAAAAACAAATTAGTAGCAGACATCAAACAAGAAAAATATTTTTACTTAGTTTTTACTTTTTTGGCTGAAATAAAAATGCAGATGCACATTCAGGTGCTTTTACACATAAAATGTTGTTTTCATTCCATACTTTGGGTTACTCCAGGTTAATTTTCCTATAATATTAATCAGTTGGTTTAAGCATGTGGTTTAACATGAAACAGTGGCTTGTTTTGATTTTATGTTGATCATCTAAATGATGGATTATTAATGCTTACATTTACCACATTGTTTGGAAATGTTAATGTTTTTCTTTCTAAACCACTATGATGTGGTGCTGAAGTCCATCCCAGCTCTTATTGGGAGAAAGCTGAGTCACAACCAAATAAGATTCCAAACACCAGGGGCAGTATTTTGTTTAGCACCCATGGTTCAACATGAAGATTTAAAAATTATAAACTGATTGGTAATCAGGAAATTTTTGTGTCCAATTTACCGATCAACATGTGCTTGGACAGTGGGAGTAAACTTTGAATTACTGTAGTGTAATTTAAATTGCCTTCCACCACCATGGCATTTAGTAAAACTATTCAGTAAACGAGGCAAGATCCCATACTCTGAAGCTTCCCAAATGTTTTCCAAAAACATAATAATTTTTGGCTATATAACTTTTCGTTCATTTTTATAGTTATATTAGAAAACAGAAAAAGAATCCAGAGCTGAAGGCACCCTACAATTTATTAATTAGTTCTTCCCTCTAGAAAAAGTGCAGCAACGCTGCCAGGGGAATGGCGGAGCCGACAGCAATGAACTTAGATCAGAGATAACGCACCTGCTGCCGGGTCTGCTGATGAACATGTGCAACCTTTGTTCAGCTGGAACATCTCATGGCAAAGAGGTAGCAGAAATGCAGCTGTATGGCAGTTCAATCTAATGACCAGATGTATTTCAACGTTATTTGAATACAATCTGTTAATAAAGCTGGTTCCTGAGCTTGTGAAATCCTGTCTCCCCTCTACATTTGTACTTAACCTGTGACATTCCTCCTATTACATAATATATTTATATACATTTTGTAGCTATCTAGGAGATTTTCAGTTATTGGAATTTTCTATAAATATTTTCTATTTCTGTGAAATTCTTGGTCCTTGTCTTGGCTTGTCACATTTGAGGTCTATTTACAGATTTACTATGATTTTCAGAATATTTAGACTGTGTGGGCTGTGGCAAAAAAAACATTTAACTTGTGCTTTTTGAGGTAGTCCAGTTTTATCCTCAGGATTTGTTTAATCTTTCCAGAATGTTGCTAATATTTAATGGAATCCAATTTTCCTTTTACCAGTGTAATATTTTTCAGTCAGTCACTGGCTGCAACACAAACATACTTATTAAAGTCTCTGTTTGTCCAATAACTGATGTAGAATTTTGTGATAAGGACGCAGTTTATGATTTATTCTAATGATTTGTTCATGAAGGTTCTCTTTGTGAATATACGACTGCACAGTGCACCGCCTGAATTTACTAAATACAACTATCGGGTTTTGGATTTGCATAGATAGTTGTGGTCGCCTTTTTAATAAGCCTATGATCAGTTCTATTTGAGTTTTTTTCTTCCAGTCCTTATCTTGACCTTCACTTGTTCCAGTCAACTGCTTTATTTTACTGCCTTGCAAATTGAAGTAACTGCTATGAAATTTTCGATTTTGAGGACATTTTGAGGTTATTTCAGTTTCATGAGTATTTGTAAAGCTTTTAAATATGCATTAGCTTTTTCTAATAACTCATATTTTTCAAATCAAGTAACATTTTTCTTTGACTAAATACATTTGATGTACATGGGGATACCTACAGCACAAGTGCACCACAGTGGAAACAGGGCATTATACATTATTCAATCATTTTTAAGCATCAATTTTATGCATGCATCTGAAATTGAGCATAAATAACTGTCACCTTGCTCTCATTGTCACCTTGCTCACATTGTTTATTGTAAATGAATTTCTCAGTCCTGCTGCATTCAGTGACACATTCATTGAGGAAGCATAGCAGCAATTGCCCAGGCCTGGTCAGCTCAGGAAGTTATCAGAGCAATAGGCCTAAGGCATGCTCCCAAATAGACTTCTCTAATGAGTGGTCTTCAGTTTGGCACATTCAGCTGGACTGGACAAATTCATTCCTAATTTGCAGACATAGCACAGACATAGCTGATAATTGCAGTTACTTTTGGGTACTATAAGAAACGCGTGACAGACTGTCCGGCTCTTAAACTGATTCAGCTGACTGCTTGTTGAAATGCAACAGACACTTTGACCTGCTGCCTAAATTTATATGCACACATCTGGATGTTTAGTTTTACTTACTCCGTTCTATATAGTGTCCTTTTTGGTTTATTTTAACAAAAGAAATGTAATAGAAATAGTATTTGCGTTTGTTTATGCATAGTTATTGTAACGTCTTGATGCAGCATTTTAATTCAGTTCCGGTTTGGGCCATTGTAACACCATCATTATTTTTTTTAAGCTATTTGCTTATAGATTTTATTGTACTCATATATTCATTGTTATGTTTTATGACCCAATTTCAGCCATGGTTAAGCTGTTGGATAGCTTGGAAGCACAGTCAAAAGGAGTCCATTGTCGACTCAGTGACTATAATGGTGCCCAGGTCCTGTGACTGCTAAACAAGCCCAAATCACTCATCCACCACTGACAAACGTGACACAGTTTATTATTGCAAAATCTTAATTGTAGTAATTGTATTTGCTTTTCCAAAGAAAAGGTTTTATTTTTTGTTCAGTTTTTTTCTTTGTACTGTCATTATCTAGAATATTTAACATGCTTAAAAAAGACCTTGGCGGCACGGTGGCTTAGTGGTTAGCACGTTCGCCTCTCAGCGCTAGGGATTTCCGGTTCGAATCCCCATCTGGGTGGAGTTTCCATGTTCTCCCCGTGTCTGCGTGGGTTTCCTCCGGGTTCTCCGGTTTCCTCCCACAGTCCAAAAACATGGATCAAGTCAATTGAATTCTCAAAAATTGCCCCATATAGAGTGTGTCTGTGTGAGTGAGTGTGTGCCCAGCGATGGATTGGCGCCCTGTCCTGGGTCTATCTGCCCAGCGCCTGAGATGTTCTCCCCTGGATGGGCATGGGGAACCCCACCGCGACCCTAATAGAGGATAAAGCGGGAGATAATGAATGAATGAAAAAAGACCTTCAGAAACAAAGGTGTAGGTGTTTTTTTTTTTGTAATTTCTCTAAATTTGGAATGAATTTGTTAAGATATCAGCTAAGATATTCAACATAGAATGCTTTTTTAAAGTCATACTTGCTGAAGATCTGTTAATTTCAAGGGCTTTTACTGGCTGTAATTGGATGCTAACCACACTGTTTATTCTGAGGGAAGCATTAAGGGCACACTTAGTTTTTCACACTCTGTGCAATTTGGACTAGTTCTTGTTAAATAAGCAATGCCATTGTTTAATTTGTTACATGTTATATTAGACAAAGTATTATTATTGTTAGTAGTAGTAGAAGTAGTATCATTGTTGTTCGTGATACATAAAACCAAATAATTCAACCGGGGTGTATTTTGTATTTTACATGACTGTAAGTATTGTCTTAATGGTTTTCATGGTGGTGGATGGTGTTATGCTGATTGTGCATTGGTATGTACAGTCAGTACTCAGTACTCTTTTATAAAAGTAATTTAGTGTAAATACAAGGTATACTGTAAATGAAATAGTCAATGTCCATAAAACATGGTGCTTTGATTAATTGCTTGAGTTATTTAACATGAATTTTGGAATATGGCAACGTAATGGAAACAATGTACCATACAGTTTGGAGTTTATTTGGTTGTTTGGTTATTTACAGCTGTTTAATAATATGTGCATGTACATGGTTTCTACTGCCAATTTAGGTGGCAGGGCTTCATTAAATTATACACGGGTGTCAGCAGTCAATTGTATATCCTATTTTAAAGAAAATAGTAAGAGCCAACAAAGACATCATCTAATGATCCATGTTAATAGGTTTTGTAGTTTAGCAAATGTAGCATAAAATGGCTATGTGCACATCATGAGCAGGCTCAAGTGAGTTCTTTTTACCACATTATCACATGTAGCACAATTTTCCAGATAAAAAATGTTCATAGAAATCAGTTTCACACCACAATACTGTTTTTGATGTACCCTGTCATAGTTTCTTGGTAGTATTTTGTTATTGCACTTGTAATTAGTGGAGAACACCAGCAATAGTGCTTTCTCTAAAAATGGCTGACCGGTTAAGAAATGACATTATGAGGGATGTCACGCTGTACCATTTTGAATGTGAGATGAAAAAAATCACCGTTTGTTTTGCTTTGATCTAGGTGATGTTATCACACGGCTTCACACAGTTGAGATGTCCAACCAACACAGAGACCTCCTAGCCAAAGCTCTGTATGGACGACTTTTCAGCTTTCTAGTCAACAAGATCAACTTTTATCTTTATGGCCAAGATGAAAGCCTTGGGTAAGTATTGTGACTGTACAATCATCCTGTTACAGAAACAAAGTGATTGATAGAAATTGTATCAATAGAATGTAACTAAAAATGTGGTCAAAAAAAAGAATGTGTAAATGGATCAATGAAATACATGACTGTATGATTAACCTTTGATACACATTGTTTTGTTTGACTAAGTAAATAACTGATTAAGTTAGCAGGGCTTTACAATTCCTCAGCTGTAATGAATAGGTATCACCAAAGGGTTAGCAAGATTTTCAAAGAAACCTTGCAAACATTAGTCACAGAACAGGCATAAAGTTATTTTATACCTTGCATAGTATACATAGTATTTTTTTAGTAGATTGTGTTATCTTCAAAATTACTTTGGCACAAAACACAGTTCAACAGCTGTGTATGTGGTATGTTATAGCTAAATAATAGCTAAATATACTTATTTATAAGTGTATAAATCTTCAGGAGGGATTTACAATATGGCTTTATTGTTATATTTTATAACTATGTATCGTGGCTAATAACACCTCTTTCCCATGATTTATTCACAATAATGCACGCCCCCTCTCTTGCCTTTTTGATTGAATAGTTGTTTTACCTGCTGATTAAAACATCTTTTTTATATTAGTACCTGTAATTTTGTTATGAAATGACATGCCTACAAAGTGGTCGAGTGTAAGGCATAATTTTGGCCTTAACACTGATATTCTCTTAAAAAAACTATTATGGTCAGTTAAATTTACTTTAATTGACTCAGAACATTATTAGTCACACTTGAGGTTCAACATAGTTTACCCTTTTTTAAGCTTTTTCTCATCTTAATTATGCAGTTAGTCGTTATCTGTTGAATTCTACCATACACAGGTTTTTAGTTGGTTTTTTCTATATTTTTTATTGCCTGTTTTAATTTTTTTTAAAAAATCAAGAAAGATATAATTATATACTCTGTACTCTTGAAAGGGATAAACATGATAGTACAGAATTGTACATAAGCAAGAAATCTACATGCATATGCGCACATGAGACAGTTCAGAGAAAGTTCAGAATCTAGTTTAAAATGAATTAATCTTTACAACCTTACATTTACACAAGTTACTGTACATTTTTGAAGTAAGGAAATAGAAATGTGGTCTACAATACAAACAATAACTATACTTAGAAATTACAGATGTTGAATAGTGAATGAGTGGACTAAGTACAATCGATCTTTTAGGGTTGAAATGCTATGCGTACACACACTGAAGTTAAAGACATTCAAACATATTTTAAACTTCAGACATTTTATATTACTATATATTTTTTTACGGTAGAGAATGTACTTTATTTCCTCAAGACGCATTTGTTGGCGTTTCAGCTTTATAGCTTAAAAGCTTAGTGTAGCCTTGCACAGGCTTCTCACAATACTTAACAGGAATTGTAGTCCATTTTTCTCATAGAAACTGCAGTTCTTCAGTTGAAATCATTGTTTTTTTTTTCTTTTTTTAGTTGAGCCTAAAATGTTTCTATAGGATATTGTGCAAAAAATTGTACAAGGCTATCCAGAGCTTTAAATTCAAGTTAAGCAATTCAAAAGCAATGTCACCAAAATGCTTTTAAAGTGTACATGATTTTTTTCATAATTAGACATATAAAATAAGACCTAAAATAAATGTGCTTCATAGCTTTTCTAATAAAATGACATAAGGCATTCACCATATGAAAAAAGACAGATAAACATGTACACACATTCAATGTGTTGTGTTATAAAAAAAAGAATTCAAGCTTTAGCTGGGTGGCATTATGGAGCAGTGTTTGAAGACACCATAGCAAGAAGGTTCTGGGTTTGATTCCCAGTTTGGTGGGTCGTGTTCTTTCTGTGTGACGTTTGCATGTTCTCTTTTTGTGCGTGTCTTTTCTCTTGGCAAACGGGTTTTTCTCTTACAGTCCAAAGTTTGTTTGTGCCACTTCCCCCACCTCTTGCCTTATAAGATGCTTAAACGTATTTCAAATAATAATAAAAATGAATGAATGAATTGTAGTTTGGTCTCAATTACATAATCAACTTTTAGTACCTAGTATGTTCTTAAATATTTTTAAGCGAGACTGCCATGGATTGTGTGTGTCTCTTTGTGTGTGTGTGTGTTTTCTCAGATGATACTGTTGATTCTATGTAAGAAATTGACTTACATATATTCATTTACAGAGATTCAGCACTCGAGATCAACATCCTGGATATTTTTGGCTTCGAGAAATTTCAGAAGAATGGTTTTGAACAGGTGAGGGGAAACAAATTTTTTTTTATGCTGTAACAATGTTTAGTTTTCTGCCCTTAATGTTGTTAGTAGTGAGATTGCAGTGGTAGGAATTTTCTTTATTAGGAGCTACAAAATTCATTTCATCATTTAGCTTTTATGCCGCAGGTCATTATGTTTTAATAATAAATAAAAGTATATGTGGCGGCCCGGTGGCTTAGTGGTTAGCACGTTCGCCTCTCAGCACTAGGGATTCCCGGTTCGAATCCCCATCTGGGTGGAGTTTCCATGTTCTCCCTGTGTCCACGTGGGTTTCCTCCGGGTTCTCCGGTTTCCTTCCACAGTCCAAAAACATGGATCAAGTAAATTGAGTTCTCCTAATTGCCCCATATAGCGTGTGTATGCATGCGTGTCTGTGTGAGTGAGTGTGTGCCCAGCGATAGATTGGCGCCCTGTCCAGGGTGTATCTGCCCAGCGCCCGAAACTTTTCCCCCCTGGATGGGCATGGGGAACCCCACCGTGACCCTAATATAGGATAAAGCGGAAGATAATGAATGAATGAAAGTGTATGTTAATAGTAAACCATTTAACTCTTCACATTCTTTTAACAAAAACTGATTAAATATTGTATTATGATAGGTCACTAAGACACGGATATACAAAGAGAATATGCAGTGGAGTCCTTTAGGGTTCCTATTTCTTGACGTATATATTTTTTAAACATTGCCTAAACAATATGCAATTTAACTTTCTGAAAGCAATATGTGAACCTTCTGAAATACATTGTTTTTGCTAATTTTGCATAGCCTTCTTACATACTTCCTTAGTTTGACATGTGCAATAGTAGCGATGTGCTGGTCAGTATTCATGAGCAGAGCTTTTTCTCTCCCACTCTATTATTTTATTTAAACCAGGCCACACACAAAGTCCTTCCTTAGTGCCTTGTAGCACCCTTTGCATTTGTGAGTCAGTAGGTTCAGTTTGATGTGGTGCTAATGTGCTGCCACTAAACCCAGGAGAATAAATGCTTTCAGCTTGAGGTCACTTTTTTGATATGGACACATTAAACAGTTCCATAGCTGCCTGTCACAATTTCTTCCTCTGCTCACTTTAGGGTTCTATTTTCAGTTTAGTAGAACATTTACTCTATATTACAGTCATCCAAGATGTTTTATCTATTACAATTTAAGTACTTTATTCATTCATTCATTATCTTCCACTTTATCCTGTATTAGGGTCGGGGGGGGGGGGGGGTTCCCCATGCCCATCCAGGGGAGAACGTTTCGGGTGCTGGGCAGATACACCCAGGATAGGGTGCCAATCTATCGCTGGGCACACACTCACACACACGTACATGCACACAAACACACACTAAATGGGGCAATTTGGAGAACTGTGGAGGAAACCGGAGAACCCGGAGGAAACCCACGCGGACACAGGGAGAACATGGCAACTCCACCCAGATGGGGATTCAAACCGGGACTCCCTAGTGCTGGGAGGCAAACGTGCTAACCACTAAGCCACCTTGCCGCCCTAAGTACTTTATATTTTTTAATTTATACTTCTAGTATAATGTTAATATGGCTTGCTATTTTTGCTTGTACAATACATCAAAAAGACTATTACAATACAAAGTCAATTTACCCAGAAAAAGCTGGGTAAAACTTTTGTTTTTTAAATGTAATTTTTATACAAGTAAATCATAATCACAAAAAGTAAATTATCTCCTGAAGCCAAATCCGATCACTCACAAAAAACAAGGGAACATGGAAAGTTATCTGGTACATCTTAGAAGAGATATACATACAAATATATTGCATACATTTGTGCTAAGTGGCAGTTTTGTGTTTTTAATTAATCTTAAAGCCTCTTTTTGGGCAGTTAGATTTTACTGGATTCTCTGTAATCTATATCACATATACAAAATGATTCACATCTTAAAATGTGATCCAAATAAGACATCTGTGTTGAATTTAAGATCACTGTTTACACAGTTAGTTTTTATTCATTCATTCATTCATTTATTCATAATCTTCTGCTTACTCATCTACTAGGGTCGCAGGGGGTTCCCTTTGCCCATCCATGGGGAGAACATTTTGGGTGCTGGGCAGATACACCCAGGATAGTGTGCCAGTCTATAGCTGGACACACTCACTCACATAGCCACACACAAACAAATTCTATATGGGGCAATTTAGAGTATTCAATTTACCATAAATACATGTTTTTGGACTGTGGGAGGAAACCAGAGAACCCGGAGGAACCTTATGCAGAGACAAGGAGAACATGTAAACTCCACCCAGATTGGGTTTTGAACCTGAATCCCCAGCGCTGAAAGGCAAACATGCTAACCAGTAAGCCACTGTGCCGCCCATTAGTTTTCATAGTTTATAATATTTAATATCACTCTTTTTTGTTAAAATATATGTTTAAAAAGACTTTAATGTGTTTTTGCCAAAATTACATGATTATTAATATATTAAAGATCTAATATTATTTGCTAAAGTTTTTATTGTCTGGGTTACATTAAAACTATAAACTTTATTTATAGCTGATGTATGTTACTGTCTTTTTTTATATTGACTAATAAAAGCAAATCCAAAACTGTGCTCACAGTACTTAAAAAATGTCACTTGATTGTTGTAAATAAAATGAGAGCTGAGATTTCCTAAGAAATCATGAGAAATTGGATTTCTAGTTTTATTTTACTTAGTGTTATTTTTAGCATATTAAAGATCTAGTGGACATAAGAACACATTTAAGTTATACACATTGCTTCCCATACTATTACAGTTGGGATGGAGCAGTTGACACAGGATGATTTTTTGTTTTTTATTACTGCATTAAACAAAGGTTTCAGCTTTTTAGATAAAAGCTAAATTAGAGATGTTCTAACTGTTCAATATGAAGCAGAGTTTTAAAACTCTTTACTTTGAAAACTCTCATAATAAACCTTTCTCTATGATAATCTATTAACAAGTAACAGTTTTGCTGTTACATGAAAGCAAAAGTTAAGCTATAATTATCAGATGATTTAGCTATAATTATTTTTTTTTTAAATTAAAATTAGGCGGCACGGTGGCCTAGTGGGTAGCACGTTCGCCTCTCAGCGCTAGGGATTCCCGGTTCGAATCCCCATCTGGGTGGATTTTCCATGTTCTCCCCGTATCCGCGTGGGTTTCCTCCGGGTTCTCCGGTTTCCTCCCACAGTCCAAAAACATGGATGAAGTTAATTGAGTTCTCTAAATTGCCCCATATAGAGTGTGTTTGAGTGTGTTTGAGTGTGTGAGTGTGTATCCAGCAATGGATTGGCGCCCTGTCCTGGGTGTATCTGCCCAGCGCCCGAGACGTTCTACCCTGGATGGGCATGGGGAACCCCACCGCGATAATTTTAATGGAATTATAAGTATAATTATGTGCTATAGAAGAAAAGGTAGAAAAATAACTATTTTATGTTTGTAAAGTGTTTGCCACTAAAATAAAACTATTTTATTAAACCCAGAAAAATTATATTGTTGATCCCATACATTAACTGACCCCAATTGCACCAAAATACCACATTTCAATACTAATAAACAAAACCTATTTAAAACATTCACACTGGTGGTAATTGAAATGGTACATGGTGTTGAGTGCAGGGTGTAAGTTAGCTGAGTATCAGCAGGAAATATTTAAAATGGTCTGTACTATAATTTACTATTTGGTTATGTTTTTGTAAATATTAGGTTTTTGTAAAAAATGTCATAAAAATCAAGAAGTTCCATGGGACTAAATACAAGAAGGTCTGTAATGCAGCTTGTATGTTCAAATTAAACTTAATCATGATCTGTAAAATGCTAACAATAAAATGAACAAATGGCTGTCAAGTGGCCTAATAATAATAACCCAGTAATTGTGATGACATTTTTTACTCAATTAACATAAACATGCCAAATGCAAAAGCATAACACTATTTCTCCATGTTAGTTTTGGTCTAAAGACCTTAAAGGACCTGCGGTGTCCCCCTCTGGTCGAACTTACATGTAGGACACGTGAGCTACATACGGACAGTTTCATAGTTTCATAATTAGTATGTGTTAAGTCTTTGACAAGTAGCGATGTACTGTAGGATGTTTGTCCTAGATGGTTGATGGTAAAACACCACAAGCAGCTTTGTGGTCACCCGAATATAGAATTCAACCTTTTGTAATGCATGGTTCAGATGAACTTGTCTGCGTGTATTTTTCATTCTGTGCTGGCATGACCCCAAGCTGCCCTCAGCTGACCCTGCACCACCAGACACACAGGAGTCTTGCACACTCAGCCAGATCTGGGCTCTAAATCCTCGGCCTGAATTTGGCTCTGAATGATTGTCTTGTTTGTTGTGTGTGGTTGTCAGCAGAAATAAGGCAACCAAATATAAGCAAGCTTATGAGTCTTGGGCTATGGTAAATTGCTGAGAGAGTTTCCCACCATACCTACAGTAAACTAGTTGCAACGTATTCCAAATCAAACTTATTTTTATAACTTTTTTTTTTACCATTGAATGCTGCCTCAAAGTTGCTTTCTTGATGTATAATGATCTTTACACACATTGCTTGACATACTTTGACAAGCATATTTTTCACACGATTTATCCGGTAAATGAACACTTTCATAGAGAAAAGACGAAAGTCTAGGTGCAAAAAAAGTCTAGGTTTTTTTTCCACAACTAACTTGATTTTTGTACATTTTTAAATGTCTCTATACCAGTTATGCAGATTCACCATCATCATTACTTAATTAGTTTTACAAAAAGGTGCTAAGATAATGTGTTTATTTAATGTGCCATTAAATTCATTAACCTCTTTTAACTACTTTTGCATTGTTTAAAGTCAAAGTACAACAACTATAAATGTTTTTGTGTAGCTAGACATCAGGGTTGGATAAAAGAAATACTATATATGCAAGTGTGTTGGTCTATCAATCAAGTCAAATCAAGTCCAATTAAGTTACCAGTGTGGGTCCTTGAGCAAAGCCCTTATATATCATTGCTCCAGGGGTGCTGGATCATGGCAGAACCTGCGTTCTAACCCTATCAAGTCAGGATACTAGTAGGTTGCTATAGATAAACTGTATCTGTATTCATTCATTATATTCCGCTTAACTCTCTACTAGGGTCATGGGGGGTTCCCCATGCCCATCCAGGGGAGAATTTTTCGGGCGCTGGGCTGATACACCCAGAACAGGCCACCAATCTATCTCTGGGCATACTCACTTACACAGACAAACACACACTATATGGGGTTATTTAGAGCCAGGTTCAGTACATACAGTCTGTATTTTTGTATATGATAAAAAAAACATGTTTATTGGTTTATAAACACACATAAATTGGTTTATGTGTGTGAGTCTAATAAATTGGCTGGTAGGTGTATGCGTTAGAACTGCACTAATTGTACAAGTAGGAACATATTTGTGGGAATGTGGCAATGCTGGGCTGAAGGAATTATTGTAGAGGGGTATTTAGGTAATACCTTGCATACACCATGCCCATACCACTCTGCAAACAGCGTGCTCTTTATGTCAATTCCTTTTTATCCTAATCAACAGATAATTCTATTACATTGAGTAAACTGGGAAGCAAACACTACACTTGAACCTTACATAAAAGATGTTGACAGCCACATGTGCGAGTGTGCGTGTGTGTTGGTTTATAAAAAGGGTTAACATGGAGAGCTCATTAATTAACTCTGTGTGAGTGTGCCTGACATGCTGTAGGGAGTTATAATTAACCTCTGTCACTTCATCATGATACTGGTGTGTGCAGTAAATAAACCTGCAGAGAGACCTGCTCTCTTTCTTCTTGTTAGTCATACGCTTGTGTTAAATAGAGTTTGACAGTGTGATCCAGATGTGTACATGTGTTTACTAATGAATTCACATTTTTTGTCTCTCTGTGTGTATGTGTGTGTAGCTTTCTGTAAACATGGTGAATGAGAGGATTCAGCAGTACACCACCGAGATGCTTTTTCAGCAAGAACAGCAGGAATGTCTGCAAGAGGGAATCACCATGGAGACCATATGCTCCCCTGCCAGTCAGTCTGGTGCTTTGGACTTCTTCTATCAGGTAAAATGAAACAAGGATGGATGAAGTGAATGTGCTTTAACTAGACTGATGTTCTGGAACATAGATTGTTTAAATAAAATTAGCAACACCAGTTTTAATGGATTAGAATAGGATTAATAAAATCATGCACTTATATGTTTTGAAAGTTACTTAATTTTTTTTATCACCAAGTTCCCACTTTTTATCTATAGCAGGGCTTCAACTGGTGGGAGTGTTCATGCTGTTTTATGTGCATGCGATCACTATCAGGGAAAAAAGTGAGCAATAATTAATTGTATGGCAGGGTTGCAAGAAGAATACTGCTTCTCATTAAACAGAACATTGTCCATTTTTTGTTTGTTAAAGACCAAATGGATAAGCTAGATGGACAAAACTTTCTGGACTAAAACAACCTCATCCCATATCATCATCTGTGAAACATGATGGTGATATTATCATGGTATGGGACTGCACATCTGGAGTTGAGCCAAGTCAAACTACTGCAATAAATGCATTGTCCCAAAAATGTCATTTTTACAACAGCTTTTCTATTTATGCATCCTATCATTACAAGATAGGAGAATGCATAAGTAAAAAAGGTGTTGGAGAAATGACAGGATGAATTGATGGACCCAAATAGTGGCTGAAAAAAAATCGTCTTTGGCAGCTTGATAGATGAGAAATATTCCAGCATGTTGAAGATTCAAAGCACACAATTAATTAACTCTAATTATTGTTGTAATTAAAATACAGAAGACACAACAGCAATAAATATATCTGAGTTTGTGAGGCGTAACTCCAAATAAGCCGTTAGTTAATCAGGTATTCATGGTTAGATGTATCAGACAATCTTATGTTATAACTAACTGTAACTGACAGTATGTTAATTACGTAATTACCTCTGAGATAGAAGATGATAGTTAATGCAATCAAGACTAATGCAGACGTCTATGTTAATCTCAGGGTTATATGTACGAAATAATTGGAATGGAACATTGCTTTGGCAGTTATATAATGTATATCAAATGTATATCATATATAATGAATTATATCGTGATTGTTTATAGTTCTGTTGGTGAACAAGAGTTATCGAATGTAACACTCTTCAAACGTATGAGATGTTTATCAAATTTTCACAAATTTTCAAATGCAAATTCACATTTTCGCTGAAGATATTCAAATTCATTTTTCCCTAAACATTTGAGTTACCATGTTATATTATTAATAGATCTTACTGTAATTAACATGGTGGCTATTGTTTTTTATTAGTTTAATCTCAATCAAAGGCCTTCTTACTGTGTTTTTCCAAAGTTTTAACTAATTCCTGATATGTCAGTAGTTTTTATATATATATTACCTTAAAATCATATATAACAATATAACAATTGACACAAAATATATTGTTTTAAATTTTTTATGCTAGTAGAATACAGCATAAAATACTAATCAAATATTACTTAGCAATTAATGTAATAAATAAATAAAAAAATATTATTAATGTGATTAAAGATCATCTAATACATGTGGTATTATAAAAATAAACATTTATTAATGTATTGTGTGTAAAAGGTAGGTGATCTAAACCTTACATGCCCATTTATATACATTTTATGCCCATATAATTATTTTTGTAAGTTAAAATATATATATTTTAGATATATAGGATTCTGTTTCCATAATATAATGTGCTGTCACTTATATATGGCTCTGTTTCTTTTTGGTACTTCAATAACTTTCTGCTCTGCTAACGTCCCTCTAAAAAAACATTTGTGATACACGTTCTGTTTTACACTTTTTTCTTATTATTTTTATTAAAAAAACAAAAAGAGAAAAAACTCCTTAGGCTTTTGAAATAGACATTTCTGGTCAGAGTTTTTTTTTGTAGAATTAGAAAAAAAGTATCTCCCTCTCACACACACACACAAACAGAAAGAGCGAGACATCAAGGTAATTTTTAAAGTGATGTTGCTTTTAGCCTTTAACAGGATGACTGTGTTTTTAGTCAAAACCATGAGTCATAAGTCAGATTTTAAAGAATGACACAGCATTATTCAAACCCTCGCAAACACTGCCTCCCTGCATGGTTACTCACAGTTCACTTGTCCTCCTACAGCCCAGACAACACACTCCCAAACTTATAAATGTGTGGATATCTATTTCTATTACATTATATAAAGTGTTTACTTTTACCATCCTTTTTCTCATGGACTCTTTACTTACAATGTGCTCCTTATTGCTGCATAGATGGCAGTCATCCCGAATCTATTATATATCTTGTTCAAGATTTGGTGTTTTCACAGGACAAAGAGTTTTGTGTTTTATGAGAATGCTTCCATATGGTGGGTGTTTATGGGGCTCTGCTTACTGGATAGCAAGGGGGTGGTGACAGGATATTGGGAAAGAAGGGGATTTGTTGTAAGCAGACAGAGTAAAGGGACAAATAAGGATTTAGTTTGATCACCAACAGTTAGATTACCTCAGCATTTGTAAATGAGTGCAAACAAAGCTTTGACTGTAAATGCATTTTGCGTTTTGTGTGTGTGTGTGTGTGTGTGTGTGTGTGTGTGTGTGTGTGTGTGTCTGTGTCTGTGTGTCTGTGGCTGTGTCTGTCTGTGTCTGTCTGTGTGTGTGTGTGTGTGTGTGTGTGTGTAGAAGCCTCAGGGCATGCTTTGTATGCTGGATGAGGAGAGTCAGTCCATCAGGCCTTCTGAACTGAACTTTTATAAGAGGCTGCAAGCTTACCTTGACTCCACTGCTACTGACGGTGTCTTACTAACTACCAAAGATGGAAATGGAAACCCCCCACCCAAAGATCAGGGACCATCATTTACTATCAACCATTATGCTGGGAAGGTAAACAGCAAAGAATGCAAAAGTATTAAAATCATATTAGTGCACTATTCCTTTAAGGGGCAAAGTTATATTTATGGTTGTGTCACATTTTACAGATGAGCTATGACCTGACTGGTTCACTGGAGAAGAACAGGGATGCGTTGCCCCAAAATATCCTGTTTGTCCTCAAATGTAAGAGATGTAATGTGGAAACTGCAGGCTACTAAAGTCATTCTAGACAAATAAGAATAAATGTTTCTTTTTGGGAAATTGCATGTGTATGCAAAATCCTCTAGCAATTCAGACTAGCACATGCACACAAAGACACACATACACAAACACTTCATCTACACAGTTTCATGTTCTGGCTGTTTGTTATTCTGTTGGAAGTACTGCATGAAATCACTTCCCACACAGGTTCTGTTTAATTACTGGTAAACAGCAATTTTTTTGTTTCTTCCTCTCGTTTTGCTTCACTCACTCATTTGGCAAGGTTCAAGCCACCATGATGGCTACTTGTTGCTATGATGTGATTTCTTTATGGTTCCACCAAATCATTAATTGTGAGGTATATGGCCATTTGTTAAAACCTGGCAACCTTGTAGCATGTCGAATAGCACAGGACAATACACAGGATTTTTCCCCCAGCCAATATTAGAACATGTCTACATGGATTCACTGTATTCTGCAACTAGAGTGTTAGTAAACACTACTGTAGGGTGATACATGGTTAACATTTGATAATTCAATCTCTCTTACCATTGATTAGAGAAACACCAGCCAGCAAGGCAAACCAGTTAAACTGTGTTATTTGTTACTCAGCATCCTTTTACACTGCCACTTGGAGTGTCACTAAACTCTTCCCTAGGATCAGTTCAAACTCAAACAAACAGTTTGACCACAGACACATGCATACAAACCCCCCCCCCCCACACACACACACACACACACACATTCACAAAGTATTGATCCAATGTATGTTTGGAAATTTAAAAACAACCAACTGCATAAAGTAAACACAATTTATATATGTTTATATATATATATATATATATATATATATATATATATATATATATATATATATATATATATATATATATATATATATAGTGTGTGTGTGTGTATACATACATACTCTTTGTAGATTAGTGTGCTCAGTGTGTGCAAGTGTGCATGTACACATGCTGTAATAATTGAAGTCAGTTAGCTCTGGCGCCTGCAATAATTAGGCTCCTAAGATGCATAACCTCTGTGTTTATTTTCACTCTCCTTCTATTATCTTTCTCTTTCGCTTGCTCTCTTCTGCTCCTATTTTCTGTTTTTTCATTCTCTGTCTTTCTCCATTCTTTCTGGAGTAGCTAGTGAGAACGTGCTTATCCATCAAATGTTCCAGTCTAAGCTGACTCAGACAGGCTCTCTGGTACCTTCAAACCAGCGGCTGCAGCTGCGGAGGTCTAAAGGTGCTCTGCTTCTACACATGGCGAGTCCTTCCAGCCCCCCCAGTGATGCCACAAAATACCTAGAGCTCAAAAAGGTATAAAAATATAATAGTCATTTAAGTCATTTTATTGCATTACCTGCATTATTTTTTAAATTATTATTTATCACGTGGTCCCATATGCACAAATATGTAGAACTGAATATTTAGTAATAAATAAATAAATATTTCCTATAATTTGTATATACATACAAGCTAAGTTGGACTGTAACTAATGATGTGTCTACTCTTAAACTACTGTAACTTTGCTCTTACTGAGATTTACAATGCTATAATGTGTTTAGTACTTTTTTTTAAAGAAAAGTCACCACACAATTGACAAGTTGTCATCAGTGATTCCTTATGCATTATTATTTGTAACGAATGTGTATCTGCTGTTTCAAAGTGTATTAGTAAATCACAAGGCAGTGAATATACGGGAAACAGTGAATATACGGGTAAGCAAGTGGCTCAAAACATGGATGCTCTTCTAGAAGCGAGATGAGGCCCTGTAATTTTAGTCCACTGAGCTATTCAGGAAATGGCCTAAATAGGACTTTGTTACCCCAGATATGCTTCTCTTACTTTTATTGATTCCTATTCCTACCATGGTATCTAATTTATGCAATGTACTTCATGGGTGACCTTGTTGTTTTTGTGTTTTTTATCTATATAAAAGGACACACACACACACACACACACACACACACACACACACACACACACACACACACTGCCTGGCCAAAAGGTTTCTGTTTAGGTTTCTGTTATGTCTGAGATATGGAATTCCAAAATTTATTTTAAGTGAAAATTAATTTATGTATCTTAATATAGTAAATTATTATTTATTATATTATTATAAGGCGGCACGGTGGCTTAGTGGTTAGCACGTTCGCCTCTCAGCGCTAGGGATTCCCGGTTCGAATCCCCATCTGGGTGGAGTTTCCATGTTCTCCCCGTGTCTGCGTGGGTTTCCTCCGGGTTCTCCGGTTTCTTCCCACAGTCCAAAAACATGGAGCAAGTCAATTGAATTCTCAAAATTACCCCATATAGAGTGTGTCTGTGTGAGTGAGTGTGTGCCCAGCTATGGATTGGCGCCCTGTCCTGGGTCTATCTGCCCAGCGCCCGAGACGTTCTCCCCTGGATGGGCATGGCTATCCTAATAGAGGATAAAACGGGAGATAATGAATGAATGAATATATTATTATATCATTATGATATGTATTATATTATTTTAATGAGAATTTGGTGTAATGCCCTTTAAGTATATTCTTCATGGTAGTTACCGAATTAGTAGCTTATCTGTTTTTGGTTTTTTTTTGTAATTTTTAAAAATTTTGTTCTATATTCTGCTGATTGCATTTATGTAAAGATAAGTGTTTAATAAAACCTGTTTATGGATTAACTTCATTTGAGTTACTTATAGGCAAAATTAAAAAAAAAACAAAAAAAAACGGGAATACATTTAAACAACAAAGAGGTCATACATCTGATCACCTCTCATCAATCTATCCTAGCTAACACTGGGATAGATTGAGGATGGATGGATGGATGGACGGGACAGGCCACCAGTCTTGGTAGACATAGACAAACAGATTCACGTTCAAACTGGGGACCATTTAATGCTTGTAATTTACCAAATCAAAGCTCTCTTGAGAAATCCAAGCAGATTTTGTAATAACATTCGAAATCCAAACAGAAAAGACCCTGGCAGCCTGTCCAAGAATAAAACACAGGACCTTCTTGCTGTTTAAAACAGGTTAGCTATGCTGAACAATTTCAGGTTAACTTTTTAGTACTCAAACACAAAATCACCACTTCTGAACCTTTTCAGTATTCATACTTCTAAATGTTCTGGTAATAAACAAATGTTAGTGCCCAATTTTGATGTTGTATTTATGTTTTCTGCAGCTCACAAATAAGAAAGGAGCCATGTCTTTCTTGCAAAAGCTGGAGCGCTGTGGTCCAGTTACTACTGCAGTGCAGCTAAGGGTAAGATTCTTAAACAGACTTGATCTTTAAGATATTTTTGGCAATCTGGAAACTATTCTATTATATAAAAGCAGAATAAAATATGATTTAATTTTGATCTTCTAACATAACATTTGATCAGTAGACATTGACAGAGCTAACTTGTTTATCTTGAGTCTTGTTATATTGTTAGTCCTTTACTGCTTTCTTGTTGATATTTTGTTTTTCTGTTTGTCTGTCTGTATGTGATATTAGCAGTGGTTACATATGGCATGATTATCTATCAAGTTTTACTAGTTTTTATTTTATTACTTGTTAATTACTTGCATATGTGAACATTGTATGTACTATGATGAAATTATGAACCTAATCACCCTAATAGCACAACTGAATATAATCAGCTGTATTTAAAAAAAAAGCAGCAGATTGTGAGAGCTGTGGAAATCTGTCCACATGTCATGACTTTTTCTTGCATAATGTTTCTTCTTAGTGTTCACATTTTGAAAAACAAATCAACAAGTAATCCTCTGTTTCTGTTTATTCATTTTATTTTGAACATCTAATGTAAAATGATTTTGTTTTTAATGTGTTTTTTACATAATGTCATTGAAACTGTCATATTACTTATCATATTACTTACATACTGTCATATTACATACAGTTCATATAGTTATTTAGTTTAAAGTATGACTGTAAGAATCAAATCACAGTCTTTATTTGTGTTTAAAACCTAGATTTACAATAATTGAAATGAAAGCAGAGCTGATTAAAGGCTTAAAATATTAAGTGATTCAGTCATAAATTAAGTTTCAGGACTCCTAACAGTAAATTGAAGCTATTTATAGCCGTGGTCTAGTCATATCCGCAATGATATAACAGTGAAATAACAAGCCTAACTGTTCTTAATTCAGAACACAAGGAAACATGTCTAATGCAATATATTTTATGGATCAGAAAATAGTAATACAGCTATTTATATATGACTCCAATCTGAAGAGGATTACGTGATTTCCTCCTCAGCAGGTTTGTGACGCTCAGCATTGTGTCTTTGTCTCACGTAGTCCACGTGGGCTGAGCAGTATGGTTAGTGGGCAGTGAGGCAGTGATTTCAGGCCTTTCTTGTGTGCGTGGGTGGTGTGTGGGTGAGTGAGCTTGTGGCTTTGGAAGTACTGTGATCTGTACCGAGCATAAAAAGCAGCATCCGACTAAATCAGTGGTGTTCTTGTCTGCTCTGAACCTTGTGGGCTGTGCAGTGCTGTTTGTGGGCAGTAAGAGTTTTTGGTATGCGCGTGGGTGAGAGAATGTGTGGTTTTAAATGCTAGTGCAGTCTGTATGAATGAACAGTAAACAACAGTAATGGTGTGCGAGTGCATGGCGTCACACAAACACCACTGCAGAGTGGGCTCTCACTGATGTCAGCACCCCCCCGTCCTTCATGCAAAGGGCCCTTTGTATTTTTCAAGCATGTTGAGGTGAACACACCCACCTAATAAGGCTACATCACATTATACACACTCATTCTCAGGCCAGATGACCTAATTTCCATTACCACAGCACACACGTAAAAGGGCCTTTCGCTGCTCATATCAGTGATGACGCAAATGCGAATATGTGCCAGGCAGACGGAGTTCCTCTGGTTGCTACTCTCCCTCCTGTGGAAATGCAACAGAGCCTAAACTGCTACATATTGATGGATAATATCTCTAAGTGCCTGTGGGAAATAATAAAATTTTAAAAGAAATAAATAACTAATAGTTTTATGAGCAATACAATAGAAAGTACAAGCAAAGGGTCTCTTTGGTGCCTAGAGCCATACATGAGAAGTAAGCTCTAACTGATTATAACAGTGTTGTTGCTCAATTGTCTTGTTGGATGTGAGTTAATATTGACCTCATCTTATGAGGACTGTGTGCTTTTTTCATTAATTGCATTGTCATATGCTGTCAAATAAAATGTCAAATGTATGACTTTCAGCCTTGCCAACCCACCTTTGAGACTTATGTCTTCATCATGTGTAATCAGACCATTTGAATGCTGTATTTTTTATTTTTTTTATTGAATTTTTCCATAGACCACTGAATTTTAGTCAGTACCTTATAATCATCACCATGTAAATATCCATGTAATGTATTCTGGGTATAAGATCAATTTTCAATAGTAAAATTCTTTTAATCGCCTTTAGCATATTCTTTGGTACATAATTAGGTACTTCACTGGATTTTACTGAATTCCAAGATGATTTTGGAAGGAAATGTATTGGCTTCTGGGTTTTTTTTTAGCATATATGTAACATGATTGACCAGGTTTTTTAAAAACCCTATATATATTATCCATTGACATTTGTGTTCAATCCATAATTCCATATTCCAAATGACAATTATATTTTAAAACAACGTCAATTCTGAACAAACTCTGTGTGTACTTTAATTGTACTACAGTAATCCATTAATGTGCTTACACAAACATCACAAAACAGACTTGTGTTTACTATCGTGGGGGTGCACATAAAACAGTGTAAATATTTTATTTTTAATTAAATACAATTAAGGGGCGGCACGGTGGCTTAGTGGTTAGCACGTTTGCCTCTCAGCGCTAGGGATTCCCGGATCGAATCCCCATCTGGGTGGAGTTTCCATGTTCTTCCCGTGTCCGCGTGGGTTTCCTCCGGGTTCTCCGGTTTCCTCCCACAGTCCAGAAACATGGATCAAGTTAATTGAGTTCTCTAAATTGCCCCATATAGAATGTGTTTAAGTGTGTGAGTGTGTTCCCAGTGATGAATTGGCGCCTTGTCCTGGGTGTATCTGCCCAGCGCCCGAGACGTTCTCCCCTGGATGGGCATGGGGAACCCCACCGCGACCCTAATAGAGGATAAAGCGGGAGATAATGAATGAATGAATAAATACAATTAGTCTGTACTAAATTCTAGTCTTCTATATTATATGTTAAGTTGTTTTCTTTCTATTCATCTTTTGCAAACAGTGCAAAAATATTCTAATTGAGACCAAACTTTGTAAGTATGTATAAAAAAACTCCCCATTATGTATGTTACTGAACGTCTTCTGTCATATTTTCACTTTTTTTTTACAGTTAGAAAAAGTCGCATTTCATGAGTGACCTCTTTCATGATTATGGTGCAATAGGAAAGAGTTTTTTTATTGTCTATCAAATAAATTCTGATAATAAACAGACACCCCATTGCACACATGATGAGACGGGAAGGTGAATAAGGTTGGGAGAAAAGTGACACAACCTTTAGTAAATTGCACATTTGTGTTACTGTAGGACAATGATGAAACATCATGTCACCCGCTAACAATCCCCAAATGCCTGCATGTTTGACCTGTTTTATTATTTGTGCTCTGGCTTTTGATAGATGAGCATCATAAAATGGAATGGGGGCACTATTGTCTGGCCTTATCTGGATTATGTGTTACAGCAATACATTTAAAAAAACTTCTGTCCATGTGGTTTTAATTAAAACCCGTTTATTTAATTTTAAGCAAACTGCTGTTCATTTGACTGTTGCTTTTTAACATTTATGTAATATGTAGTTTGCAACTGGGTTTGCAAAATAGTTGCTGCTGGTGCAGCTTGAAAAAAAAATGCTATAATTGTAAAAATGAAAATATACATGGCCACATATATAATTTAACAATTTCAGCCAAGTATAGTGTTGCTTTGGTGACTATATAAAGATGTTTTTTTTTAGTTAATCTTTTACTGTAAAATTCTTGTCAGCAATTGTAAAAATAAATGTAATTACCCACAGGCTAAATACCATGTGGGTTTTGCTATATTGAATTTATATTATTTCATTTTGCTTTATTTTTGTAATTGCAGTCATTTTGTACCAGTCTGGTGAAAGTAAACGTTGCTAAATTCATCAGTAAAAAACACAGATTTCTGCAATTCAAATCACAATCCACAGCCGTAATTCTGTCTCCTTCTTTCCATGTCTGTGCAGAACTCTTTATCAGAGATCAACTGCAAGCTCCAAACTTGCACTCCTCACTTTGTTCACTGTGTGAGACCTAACAGTTCAGGCCAGGCCGAGATTTTCGACAGCTTGCTCGTGTCCACACAGCTGCAGTATGTGGGGGTACTGGAAATGGTACGCATGATCCGCTATGGCTACCCAGTGCGGATGCTCTTCACTGACTTCCTCAGCAGGTACCCTCATTCACACAGTGCCCATTTTTCAACCAATTACCTTTAACCTACTGATACACTCAGCAAACATTTTATTATAAGTACCTCTGTGTTTACATATTAATGCAATTATCTTATCAGCAATGTACATTATCTTGCAATGATGGAATAATGCTCACTAAGACCATCGAATACAGAAGATGGGATTTCTGTCACTTGGAATGTGACATTATTGTTACAGCAATTTTTTGATGATGTACTGGATTTTTTTGCACAAGGGTCACTAGAGTTATTTAGAGTGAATTATTAAATGAACAAAAACTTTGCAGAGATACAATACCATGAACAAAAACAGCGAAAAATGGAAGTCATCAGAGAATTACCACCTTGAGCTGTGACCAGCTTTAAGTTAATAAAGCTGTTTTTGTAAAATTGTTGTGGGCATAATTCAAGAATGCAAAAACACGTCTACCCCTAAGGCAGATAAGTAGCAACAGTAGTTCACTTCTGTTGTACTTTATAAATTTATAGTTAAAGCCTAGGAAATGGAGCCTGGTCTGATGAATATCTCTTTAGAAGCACACAGTCAGTTTGGCATTAACAGTGTCAATCCATAAAATAACATTACCTGGCGTGTAATAGTAAACAAATTGTTTTCTGTATACATTGGGCCCATTTAAAATATGCATTTATGGTTTGGAACCAAATCTTACATGAGTTTTGTTGTTAATATTAATTCATCTTCTATTCGTTAGTATTATGTAAGTAGGGCAGCATGTAAAATGCTGGCAACAAAGTTAATCACGGCTTTATAAGGATATTAATTAGGTGCAACAGATTAGATTGTAACAAACTTAATGTAACTGGATCTAAACTTAACAAAACCAGTATAAAACATACAGTATACATAACATTGACAAAAGATGGTATTGCTGGACACTAACACAGATTTTATTTAAAAGTTTAGGTAAAATTGGTTGGGATTTAAATGGGACTACAAGGCTCTTAATCCTTTAAACTATCTCTTCTTCTGTAATCTCACTGTGAAGACACACAAATTATTAACACAGACAAGTCACAGGTACAGTCCAAACCCACTCCCCTAGCTCTGCCTCTTATACACAAATCAACTTTCAGTCACAGCTCAGCTGCCACATTATTGCCCCAGAAATTGATTATTCATCTGTACAATTTACATTCTAGTAATATTTATATAATAGTCATATTGAATTCAGTATGTATAGTGTGATGTGCAAAATCATTTATCATCCATTTACCAAGTTTAAATAAAACAGTTTTAAAGAATTGCATTATTCTGTTTGTCTTTGATTTTAAATAGTCTGTGATTTGGATTTGATTTTGTTGTTGTTTTTGCTTGATCCTGGATGTGATGGTGATGGATGTGGTGGTGTTACTTTGTTAAATGTTCTTGTGTTTTTTTTGCGTCCTGCCTGTCTGTTTACTAGCAAAAGTATAAATACTTTGGTTAAATGGATGAATACAGTTAGGCGCCTCATGCTGGTTTCTGTTTTAACTATTGTACTTTAAGCTGCTTAATGCTGGCCAATGTGTAGGTTTCCATTTACTTCAAACATGCAACAAGCTATTATGGCTTATTTTTTACAGCATGCCAAAGAAATTCATTCTCATGCTGAATGTGTATGTCTGTGCAGGTCAAACTTATTTTATGAGATTGTGATTCAGTTGAGGTCAGATGTAATGCATTGCAGCATAAGAGCATGGTGTAAGAGCACTGAAATGGATCTGCTGCAGAACTTTGTGGGGTCAGCGTGATCTGGGTCAAGCATTATAAAGCAGTGGAAGAGGAAAAGAAAGTATATGTGGAGTAATAACTGGAAGATGTGTAATTGTAAAAGCCCGTGTTCTTTCGCATGAGGGTGAGAGTGGGTCGCATCGTTCTTTCTGTCAGCTCTGGGTACAGTGTGACTCCACTTTTATCTCCTTCCGAGAACACTGTGCCCTGTCAATGAGTTTACCTAAAACTCCATCACAATAAAAAACCTGCACACTTTCTTCTCTAGGGGTGTGTGTTGTTTCGTAAGGTTTTGTCAGTCAGTCTTTCTGTTCTTTTCATATTCACATATTTAGTACAGCCTCTGCAATCTGTCAATATTTCACTTGTTTAATAGAAATGTTTTTGTTATGCTCATTATTCCATGTACCTGCTAGTGGCCCGTTCTCTGTGTACCTTTCGCTGACTTTCTCTGCATAAAGGATGAAAGCGAACATTCCTGTGAGATAATGAATTGGAACACTCATGGTCACATGATGCTGGAAGTTTCCACAACTGAAGTAAACATCATGAATCTTTTAGCCAACAGACAGAGTAGTGACAGGCTACAAAAAGAGATAGACAGACATTGAAGGAGGGAGAGTCATTAGGAGGGTTTTACTGACCGGCTCAGACTCTTTGTTTCACCATCTCTGTTTTGAGAGCACAGTAACTCAGGATTAAATAACTCAAGAGTCTTATGACAGATAGTTGGGAAACTTGTAAAAGCATTTCTTATATTGTCTTGTAGTTACATCTAGTGATGTGACATTGTAAACAGGAGCAGGTTGTCTGTTGATAGATGTTGATAGTGGTTTTTGTCCTCAGTTTAAAGAGTATCTCTGAAGTGAACATTGATTAATAAATAAAAAGGAAAGTTTGTTTTTTTGATAATTCTGAACGTTTAGAAAGCATCATAACTATTCAGCAAATGAGTGCAGTGTTGTTGTCATCAGATTGTAGACAGCCCAAATAGATGGATTAGGATTAATCTTCTGACTTTCATGTAGTTTGAATGAGGGTTTGAACATAAACTGTGCTGTTTCATTGTTTTCACAAAAATTGGCACTTGCTCTGTTTACGCTATACTACTTCTTCTTTTTCATTAATTCATTCATTTATTCATTTCATTCTTTTTCTAAGCTGTATACCCTAATTTGGGTTGCAGGGGGTGCTAAGCCCAGTTCAAATGCTTACAAGGCAAACACACAGACAAGCACATGATCATCAAAGAGGAATATGCTATTTACAATGTACTCACTGCTTTGATTGCCAATAAATAGACCAATAAATGGCCTTCTTGCAGTGAGGCAAGCATCTACCACTGCATTCCTGCGCCTCACAAATATGTGCCAGCAGGGTTACTAAAATGACCAAAAACTCCTATTCTTTATATTTAGAGCATATTTCATAGTACCCAATATCATTATGCTTAATGCTCATAACCAAAATCAGAAAACTTCCATTGATTGTAATTTGTTTCAGAAGTTTCAGATCATGAGAATTTTATAAGTAAAAGGATTATCTTGCTAATCAACTGCATTTGATTTTGAGATGATTAACAAAAAAAATGTGACAAAATACTCAAAGTGGAAATGCACACTTTGGTTTAGACAGTTACAAGTTTTATTTCATTATTTATTTTTAATTTTATGTGTGAACTCACTTGTACCAGTCATGTTTTGTTATGTTGAATTGCTGTGCCAGATGGAGACTTGCATTCCTCTGAATTTCATTCATCATTCTTATTCTACAGAATAGACATTTATTCTCTCACTATAGAGACAAGAATGACCTCTTGCCTATGGCTTGACATTGCAATGGCAATTGCCCTGTTTGTTTTTTGTTGAATGAAAGCGTGTGCATGTGTTTGTGAGAGTGTGTTAGCATCACAATAGTGCTGCAGCAGACCAGACAGGGTGAGAGTTAATGCAGTAGAGCAGACAGAGAGAGAGAGAGAGAGAGAGAAAGGCCAGCCAATTGTAATGGAAATGTTCTTTTTTAAAGTGGGATGTTGCCTCATACTAAGGGGTCAAGTTGTGCTCAGATTTTATCACTCTGGCTATCTGTCTCTCTATATAGTGCACATGTATTGTTCGATATTTAAAATTTTGTCAAATTTTAAGGTGTTTCAGTCCAGCAGTGTAATCAGCATACTCAAACACATGGGTTAAATTTGCACAAATTTAGAATTTTGGAATGTTTGCAACACTGGCTGAAGGTGAAACAGAGCCTTGTTTACCACTGTATTACATCAGCTGCTTTTTCAGTTTTACGTATTATAGTTTATTGGAACAAATAAAACTTTGCAATTAGAATATTTGCACTTACCACTATGAATGCCGGGACAGGCACTGGAAACTTCGATGCCCTTAATTGCGATAGGTGGTTTTAAAAACAATATAATGAATCACACATTTTAGAAAACAAATTAAGGAATCACACATCAGACAGATTTTTGGGCATTTACTTAAATTCTAAATATGGTGATATTAACAAAAAAATAATAAAACTGGTCTGGAAACATGTGAAATGGTTTATTTGTATTTCTATCAGTTAAATTAACAAATTTCAAATTTAATTGGGTTTGACTACATAAAATATAAAATACAATTTTACAAAAGTCTAAAAAATACAAAAGTCTCAAATGGACTACGATTCACAAAATGCACCTATATGGAAATTGGTACTAATAAAATAGACAATAAACCAGGGGGTGTACCTAATAAAATGGTCGATGAGTATTTATGTGTGTCAATGAACCGTTGATGTGGATACTTATATTAGTGTTTTGGAGAAACATATTAGGTCCTGAGGACATCTTTTTTTCAAGACCTCTACATCTATTTTAGAAGAACACGACCAGGCCTTTTTGCATGAATTACAACAGTGTGGCCTCATAGACAAAGGTCAGTCTGCGTCGAGAATTGACTTCTATGGAAACTTTATAGAGCATCATGAACAGATGAATGAGATGTCCATAGAGCAACTAATGTTTTGAATACGGCAGGAACGGGTGAAAAATCTAATTGCAAAACAGCAACATTTAGTATCTTTATTATATCTGTATGAGAGCCAATGAATCTGCCTCTGTCCCAGTGTTTTTTTAGTGCGTATTATTATGTTCTATAGACTTACATTAAAGTTTTGATAATGCCTGTCAGAAAACAATTTTGATTTGAAACCAACATAATTCTTCAAAGCAAGTGATAACTTGTTGCTGTTATTGTGGGACTATGCTGTATGAGAAAACTACAAAATTGTTTTGTCTGGTGGTAAATGTTTCTTCACCACCTGTCAAGAAGCACTTACGTTTCTGCTTTGTGACACTAAGCATTTTAACCAAATGGCCTATACATTAATAAAAAAAAACAATAGAATTGTATTTAATATAAGTAATGGTATGTGCTTGAACATTTTGTGTATGTTACAGATACCAGGAGTTGGTTGACACCATACTGACAGATGGGCGGATAATGACAATAAAGGAGAAATGCTGTCATGTACTTCAACACTGCAATCTCCAGGGATGGCAAGTGCGTAAGAACTAAATGCTACACAGAGTTGGATAATGTGTTAAAATAATATACAAAGAAATGAATGCCAACATTTTTCAAAGGTGTCCTTCTAGTATTGAGTTGGACTTCCTTTGGCCATCAGAACTGCAGGAATTTATTGTGGCATATATTTCGTTAGGTCTCGAAATTCTGTAAAAATATTTTTCCATGCTGTCACACTTATAGCTTTTCACAGCTGTCACAAATTGTATAACGATACTGACATGCTCTGAGCAAACCATTCTGTTGGCGGTAAAGGTGAGGGAAACAAATAAAATGTCTCTAATGTTTCTATTGCAAATTCATGTTTTTTTAACCTTTGTGGCATGATACATTGTCTTGCTGAATTTGTCGTTTCATTGGTCCTTCCGAGTATACAGCAAGCAAGTAAAGAACGTTGAGCCACAATGCTTATATTGGCCCTACTTTATACATCCAGCCAGGTAAAGTTTTTTAGTACCTCAGTGAACCAGTTTTGGGTTTTTTTTACCCAGCGGAGTCTTACGTTACATTACATTACGTTTGCATTTACATTTATTCATTAGATCAGTATCCCAACTCGGTTGGGGTCAGAACACAGGGTTGATCATTCAGCATCCCTGAAGCAATAAGGGTTAAGGGTCTTGCTCAAGGACCCACATTGTTAACTTTAGTGGACCTGGGAATGAAGTCTTGCTTTCTGATTACCTTTGACAGCAATAGCATTTTCTGTTATAAACCATGAGTTTAAAATTTTTAAATAGTAGTTGTATTATCTATAATTAGCTGGGTTCTGAACCATTTGATTGGAATTTTGGTAGTGATTTTCTTTTATATATATATTTATATATAGATCAAAATCCTGCCAAAATAACTCATGAAACGTTTACTCCTTCTCTAACAAACATTCTACTTTCCATTAATGTTTCTGTCACCCTATAGATGGGAAGCACCAAAGTGTTTTTGAGGTACTGGCAGGCCGATCACCTTAATGACCGCTGCCACCAACTGCACAGGAAAATTGTTTTGTGCCAGAAAGGTATTTGCTCTATGCCATACGACTATATTATATTTTTCATCTCTTTGTTTTTTGTTTACTAAATTGTATTGATGTATGGCAGTGGTGCGAGGCTGGTTGGTAAGGCTGCGTTTGAGTCGCAGACTAAGCTATCAGCAGAGAGAACAGTGCAATGTGCAGCGGTTCCTACAGGGGGCAGAAGACTTGGGCTTGCGTGCTTACGATAGCCTGGTCATTCAGAATGCAGCCGACATAGCTCGAGAGAATGATCGTCTAAGGGGTCATGTCAGCACACCTCCACTTGGAGAGCGACCAGAACCTGTGGGCACAGAGGATGACTCATCCAAAAGGTGAATTTCTGCCTCCAACAAATGCTGGATTATTTGTTATATCAAAGAAGTATTTTATGTGTTGCTCTCATTACTTTCAACAGGTTATCCTTTGAAAAAAATAAAAAAATTGCTTTTATGGAAATTGATTGACTATTGAAAAAATGTATGATCCCGAACATAACAAAGAAGGCCAGAATCTAAATATCAAAATTTTAAATAGAATTGAATGTACTATGGTTACAGGACGGGCGGCACGGTGGTTTAGTGGTTAGCACGTTCGCCTCTCAGCGCTAGGGATTCCCGGTTTGAATGCCAATCTGGGTGGAGTTTCCATGTTCTCCCCGTGTCCGCGTGGGTTTCCTCCTTGTTTTCCGGTTTCCTTCCACAGTCTAAAAACATAGATCAAGTCAATTGGAGTCTCCAAATTGCCCCATATAGAATGTGTTTGTGTGCGTGTCTGTGTGAGTGAGTGTGTGCCCAACGATAGATTGGCACCCTGTCCTTGGTGCATCTGCCCAGTGCCCGAGACGTTCTTCCCCTGGATGGGCATGGGAAATCCCCCCTGCGACCCTAATAGAGGATAAAGCGGAAGATGATGGATGGATGGATGGTTACAGGACTTTGGTGTTTAATTAGGTGTTTAAAGCTTCATTAGTGTTAGTTTATTTATGTTTAGTTTATACATATTATAATTATGTGAACATACATAGTCGTAAATAGTTGGATGCATTTAATATGCATGCTGTTTAATGGGGCACAATAAAGTACAGACTATCGCTTTATTTATTTATTAATATTTTCATAATTAGAAACCCTTGTTTTCAGTTAGCTTATTTATTTCACCTTACTTGAGATTGAAACACACATAATTTATTGTTTGTTGAATTTAAAGTTCAGATTCAAAACACTGTGAAAACTTATCCAGGTGCAAACAATTTTGGTTTTCACATTTTCAGTTGAGTTTAGACTTTTTCTCTGCTTCTATTGTATTGTTCCAGTGCAAACAAAAGGAATAAACATGTGGATACATTTGTAAGCATTTTTAATTGCAAAAAAAGGACAACATTGATAAGTGAGCCTTGTTTAAAACTAAGATTTGTTGATTAACAGTTAAATACCATACTTCATTGCACTACAATTTATAAATAGTAGTTAGATCTAGTAACTAAACATAAGCTTAATGAGTTTACCTTGTTCTTGGAATTTTTCCAGTAAAATGTTCTGCCAGACTCTGATGTCACTTGCAATAATGGTGTGTGTGTGTTAGAGAGTGTTGATATGTGGTTCAGCTTTGCATGTGTGTGTATGCAATCAAGTTTTAAGCCATGCATTTTGTACAACTGCTCCAGATCCAGAGATTGTCCTGTAGTCCTGCCAGAGTCAGTGCCTTGTGCTGAATGTGAGCAGCTACAGCGAGCCAATAGAGAGATGAGTAATGGAGTGACATGAGTTTGCTTGTGCTGGTTGAACACAAGTCGGGCTGCAGAGTTTTGAATCAGTTGTAGAGGTCTGATTGTCTAAGCTGGAAGACTGGCAAGCAATGCATTACAATAAGCGAGTAGGATGAGGGCTTGGACTAACAGCTGAGTAGCATGTTCAGTTAAGAAAGGTTTGATCTGCCTGATGTTGTACAGAATGAATCTGCAGGAATGGACAGTTTTAGTGACATGATCAGATCACCTGGTATAAAAGATTTTAATTTGCCTGCACACTGCCACTACCTTAACCTTTGTAAGGACCAATTAAAGATTGTGAGCAAGGTCCTCTCAGATTACCACAATGTGTGTCTATGAACATTTATATATGTCCTTTTAGAAAACCTAAATAAGCTGTTGCTGTCAACAAATATTATTACAGAGTCAGGGTCATGGCGAGGTTTGGGTTAGGTAATAATGGTTAAGGTTTAAGTCTTCATGAAACAAATGAAAATCTAAATAATTTCCTGACAATGCATGGAAATGAAGTTTTTGTCTCACTTTTTGTGTATGTGTGGTTTTCATCCATCCATTATCTTCTGCTTTATCATCTACTAGGTTCATGGGGGGTCCCCCACTATTATTATTATTATTATTCATTCATTCATTATCTCCCGCTTTATCCTCTATTAAGGTCGCGCTGGGGTTCCCCATGCCCATCCAGGGGAGAACGTGTCGGGCGCTGGGCAGATAGACCCAGGACAGGGCGCCAATCCATCGCTGGGCACACACTCACTCACACAGACACACTCTATATGGGGCAATTTTGAGAGTTCAATTGACTTGATCCATGTTTTTGGACTGTGGGAGGAAACCAGAGAACCCGGAGGAAACCCACGCAGACCCGGGGAAAACATGGAAACTCCACCCAGATGGGGATTCGAACCGGGAATCCCTAGTGCTGAGAGGCGAACGTGCTAACCACTAAGCCACCATGCCGCCTATTATTATTATTATTATTATTATTATTATTATTTTTGTATTTTGCTTGTTTTTGCTTTTCACTCAATTAAGCTGTACTAAAACCATGATGTTGTTATATACAGAACAAATGTCATATTATCTTATTAGGTTCAGCTTAGTTTTAAACAGCCACCTTTGCTCATAAACAGCTTTTTATGAGAAATTGTGATGCTAGGTCTGTTTAACAATGTTGTTAAGTATGTGGCAAGCATGACATGTCACGTCAAGATTTTTTTTTAAATGTTTTAATACATAAATTAATCTGGCCTTTGAATTTAAAGGTTTAAACCTTGATATTAAAGGTTTAAAATGCATTGCATATTTTGGTTTTATTGCATTTTACAATAAGTTTCCATTTTTAAAACAGGGATTGTACTTGGGTGAAGATATATACAGTAGTCCATGCACACTCATTAATAAATTAAGTATAGAAGGCTTTTTCAGTATGACAGGAGGAAAGATTGCCCCATCACATATTTTAGGAAATCTATTCACTATATTAGTGAATAAGTCTGGGCAACCCCCACAACATGTTAAACCTACACCTCTTCATGTTGCCCACTTCCCTGAGGACCAACAGATGGCAGTCCCAGATTAAAGGGCAAATATCAAATAGAAGGCTGCATATCATATCATATCATAATAGGAAGATCTGCTGAAAGATTAATCAGCTCATAAGCTTCTTAGCCATTAATTTTCTTTCTCTGCTAGCTTAATGCAACATGCTGTTACCCAAATTAATGTATTTTTTGTTTGAAATACTGCTGCTTTGTGTTAAAAAAAAATGTTGATTGACCATCATCAAATCACAGTATCGGCTTTTCCGCTGCACATGCAGAATTAGCAGCTAATTATCATCTTTAATGACTTGATGGTGTTATATATTTATGTGACTTCACCGAAAGGATTGACCAGCTAAAGTCATGTACTGATTTATGAAGTACAAAACTGAACAGATGTATGAATGGATAACATAAATAAATGTGATTAACAATACAGGTGTTGGTACAAACAATGACTAATGTGCTGCCATGTAGAGAATACAGGAAAAAGTGTTCACTTTATTTCCTTACAATTCAATGAACTTCATGCTTGTGCGTTTTTCTGTCAGGATTGTGGAGAAAAGCGGGCGCGTGAATGACGGGATAGGCCGTGGGGCAACTCGGACAATCCGACATTTCCGTTCCAGTTCTGTGCCTCTCCCCATCGTCATGGACAACTTGGTACATTCCAGCATTAGCCCATCAATCAAACCAGCCCTGCAGGCTGTTACCCACACCACTGAGGATGGGGGTAGTGGAGGCCTCTCGTCGCCAAGGAAACAGCCTCCACCCAAACCAAAACGAGACCCTAACACACGTCTGAGTGCATCTTATGAGGCTGTGAGTGCTGGGCTGAGCATTGCTCCTAAAGACAGCTGTGCCGAGAGCCAAGCCTCACCCTCTGAAAGCCCTCCGAAAGCCCAGCTATCTCCCACTGACCGTACGTCCAATGTTCTTACACTGACACAAACACAAGCTGATTCAATTCATAAGAACAAAGGTTATTGAATTAAAATCACTAAATTAATATTCATTTACTTTAGACCTGCATTACACAAGAGGCATTTTTAAATGAACTTTGATATTTTTATGTAGATTTGATGTTTTGTGAAATGATTTAATGCAAGCTGAACAAATTTATTTAAAATGTTCAAAAGTGAAGAAATATATAAATACTTGATACACCAGCCAACAACCCTGATTATAATACATTTGAAAATGTAAGTGGGATATTCTTCATTTGCTTTATTATTGGACACTTATACACTACCAACTACTTGCGATGTATATTAAGAAAGTTTGGGTGTCCTCTGCCATAATTACTGTTTATACTGCTTGTAAGCCTGATTAATTGGGTATTTTATTGTATATTGTAAAATACATTGACAACTGATTACAGCAGTTATATAAAATAATGACAAAGTAAATGGAACAAAAGGTTAACTAACAGCAGAATTGATCTTTTTATACATTGTGTTCATCTTTTCTGCCCATTTGTCTTCTAACAGCTTTGTCCAAGCCACGCCCTCACAGTGACGACTACAGTACCATGAAGAAGATTCCGCCTCCCAAACCTAAACGCAGCCCTAACACAAAACTCACTGGCTCCTATGAAGAGATCTCCTCCGCTCCTATACCAGTACGCCCTACTGACATGAAACTGGTGTGCCTGGCACGCAGTGGACACTTCCTTGGCCTGATGCCGCGCGCATCATCTGAGGAAAGGCCATACTCGGGTACAGTAAGTCTGCAACCAGGCAGGGATGATGAGGACGTTTACATTGAGATGGTGAGCACATGTAGGGCTCTAAATATGGCTAATTCCCATAGCCCTGAGCAGAATGAGGCTGTTTATGAAGAAATGAAGTACTTCCCTTCGGATGACGGGGGAGTAATTCTACAAACCAAACCTGAAATATCTGACTCCACGTCATTTAGCAGTAATACTGTAAAGCTACCGCTAAGTCTGGAGATCAAAAGACCCATGGCTCTTATAGATCACTCAAACTTGCTGATAGGGCGCCAGCAGAGTTGGGATTCTGAAAAAAGGAGTGAAAAGACAAAAAAGGATGGCGCACCATGTGACATTCCGGCACCCTTCCCAAACTTGCTGCCTCATAGACCCCCTTTGTTGGTGTTTCCTCCGTCTCCTGTCACATGCTCTCCAGCTTCAGATGAGTCCCCCCTCACCCCTCTCGAAGTCAAAAAGCTGCCCGTGTTTGAGACCAATCTTAATTACTCCAGCCAAGATGGGGGTAGCCCACTTTCACCCCAGTATAGTCGGCAAAGGGCTGACTCCTCTCCCAGCCTGTCAGTGTTAATGCCTGACAAATCTACTCCACCTTTAACGCCACCTCCACCTGCCGGTCCTCCTCCACCATATCGGCCACCTTCACATTTCCCCTTTCCACCTGATGTAAATTTCCTAGCCCTGAGCCGTCCTAATGCGGAGTCATCCAAAACAGCCCATAAATCAAGCCACGTTTTACCAGAAACACCCCCGGGCAGTGCCAAACCCCCATACTCACCAGTGAAATCAGCTCGACCAGAGCCAAGGCGTGCACATTCCTGCTCTTCATCACCACTACTCTTCAACCCAGCCAATGGAAGAGGCCTTACAAGCCCTCTTGATGAGTTAAACACACTCTTTAGTTCAGGGCGAAGCCTTCTCCGAAAATCCACCACAGGAAGGAAAATCAGAGATAGTGGTGAGTCTCTATATGTTTGCGTGTGCTTCTTGTACTTGTTGTTTATTACATTGACTGAATCCAAACACATCTACACATCCACATTTTATATTGAATAAATTCTAATACAAACGTCGTGTGACATGTTATGTGACTTGCTTTTCTGATGAGTCCTGTGCCTGCATTAAACAACTGGCAGAAAACAGTAACAGTACAGTAAGAGATCAAACAATTACAATTTAAGTGTATTCATAGCACAAATTTAAAACAGAATTTAACAAGATCTATAACAAATTTTTTATCATTTTTTAAATTGAGCTAGCCTGACCTTTTAGAGGCACAATAGGCCATGTTTAATGGGTGGGAGGCTGGAGTGAGGATGTGTCAGTTTCAGACATATTGCACAGCAAGGTAAAATTCAAGAAATTCAGTCGGCGCTGCATTAGTGGTGAAGAAAACCTGCTACAGCTACGTCTGTGGAGTGCTGCCTATTACTAGACTGGTAGAAAATTTTGAAAAATTGTGCTTTTATATACTATTATACTTAATATGCTATTTAAAATAATGTTGCAAATGGCTGTTTAACGCTGATTAATTCATTATCAGTTGTTGACATCCCTGTTCCAACCACTGTGACTGTAAAAGTGTAATCTTGTTTAATTTTCCGAGCATGGAAAAGTCGAAAACATTGCTTGTGGTAATTGCATACTGTGAAACAAAATTAGGTTGAAAATATTCCAGTAATAAGCCATTTTCTGCAGGATTTTACTTTTATTCAGAGCCAGTCCCTGTACTATCAAAAGGAGTCAAGTTTTTGTTGATAAAAAAAGACATTTTACCATAAAAACCACCATCTTATTTGAGAAACCATTATGAAAAAAACAAGCAAAGGCTTGGCAGTGTGTTTCATTTGCTGAGAAACAGTACTGTTACCACACTAAAGCATCACTGTCCAGACCTCACTGCCATCAAACAGAGCTGGACTTCTCTCCTGTCACAGCTATGGGTATACCAAATACACTTTCAAAGCTGCCTAAATGGTAGTGGTGTAAGTTACATGCTTATTTTGGTTCATAGAGAGGTTGCTTAAGGACACATTAAAATATATCCTTTTATCAAGAAAATATAAGAAAAATAAAAACCACCATCACACATCTTTTACACATTGCATAAATCTTTATTTACCCTCAGTCTGGCGACCAGGGTGTTGACCTGTCCAGGGTGTTTTCTCACCTTTGTGCAGTGAAGGCACCCTGGACTCCCTTTTAGCTGTCTCCTCAGTTCACAAAGTAATAAGAAATGGCAGGTAAAAAAAAAAGGTCAAGTTGACCACGAAAACATTTCTCCAAAACTACTCACAGGATTACTAGAAAGGAAAAATAAAGCCCCTGTTTAAATGTAAAAAAACTAAAAGGAAGATTTATCAGAATATGAAGACATGATGAACCTTTGAACAGTGACACCACAAATAAGACCTTAATGGGAGGGAAAAAAACATTTTTGCTTTCCTACCAAAGTCAGAAATTTATAATAATACATATCTGACTTCTGACACATCTAGTTCTGTCAGTGCAAAGGTAGTAAAAAAATAGTAAAAATCAAAATAAGAAATTAGAGACAATTAGTTGTCTTCGGAAGCATGTATAAGCTCAGACATTTGCGTGGATACTTACATGGGTGTTTCTAATTCAAGTTGCTCAAGTTTTATTATTAAAAAATTTAACAATGTCATCTTTAACTTAATGCCTTTCTACAACCAGATCACATTTTTACTCCCTGTTATTCACAATAACATACATTTCTTATTCTAACCTTTTCATAAGGTTTTTTCGAAGCATTTTTTGAGGTTATGTAAGCATTAAGTAAAAATCATGTTCTCTTGAGTGTGGCATAAACACTAACATATGGCAGAGTTAAAACTGCATTTATTGCCATTCACATATGTTGCTATACAATGACATTCCCAGCTCAAGAGGTTGGGATCAAAGTTCAACCATGGTACAATGTTACCGAGTTAAGGGCCTGTCTCAATGGTGGCATTTTGGTCAATCTTCCAGTTAACAGCACAAAGTACAGAACTCAGTTCTGGAAGTTGCAAATAAAACTGTTCAGGTAGCGCTTACTATATACTGTACTGTATACTGCATATACATTTGATACTTGACAGCTTCAGTACAAAAGCCTGTCTGACATTCTATTTGATTCCATATACAATACAGTATATATATATATACATACATACATACATACATACATACATCACGACCTTACATTGTCTTTTATGTGATGCTAAAACCATTTTTAATGGTTTAATGTCACATTTATTGTGGGTTTTATAGTTTTCACTTACCATGTAAGTGCAATTTTGTAGTATACAGCTATGTCCATCTGTTACTACAGAAAACTTCTCAGTGCCCCATCCAATCTGTTTATATAAAGGGCTCACCATAAGGCCATCTCTGACCAGCTTTTTAGTCTAATTGGTGGATCAGTTTCAACACTCCCGTGGCATTATTTGTGCCAGTCTAACTAGTGTGCTGGCATCAGTGTATAAACACAGTAGTTATAATTGCAATATGGTGGTTTAAATCTGTATAAAGTAGTTGCCACATTATTAGACATGCTAAATCTTTCAATACAACTTTTTAAATTAGCAATTGTGGATTTTTGTTTGTCCACATACCAGTGTTAATCATTCTCTAGAACATCCATGCTGATTTGTGACTACTTGTAATAGGATGATGTTGCTGGAAATCCCTAAAGGTTGCATCTGCCAGCACTTGAGATCAACAGCCTAATTTATGTAACATGTTTTAAAGAATTAAGTTAGTCCATTGTATAAGAAGCTGTTTTTTATAGTAATTTTACTTAAACATTGCATAGCTCCTCGCTTTATCATTCTTACATGATCTCATGAGCAGTAATGATGTTGCAAATTCAGACTACTCCCTCGATAAAAGGGGCCTAAGTAGGAATAGAGGGGTGTACTAACCCAAGCCTTATCAATATTACATGGGCAGAAGATAATATAGTCATGAAATATTAAATATCAGTTCCCTCTATTCTGCTGATGGGTGTGGGTACTGTAATTCCGAAGCCAAGTGTACGACATTCCCAAGAGAGACGAGCATGTGTATGTGTCATTAAGACAAATGCAGGTGACACTAGAGAAAACGACTACAGTTTCTATGTGTGTATAAGCGTCTGTGTGTTAATCACAACATATGCATCATCATTCTGCAGCTGTTTCAAAGCATATGTCGTATGATAAGTCTGAATGCATGGCTTCACACTCGTTCTGGGGTTTTGCAAGTGTAAGAAACATCAGAAGGTGTTCTGATCTGTAGACTTTGAATAGCCTTCCACACATTGCCTCATGCAGTATTTGTTTCTCCAACCTACAGACCTATATCTGTGATTGATGGTTGTGCACGTCAATGCTATGTTCATTCTGACATCTGTCAGTGAAATCTATAGGGAGAGGACGTACTGAGAGCTGGGAGGAGTCTGTCCACTCAGCAAGTCTCTGTTTCAGCTCCTGTTTGATTAATGAGATGACCAGTCAATCATCATGACTGAAAAGGCCGCTATGCCGGGTGTCTTCTTCCAAACAGTGTGTAAACCTTAAGAGATTTAAGAGAGATTAAAAAAAATGGATGAATAGTGACATACCTTTCAAATTGGTAGTGGAGCTGGAGTTAATATTTTCTGGCTGTTTGAAGATCTCACCCAGCGCTCACACAGCATTCAAACAACCATACACAAAGCGAGTCATTCACATATGACATTTACCTTCCAGTGTTTACACATTACTTTATATAACTGTAAAATGGCAATCTCAGAACAATACATGCCAGTACACGAAGTATGTGATTTTTTTTTTATTCTACATTGTTTTATTTATATTGTTTTATATCTCCTTGGGCATGTAAGTCTATCTAAAATGTCCCTTTGAGTGATATCAGGTATTTATAATTACCCTGTATGCATGTATGGCGTCATAGATGTTGACTTAACACTATTGCTGCTCCAGACCATGTTTGGATTTCCAGCCTGTGCAGAATTAGAAGTCACCAGAGCTGTCTGAGAGCATGCTGTAATGGAAATGATAGGAGCACATTGAGGGGGCAGCTGACCCTCTGTTCTAAATCCATCTTACTGGCGGTCAGATCTGAACAGGCCTACGTGCCGCAAAGATTAACGCGTCCCCTCACCGCTTCCGCTGCTTTTTGAATTGGCGTCAGCACGGGACTCCCATCACTCCCACTGAAGCTGAGCATAGCAGCTGTTACGGCTGAGTCCCATAAGGTTTGAAGTGGCAGGTGTTTGCCTTCCAGGCTTCATGTCATCACATGGTAGCCAAAGATCTCTGTTTTGACCTGTTGACATATATTGAGAGATAAACATCAAGCATTTCAAACATACATAGTTATAAGTAATATATTGTAAGCCAGATTTATTTACGTTAGTTGCACTTATTAAGTTAAGAGCATTATTTATCATTACTATAAATCATTACTGCTGGTTTGGCCCATATTTTGTTTAATAAATAGCATAAATATCAGTTGAATGTTTCTGATGACACCAAGGAGTAAAGTATAATGGTATCCCAAGGTTTATTAGAGGAGATCCAACTTAATTCAGTGTACAGTACGTGTTAGTACAGTACTTCTAAATTAAAAAATGAAATGACATTTTTGAAGTCTGAAATTCTGACTTATTGTAGGAAAGAAAAAATTCATATGCAAAAAAAGTTTGCAAATTTAATTGCACAATAGTGTGTATTCACTGAATATAATATTTTCACAGTTAACTTTTTTTAAATGAGATCAATGATAAAACCAAAATTAGATAATTTTTAAGTCAATAAAATGTAATTTAAGCAAAAGTGTCCAAATATTTATGTAATAAAAATGATGATATAACAGATTAACAAGAATTTTGATGCAAAATTAAAGGATGATTTATCTAGATGAGCCTTTTTTTTCCAACAGGTTTTTCTAACACCAACATGAACATACCTGGAAGAGAAGAACAAGGCCCCACCTCCTCATCACCACAGCTACAGGACAAAAATGCCAATCACCGCACCTCAACCCCCAACTCCCCTATCCCGATATCCATGGAAAATGGAAACCAGTTCTCCAATGGTATGTACAGTGGTTATCTATGAAAGCATCAGATTTAGTCTGAAACCAGTCAACTAAACAATTTTTTTATTTAAAGATATACTTAAGGATTAAGTTTATACTTAAGGATTTGTCTCATATTTTTTTTAGCTAAAACATGTGTTTTATCTGCAAACCTGCATTATAATTTTAATGCTCCCAATATATTATTTCTCTCTAACGCTCATATTTTTTTCAATGTACAGACACACACACACACACACACACACACACACACACACACACACACACACACACACACACATACATACATACATACATACATACATACATACATGTCTGTTTTTTATTACTGTGCCTGGACCAAAGAGTGTGTAACCTTGCACTCCAAGACCATGACATATAGGGAAGGGTCTGGCATCCCCAGTGATGGAGAAAATGAAGCTATCTAGAGTCTATGATTAGTGGGGAAGGTTCTGGACTTCATATGGAATTCCTCCAGTGGGCCATCAATCTGTCTATGGTAGTGCTCTGTCAAAGTATTGCAGTTTTTTTGTCAAACCAATTCTCAATTTACATGTTTGTCATTTTTCCTTAGATGAGTAGTAGATATTTACAAAAACAATTTACAGTATAGAAATAATAACTTTTCATTCGTTGTGGTGTGTTAACATCCCAGTGTTGCTTAAATGTTTTGACAGGTATATTAGAAGATGAGGGTCATCACAAGTCAAATGCATCCAATGCTACCACACTACATAGACATATGGACAGCCATCATACTCAGGTAAACTGCATGTGTTTCTACACACAAATCTCCATCATTTAGTCCAGAGACTCCCAGTGGCACAGGTTATCATGGGTAATGAAAGTGTCCTGTCAAGCCCAGCACTCAGCTAAATGAGTTGAGAGCAAGCTTATCTGGAGATTATGTTTACTGCCATATCACTCACTGCCTGCAGTGGAAAGGGGCCAGTGTTGGGAATCCTCGGCCGACAGAGGCCAAAGCTAAAAAAACTATCATCACATTGCTTCTCACTTAACCTGTGTATTCAACGATGGCTTACACCTCTATTAGATTAAAGCTTAATGTGAGGTTCTTACCTTGTGCACATCTTCATATATCTGTGTGTTACCATGTATTTTTAAGTCAATAGAAGATGCCTAAATATCACTGGGAAAAAATCTGTCAGTATTTTTTTTCCCTCTTTTTCAAATCAGTAGCTTAATTAAAACATGCTGTGTATGTTGGTTCACCTGTGTTGCTTCTGTCTGTCAGTATCAAATGTTTGTTGCTACCCCATTTGCAAAAAAGAAAGTTCAATTAATACTACAAATCTACAATGTGTTCAAATGTCTAAAACTTTTTTAAAGGCAGAATTTTAATGATGTTTACCCCATAAATGTATTGTATTTTGTGTATTAAAATAGTCAGTTGATGCCTTTATTATAATTAATAAATGTATTTAGTATAATCTCTGTTTTTTGTAGTTGGGTTTCAGAATATATTCAGTATAGTGCAGCGTAGCACTGTGTAGGACAACCAAAGGGACAAAACATGCAGAGTTTGTGATCAAGAACACTTGAAATGTTCAGTGCCACACCCCCTGCTAATGGTCAAATGATCTAACCCTAACTTTAGTGATGAAATGGCAGCACTCACAGTCTCTAATTACCAACACAGCTATCTTGAACCCTGTCATCTGCAGCCTAGTATATGGGAACTAAACTGCATGCTTAAGTAAATAGTTGTTTTTAAACTACTTTTGAATTAAATGTTTTGGAATCTCAAACAGTCACAGGGAGACCATTCCAAATTTGTTAAGAAGCTTTGTAAGAAAGTATTCTAAACTATTTTAAAGAGACATATGATGTCTTTTTCTGCGAAGTCCTTTTTTTAGCAGGAATGTTTTATTTAAATTAATTTATTTAATTCTTATTTTGTATTTGCTACAACATGTATGTATACAACATATGTGTGTGTATGTATACATATGAGTACGCATGTGTGTGCATGTGTGTTTGGCTGACCAGAACTGTTTTCTTAATAAAAATTTATAGTGCATCTTGAAAAGGAGAATTGGACAGCAGGGACAGTTGAAATATTCTATTGAGCAGAAATGAGGAGAAATCTCAAACTAGTATCTTCTTAAGTTCTTAAGCAAATACAATTGTAACTAAAATTCAAGGGATAAAATAATGGTTATCAGGATCCTGTTTTGACTTTTTTGCATTGTATTTCTGAAGAAATCACATTTATTTTATTTTTGTGCATACAAAAACAATCGAGGCCATGACACTGAAAATCACTTCTTTATACAAATGAAGAAGATTAACTAACCACCATTTTTTGTGTATAGTATTTCATAATGTCCTTTTTAAAAGGAGTAATATTATGTAATGTATTAAAACATTTTAATTGTAACAATTAATTATTTTAACCTGATGATTCAAATATGTTTTTTAATTTTGACAATGGATAAAAACGCCGGCTAAGATGAAAGTATTGGTTTTGTTCAGATGTGTTATATAAATAAATATGTAAAACATTGACACAATACACGAGTCTAGCTACAGTTACAATGAAAATCAATAGATTTTATAAGCAGTCATATTACAAAACTGTTTACAAATATGCCTTACAGAGTACCAAGAGGTGGTGTAAAAATATTAGTCAGTACTTATACTTGACATTGTCATGGCCTTTATTATCATTGTACCAGTACAAAAAATTTCAAGTACAATTCTTAAATTTTAAATTGAATTAAAAAAAAAAAACATGGAGGTAATGAGGCATCCAGCACATCAGTTTAAATGTCAGCGGGGTCAAATGATTTCCCACATGTGTGGGAAATTGAATCAACTCAAACCTCATGCTGTGTACTAAATAAAGTGGAAATTAGTAGTGCTAATTGGTGGAAATAAGTTTTTCTATATAATTGCAGCCAGAGTTCACAAGCGCATGGCTAGAATATGGATTTAAAAGGAAACAATTTAAATTGCCTAAACATTAATAAATATACGTAGCCTTTCGACATATTTTAATTGGAAGTTCTATTTTGTTGTTAACTTTGGTAACTTAATTAACAAAAAAGGGTGTGTGTTTTTTTTAGCTGCTGTGGTCTAACATGGTCAGGGCAGTGTTCTACCTAAAATCAATAACAGGAGGAAGTTGTTGAAGGACACTAAAAAAAGCCCTTGTGATTGCAGACAGAGTGCTTTGGAAATAACTGGTTTAACTGACAACAGCCTTTTCCCACATCAGGGTAATCTGCATGAGGCTCATAGATATTTTTTTATGTCTCCACTCCAAAACAAATGGACTTAAAATAACAACTATGTAAGTTTACAGTGACAGCAAGAGTGGGCATTTGTCTGTCTGTGTGTGAGAGGAGTTCATTTCCAGCAGATTATACTGTGCACCACAGCATTTCATATACACTGCCATGCACATATTGTGCAACATGCATAGAATCAGAAAGATTTAAGAATAAAAAATATATGGGTCACTTTGGTCTAGTAAACTCTGTTTTGCCATTAAGTATGAAGCATGACATAAGCTGAGCAGTTATCATTAGGTTTAATTGCTATAGCTGCTCTGCAGCATTATTTTATGTAATAGATAGATCTGTTATATGAGCTAAGGAAGAGGGAATTGGAGAAAGAGAGATTGTTTGTTGTAGCTAAAATGGTACAAAGTGTTTTGCGTATTTAATACAGTTCAGGTTGTCTTAGTATTCCTGGATTAAATGAAGCCTGTTATTATTTCAACCAAACCACGATGGTAAGCTTTGCAAAAAAAACTACAGCTACAGTTAAGGCAATAAAAAAGATATTGTATTAAGATTTGAAATTTACTTTATTTAAATTGTGTATGACATTGAAATTTCAGTATGAATTTACAAAATTCCTCTCCACTTGTTCCACTTTACATGCATTTGTTTTTTGTTACAACCCAATCTAATGATGATGTGTATTAAGCATTTCACTTGTGATACCTAAACCCAATCCTACCTCAAAAGAACACAGTGTCAAAGGTTCTCTGGTTACCAGATCCCATTCAAGTTCTGATCCCCTTGTTCTGTCACATGATAGCACTAGGGGTCACATGATTGCCTGAAAACCAGGAAGTGGTCAACCGAAGAAGATGTTTAGCCAAAGCCATCATAAACAAAGAACAGGTTGTACAGATGCATGCACCTTCAGCTCTTTAAATATAGCTTTAATTATTCAAGTCAGCTATGAAATATTCACAAGTACAGAATCACCTGCTGTAGATGCAAGTGAAGTAAATTCTAGCACCCTGAAATTGAACCCACTTTTTACTAAGCTGCATAAGCTGTCAGCATATTCCTTCACTACTAATGCTCAGAGCCAGTAACTCTATGCTGACTTTATAAAGCTCATCTGTGTGTGCCAGGTCCACACACAAATACAACTCTGAGGTCCAAACACACTGTACACTTGCTTTCTCAGCGTATGCGATTTCAAACTAATACTGAAAGGTAGGTATTAAATTATATGTGTGTATTTCATTCCTTAATTTACACCAAATGCCCAAAACATTGTGGACACAATTATGTGCCAGCGACTAGGCATTTGGTCTAGATGTTCTTAGTAACATGCATTTAAAGAACACTTTATTGAAAACTCCGTAGTGATTCAGTTTTACTGATATTTAATTGTGCAATTATTGTAAATTCCTGCTCAGTCCAGTTGTACAGAGTGGTTATCTGAGTTACAGTAGAATTCTTGTCAGCTTGAATCACTCTCATTGTTAGCTGCTGACCTCTTCTATTAACAAACTCTTTCTGGTCACAGAACTGCTGCTTACAATGCAATGTTTCATTGTTTTGCTAGTCTAAATAACACCAGAACCTTGCAGTTTAGCAGTTACAGAAAATCTCGACCAAGTCTGTCTGGCACCACCAATCAAGCAATGGTCAAAATCACTAAAAACATATTTTCCATTGTCCTGTAAATACATGACTGGCTGATTAAATAGTTGCATGGTAAAGCAGGTTTGCAGCTTCTCGTAATAAAGTGAGAGTGTATGACTACAGGTTTGTGTGAAAATCCCCATTGAAGTTTCCCCATTTCTGGTATCTCCATTTCTAACATTGTTTCAGTTAAAGCATGATGATCAAGATAATACCTTAAGTGAATTGACACACCGGTGACTGTGACTTGCTTTCAGCTTCTGTGTTAAGACATGGAATGTCTCTGATTTTACCCAGTGATGTGCAATAAAGACATTTCTAAAACAGAATTACAAATCAGTCAAAGTTGCTTAATCGGTCAATGCTTTAAAAATGTGAATGAGAAGCCAGCTCTCAAAAATTATGTTTACAAGGGCAGCCAAAGGTAATGAACTTTAAGGTGGATCAATTTTTCAGATTGAAATTTTTACCTAAACAAAGCTTCTGTGGTCCATTGAAAAAGGTTTGAATGAAAGTTTCTCACTGTTAAAATGTATTCTATCTGGTCTAAAAATAACCAGCCATGAAAGAACAAAGTAGTAGTCTTCAATATCTGTTCTAGACACTATTTCATGATGTTACTATATTCTGTGCCCATAGGAAATCTTAGTTAACTCTATAAAGTACATTACATGATCACAAAGCTTTATGTACTACCTTCACTATACCTACACCAGGCGTCTCGCTGCTAAAAGGGCCTGGTTGGATGGGAGCCAGATGGCTACAGTGATATACCCTTTCCATTACTAAACTCTAACCTCAGCCGAGGTCATCTCCAGAAGGACACGCCATCCCATAATGTCCTTATGGCACTCGGAAGCAGGAAATGGCCTTTTAACACACAAGTCTTCTCTCTCGCTGCCAGTATGCCAGGCGCATGTGTGCTTCATATTTCAATAGCCAGACTGTACCACATGTCTCCATTTGTCTCCCCCCTCCACTCACCATTGATCTGAATTGTAAAACCTTTGCCCTGCGGAATATCCTGGTGGTTAATTTTTGATTAGTTTGTCTTGGCTGGAGGTGCTTGGTACGGGGAACGCGCCGTCCTTATCAGAGTTCCGATCAGAGAGGAAGAGAGTATTCCCTTGGGGAGAACAGATGACAGTTGGGAGAGCAAAGTGTTTCCACTGATCTCTTTCACTAATGGAGGATTCTTGTGCTGCATGTCACAGATGAAGAGCTATCTATCTTGACAGAGTTCAGCCTTGAACTTGATGACTTGCTTAGAAAATACTCAGTGGGTGGCCGAGTGATTCTATATTCCACTTGTTTCTAAACAGAAATCTGTTATAGTTTACCAGCTTTTAATTTTTCTCTACAAATATAGACATTAAACAACAAGAAATCAAAAACATCAGTTAGACAAATTAACAAAAACATTAATTATACGATTAGACCTCAGCATCACTTTATATTTCTACCTCTGGAATTTATGGATTCAGTTATGCATTTTGATGTTAACAGACTCTTAGAAGGCTATGCCTAATAACACAGCAATAATGCCACCACAGTCAAATAATTCATACCGTTTCAATTAAATGCTTTTTGTTATATTTGCTGTTACAATGTCTTTAAGTATTTCTAAACTATCATCTTTTTTCTCCTCCTCTGTATTTGTCTCTTCGTTTCTCCTCTCTTTCAGAGGGGGCATCTCAACTTCTCACCCTTTGGTGCTGGGGCAGCGCTGTAGCCCGGGCATGGCCATAGTGTCTGTGTAGGGACGGGGTGAGTCTGTTCAGTTGGTTGGCACTTCAGTGATGCCCCATTAACCCACATGCAACCAAGGTCTCACCCATTTGTCATTTTTGATAGAAAACTGCAGCTCCACACATTTTTACAGGAATGATCAAAAAGTTTTTAAATTAGTTTTTAATACAGCAGTGTGTTCCATGTTCTACATCACTGTCACAGTAGCCTCAAGCTTTCAAGTGCTTTAAGCAGGTGCTGCACCTAATTCCTCTTGTTCGACTAATGAGCTTAATACTTAAATGACTGTCAGTCTTACATTTTGTTCCAATAACAACCATGATACACTGCAGCACCTTGCAGATAAAGACAACTGACCAACACCATCATTTTGCTTTTAGTAGCTTTTATCTGAATATTGTGAATGTAAAAGATACCTGACTAACAGTGTCAGTCATGTTTATATAAGTTGGCCTGCAGTAACACTAGTTATTAGTCACTAGGCTGTGAAATCTTATTGCCTTTGTAAACATCTGAGCTGCAGCTTTTCTTCACTGCTGTTTTCTCTTTCATTGCTGACCTCTTCAAGCCATCATTCAGTCAATCGCTTCTTTGATTTACTTTCTGAGCTTTTCTATTTATTTGTGCCTTAGACAGAGGCTCTTTATAGAGTTTGTGCACATGCTGAGATGCATTTTGTTGCTTGCTGAATCATGCCATATGTGGGCAGGAACTGCATGTGTGCTCTGACTAGTTTCTGCCTCAAATATTTAAATAAACAGGAATAAATGTCTGGAAAAATGCCTCATGGTGTTACTGTCAAGAGCCGTGTACAGTGTTTTCGCTCATAATTTAATGTACGAGTGAAGTTGATGTTACAAACACATGGGACGCTGTTCAGACTAAAGTTTTTAAAAATAGTATTGCTATTTTGTAGTTAGAATTAATTATATGTTATGTATCTGGACAGACTACTTAACTGTATCCTAAAGTAGCCATTTGGACTGAAAGTTATGTTCTGATGTGTTAATTGGATAGTTTAAGACTCAACTTCACATGGCAATACAAAATTAAACAGTAAAGACGGTGGTAAAGTGGCAAGAAAAATGAACCAACCCAAAGGATTACTGTTGGTGAGGTACTAACAAAGTAAAACGCCAATTCTGTCCTTTAACCACAGAGACTTTGATTCCAGTCGTGTTCTATGGTCAGATGAAATGAAAATTGAGCTTTGAAGCAACATACACATGTTGGGTTAGGCAAGTAAAAAGGGACGACTCCACTGAGAATAATCCCATGTCCACTGTTATATATAGTGCAGTGTTAAGACTTTACATGTCTGCTGTTTTTTCTTTATATGCCCTTGGATCTATGTTAGGGTACAAACAGATGCCATGAAATAATAAATTTTAAATTAGGATGGTTTGCTTCAGTCTAGAAGTTCTTCAATCTTCTAACAGGACATTCATCCAAACGTGCAAATGAATTTAAATTGGGAACTGAACACAAAATCAAGTTTACAATACAAAATGTGAACTTGTGGGAGGAGTTAATATGGAGCGTGCACTAAAATTATTTAAAAACCTGGACTAAACTGATTTAATAATTAGGAATGGTCACAAACTCACAAAAAATATATATATAAAAAAAAAATATATATATATATATATATAGAGAGAGAGAGAGAGAGAGAGAGAGAGAGACAGACAGACAGACAGACGAAGCAAACATATGAAGCAAATGAAGACGGGGAACAGGTGGGCATTTAGTAAATAGGTCACTAATGAGCCAAAATGCAATACACAGCTAGACAGAAACAACAGCACAAAAGTGCTTTATTTGTGCTACTACTAAAATTTTTATAGCCACAACATTATGATGACATACTGTATAACTAACTATTCCATATTAATATTAATAATAACGCTGTTGGACAATTGCAAAGTTAATTTTACAGTAAAGAACCCCAGGTCAAGGCAGATTATTTGTTCAGTCACATATTTTTGCACCTGAGTCTTTATCAGTGGATCTCTTACCCCCAGGTCCCTTTCAGCTTCAGAAGTAAAATGTCCTGAAGTGACTAAGTTGAACTCAGTCGACCAAAGCTTGCCTGGATTGATCTGTGAAAGTACATGCTTTGTTTCGGTGACCTGATACATATGCTAGATCTCTCAGGTAAACTTCTAATGCTCTTCGGCCTGAAGCCTTTCCAGGAACATGAGGAAAAGGAAATAAGCTGAGAGGCCTGGCTAATCTGTCTTTAGCTACTGATACACGAAAAGTAGATCTAATGAGTTGTTACACTTTGTGCGTGTCTGTGTAGAAGTGCATTTGCAGTTTGTGTCCTCTTAAGTAGTCTGTGGTGGAAGCTGTGGTCTTTTCATGTTTATTCTTTTGATAGATGAGATGACACTTGCTTGCAGAATGTGCCGATATTTTGTGAAAAACGTTCTTCTTCCTGCACAATAGTACCAATGATCCTGGCAGCAACACAAACTTGATAGATCAGTTTAGTTATAAGGTCACAGGTAAAATTGGCTCTTTACCATTCTTCCATGACTCTCCCTTCCAGGTTTTGAAAACACATAGAAAGAGCAGATGATTTTCCTTCTTTTGCAGCACACAGTATGATCCAATTATAGTTGGAGTTGGTGACGTGCTCCAGGCCTAATTTGATCTTTATCTTTTGACCTTGTTAAAAATGAGCATATGCAGTCCTTAGTGTGTCAAAACAATTGACAGGCTTAATTGATTATTTTGTAGGATTGGACCAGCTAGCCTTCGTTCCCTATGCACATCAGTGGTCCTTTATCATCCTTTATCATCGAGCAGTGGATTACTGTTTCTTTGCCACAAAATAAAGCTTATTTAAAAAACACTCAAAGACACAGATCTGCAGAAATGTTTAGAAATTTCTCACAACTGGTATATGTTTGTTTTCATGAATGTATAATGGTTGAATGCTTTTAGCACTGATGAGAGGTCATAGTTGACATAATTCATATGGTACAAGAGCTAATGGGTTGCTTGATGAAAATAATGCTGGCTTATTCTGGATAATTTAATTATCATGCTTCTTGATTCTAGGGCCCTTTGGCTTATGTTTTTGGATTAATAAGTCTGAGGTTAATGTATTCAGGGCATCAGCATACATTCTACAGTTGATAAAGCTCTGATGAGACCAGAATGTCCTGGTGACCTTTCAGAGCAGTGACAGTTAGGAATGAATTGAATTGAGTCACTGCTGCATATCACTAGAAATTAAAAAGAATGATAGTGGCAAATCGCATTTATACCACTCTAAACCTAATCTTTGTCTACTCGTGCTGTTTACCTACACACCCACCCGGTTTATAGTACTTACAAGGCATGTTATTTGGATTCATGAGGGAAAAAAATACTATACATTTTTATTTTTCATTATTAGCATGTTTTGTTTCATTTTTTATTAATGACTTGACAAGGTCTTTAAAAAAAAAACTAATGCCTTTGCAGTGACATTCACACACAAGGGAGCATTGATCACAATCCAACTGACAAGAAATTAGAATATTCTATCAGTATGGTGTCAGTAAGTTGGCAACCCTTGTCGATTATTCATGAGCCGGGGTTAAATTTGGTGGCAGTGTGGTTAAATACTTAATTGTCTGTGACTGAGCTTTGATTGATTTGCATCTTGTGCAGTGTTAGTGCACTACTGAGGTATAAATGGTGCAAATATACTATTTTATAATTGGAAGGCTAAAGAATGAATAACCCAATGCTGTTAATTAAAGACTGTTTGCCCTAACAATGCTTATGGATAAGTTCTTTCTGTAGGCCAATGTGTCTTTAGATGTAAAACAGAAAATTGGCCAGAGATTATGGTGTCTCCTCGCAGCCTGTAAAGCCTTTTTACGCAGGTGGATCTACTCTAAATGGACAAAAACTCATTGGACCAAATCTTGTCAAACGCACTACATAATTTATTTACTAAATTTAGCTTCATATTTATTCAAATCACATTTTGTCATATTAATATTGCGTTAATAAGTAATATTGAGTTTTTATCCATATACACTGTATACACCAGATGTTATTCATATTAAATAATTTTTTAGATTTTAAGCAGAGATTATGATCACAAGACCAGATTAGTTATAAATTACTTTGTTAAGAATATTTACCTTTGCTATGTTAACTAGGGTCACGAGAGGGGCCTCCATGCCCATCCAGAGGAGAACATTGAGGGTGCTGTGCAGGCCAATCAATTACTGGGAAGATACACACACTCCCTCACTCAGGAAGAATAGTTATGCTTAACAAAGTTGACATATATTTTTACATTCTACACAAATTTATTTTATAAAAATTATGAATAGTTTTGAATTTATATATATATACTCAGCTTGAGCTATATAAAAATTCACATTTTTTATATCACTTCTGATTTTGTCACATTTATAGCAGTAATCACTTCTATGGATTTTAGCCCCTCTGCCAAACTGGGGCATGAACATGAAAGCTTGTTTTTCCAATTTATTTTTGGCAGGTGTAACTCGAAGATGATGATATATATATATATATATATATATATATATATATATATATATATATATATATATATATATATACACATTCATTTTTCTTCATATATTCCGTACTGACCTCGGTGCTCTCATATCATGTGTCTTCTCTTTAGTAATGCAGGAACAACGTAACATTCCAGGTGCTCCTGGGACCCACCCTCTGAAATTGCAACTCTTTTCTAGAGAATGATATCGGTCATGTGGGTCACATCGGATGAGTACTGCACTCTCGGTGTTAGACAGACATTACAGACCCACAGTTAGACAAAGACATGTGAAACATTACAGAAACAGAACAAATGCACAATAGTGTACTGTATTGACTGAGACATAAAAAAACACTTATTAGACATAAACTTCACTTATTAACAACAAATGTATATTTAGAACTCTGTACAGACCTCAGACTTCGCATGAGAACAGACATTAATGCAAGGTTTAATCCACAGTTATGGCCGACATACATCCCAAAGTGCAGGTAAATAAACAGTAACAGTTAAGATGTTTTTTTAAATAAGTTTCTGTATTTTTGTCTTGAATTAAATACAAAAATAATACAATATGAATGTTGTAATATATCATACTGAAGTCCTGCAAAACCTGTCAGATAGTTATTAAAAATGACACCCATATTCGACAATGAAGAGTTATTTATGTGCATAATATTTAGCTATTTGTTCTGACATACATGGTATTTACCATTATTTATTTAAGGACAACAATATATATGAGCTCTTTCAGAAGTTGCTGCTGGAATTACCTTTCCATGTAAATTTTATTTATTATTTTTGGTTTATGTTTGTGCTTGATTAATTTGTTCTTTGGTATGATCGTAGTGAATGTGCTTTGTTTTGCTAGTTTGTTCTTTTTCCATCTCAAACTTTAATTGCAGCTATTTCTATGATTATCGTTATTCTTATTTAAACTATTTCAATTCTTTACTGGACATTGAGGCTTTCATAATTTGAGGGTATTTTGACACATTTACAATTCATTTGTGATTGTTTGGTCAGCCTACTCTGAGAGCCTGCACTGTGCGGCTTTGTTAGAATCAAAATTATTTCAGTAGAGCTGATGTTTCAGTTTTTTAAATCTGTGTGACATCCATCTATTTAAAAATCTTCCTTTTATCAGGGCTGCACATAAGTGGTGTGCATGGTCAAAATTAACGATGCACACATTAAATTGCGATGCTGCTTCGTTTGGTATTTTTGGGCTACAGTAACATACATGGTTTGGCTTTAATGAGCTCAACTTATAACTAGCTTATTTGAACATTTTTACTGAACCAGCTTTTACTGGTTTGTATATTTTCATCAAATCATTAGCATGTCCAGGAAAGTATATCAAATAATTACTTTGAAAGAAACACCAGACTGAAACTGAAAGTATAAAATGAGTACCCATGGGAAAAAATAAATATGTATGTACAGTATGTACGTATATATATATATATATATATATATATATATATATATATATATATATATATATATATATATATATATATATATATATATCATCATCTGGTACTGCCAACTCTTACTATGCTAGCATGTCTTTTCCTTAAGCTTCAATCTGATCTCATATGTGACCTCTCTGAAATCCAATTAATAGAGTTTTCTTGGAGCAATGAGGAACTTTAAACCCTGTGACTTTGAGCCCTTTCTCAGAAAATCATTGAATAAGCATAGCCACATATGATGATATTCATAAATCCTTTTCACTTCTAGCTAAGCTGAACATTTTATATATTTAGGGAATGTCTATTTGTGTAAATGTATTAAATCATGAAGACATTCAGTATTTAATAATATTGTCACATATTAATAGCAGCATTGTCAGCAGCCACTTGATGAAATACTATAAATGCTTACCACTTTTAGAGTTACGTTGAATAAACCGTTGCATTCAATTTGGCCATGTGCTCTCTTTAAACCAGAAAGACTTCTCCTTAAATAAAGCTCAGTGCGAGAACAGGGAGACGTAATGGACAGGGTTTATCGCACCTTGTTTAACTCTTAAACCTCTTGACCCACCAGCTTAATATGTGATCTATCTGTTTATTGATCGCTTTTAACCGATGGATCGGAGCCATGCTTATGTGTGTGCAACGAGGCCTGTTATGTTTCTCATACATATGCATTATGTCAAACAGCTGTCAGGACAAGGTCCTGCCTTACTGGGTAATATATGCCTTAGTCTTTGGCAGCTGAGGCAGTTACGGTGAGCAAATCATTTTCTACAATACAGATGTTTTAACTAAGAGGTGAAGAAACATTTTGCAAACATGAATTTAAACTAATAGTCGATTTGGTTTGTTTTTATATTTTATTGTGTTTTTTATGAAATGCCTTTTTTTGCTGTTTTACTGTTTCATTAATAAAATTGTTTATGTAAATCATTTGGAATTGACTGGTCTGATCAGGCGGCATGGTGGCTTAGTGGTTAGCACGTTCGCCTCTCAGCACTAGGGATTACCGGTTCGAATCCCCAACTGGGTGGAGTTTCCATGTTCTCCCCATGTCCGCGTGGGTCACCTCCGGGTTCTCAGTTTTCCTCCCACAGTCCAAAAACATGGATCAATTGAGTTCTACAAATTGCACCATATAGAGTGTGTATGTGTGCATGTCTGTGTGAGTGACTGTGTGCCCAGCGATAGATTGGCGCCCTGGTGCCCTGCGGAAGATAATGGATGGATGGATGGTCTCATCAGCTTTTGATGCAGGTATAAAAAATAGTTCATTATGTGTGTATTGACTTCTGGTGGGGCCTGTGCCTGTCCATTTTGTTTCATCAGCTGGTTGATTCCATCCATCCATCCAGATATTATCTTCCGCGTAATCCTCTACTTGGGTCGCAGGGGGGTCTCCATGCCCATCCAAGTGAGAATGCACTTACTCACACAGACACTCACAAACACACTCTATATGGGGCCAAACCTGTAAACTTGAGAACCTGGAGGAACCCTCACAGACACGGGGAGAACATAGAAACTCCATCTAGATTTGAAATTGGAATCCCCAGCGCTGAGAGGCAAATGTGCTAACCACGAAGCTATCATGCCAACCGCTGGTTGATTCCCTATGATTTATTTAAGCTTGGAACTGACAGCATAGGACAGTCAAAAAATGAATTAAAAAAAAGAATAATATTAGCCTAAAGTCGATGAAGTGCCTGTGCCTGTAGTGAAATGTTGCTTAATTAAAATGGAGCTAATGATTTATGTATTCTTATGACAAATTAGAATGAGAACTTTATACTGACAGCATTTTGAATAGTGAAAACGTTGACTTGCCAGTTACAAAAATAAACCACCAACCATAAATGATGAGCTCAGTTATTGTATCTTTCTATCCTTATCTTTGTCTTTCTGTTTTTATTATTTTCAGGTGATACGGCAATTCTGTGTATGTGGAAATCAGAGGGGTGCCATACAGGATCGGTTAAGGAGGAGAAGAAGTGTGTGTGACGGACATACGGAATGGCAAAATGCCTGGCTCCACACACATGATTCACCAAGCCGGCAGCTAAAGCACAAGATTAATATGAGCAAGAAATCATCATTCTAAAAAATAAGTAAATAGTAAAAATTTTAAATCCGCCCATGGGTTGAAAGTGGTGGGTTTTCACCATAGCATGCATTCCTGTGGAACGAGAGGAAAGTAGGACTCATATTACTCTTACGCTTTTCTTTTTGTTCTGTTGACTTTTCTCATTGAAGCGCTCTCTGTAGGAAAGTGCACTGTAAAGGACAATGCTGTTTGAGCCACAGAGACTGCAGGACTAAACATAGGGCTGTACACCCATAGCTGGACCTCTCTGCACTATTGTCTGAGCTTGTATACCATACGTCAGTGTTGCTACTTTGACTCCGACTGGTGCTGACTCCTCCTGTCCTGCCTTTGCTGCAGCTAGTGATGGTCCACCGTGAGTACAGAATGGCAATCAGGAAGATTGACGTGTTTGTCCTTGTGCTGGCTTCAGTGCTCTCATATCGCTGTGTCTTCTCTTCAGCAATGCAGCTATGTCACGATATTTCAGGTGCTCCTGAGACCCACCTTCACGAGATCACAGCTATTGTCTAGAGCCTGTGAACTCTCATGAAGTATAGGGTTCAGGGAAAGTCTCAGTGATTGCCCAAGGTGCACTTCTCTCTGACACTACAAAGACCACCAGCTTTCAAACACAAAGCACACTGGGTGAAAAATGCTCACACAATGGTAGACAGACAGCACACAGGCTCACACAGTCAAACAAAGACCTGCAACAGACACAGGGCAGAAAACAATTCTGTACTGTATTGACAAAGACTCAAAAATAAAATCAAATGTAATTCACTTACTGATAACAAATGTGCATTAAGAACTTTCAGGGTCTGTACAGTCCTCAGACTCGGCACTTTAAAGAGTGAAAGAAGACCTCGACTTTGGGGTTGATTCCACTCTAATGGCTGGTGCGCACATCACAGTGCAGGTACTTGGACAGTGACATGTTTTTTTGTTGCCATTGCTTTGTGTGCCACTAAGATGTAAGTAAAATTTAAAAAATGCAAGTTATCTTTTCAAACAAAATATAAGAGTCTTAGCTTTTGTACACCCTTGCAAGACCAACAAATCCTGTCACTGTAAAATTACTTGGGCTTTGTTTATGTTGTGGTCTTATTTCAGGCCTCAAATTGCTGTAACTAACAGATGGAAAGGATGAAAATTCAAATGTTAGATCTGTAGTTTGAACATTAAAGCATCATTTTGCTATAAGCACTTTTGGGTAGGCACTCAAAAAAAGTCAGCATAATTCGCAAATGCTGTGTGACATTACTTTTTATGGTCACTGTTTGTGGGACATCATGAAGTGTTAACCATAAATAAATTAAATTGAATGAAATGTTTTCAAAATGCCAGGGTTGAACCTGTTATGTTGATTGATCTTGATTATTTTTGCAATCATACATTCAAGGTTTATAAAATGAATGAATACAATTCATCTACTATATGTCTGTAAAAATGTTTTTAATGTTTAATACGTTTCTGATGTGCAAATGCAGTTTTATCTCTTCTTTAGCTTTGGCCTTCATCAATTCACCTGTGAGTTCAGATCAGTTCATCAGTTGATGACAGAATTGAACCTACAATTTGTTCTTCTAGCATCCCCACTAGATTCAGCATGTGGCCAAATTAAATGTTTCCAAATGCCGGAAAAAGCACACTGTACGATGCTTATAATGTTCTTTAAAGTAACACATTTTGAACACATCTAGCTCTTAAACTTCAATGGCCCTTGGGGCATAACCCACTCACTGCCTAGTCCAGATATAATCTGTCATTCTGCCATTAGATTACAAATGATTGTAAATGTCTTCATAAAGTCCGCTTGTCTTTAAAAACATACTATTCAGAGTTTTATCCTGTCCTTTATATCTTTATATCACGTGGTGATTTCATAAAAGATGCTTATCAGTGCATTTCAGACACCAAGTTGATATTCAGTTGTTGCATTATTTTTGTTATGATAGCCCTTTCCAAATACAACCATGTTATCTGTAAAATGCTAAATCTAAAACACTAAATCTGTCTTAAAGTGTAAAAACAACAATAATAATAATTTACTCTTTTTAACTTCATTTGCTGGGCTGCACTTTTGAACTAAAAGAATCAGGTCTGGTGTTTCGGCACTTCCTTATTGTTTTTTATTTATTTTATTCATTTTGGGGGAGTTGTAATTGAGCTGATTCCCTAAAGCACTGTATGCAATGTAGCAAATGCATAATATGACTGTAATGTGTCATTTTTAAAGCTAACATCCATATCGCAGTGCTTTTGAGAAACTGGACGCCAACATGCAACTTGTTCTTTTGCTATTTTTGCTATTAAACAGGGTAAATAGAGAAGATACATTTACCCCATTATATGCCAAGTAATGACTCGTACTCTATAATATAAAACAAGAATAACAATTATTGTACAGCAGGAATCCATTTTTTACAGCTTAAAAAGAGAGTTTAAAGCATGATCTGCACACTGAGCTTTATTTCATGTTAAGTGTGCTGCATTGTATCCATATGGACCTGAAATTTGTCATCTCATCTGGTGCTGTAAACCCTTTCTGACTCTATTGTGGACATTGTGTTATATTCATGTGTTGTGAAACAAACCCTGTTGTACGCAACAACAATACCAGGCTGAGTGATCACCTCATTGGTGCAAAAGAAATAAAAAAAAAGACACTGCTGATGGGGAAACTAGAATAGTCTTCTTCTCCTCACAGTTTTAGAGTTGGGTAGGGACAGTTTTTATTTCCAGTGCTTGCTTAATCAATATGATTTCATCCTGTATATTTCTGCTTCATCCTGGCTGTTTCTACGGTTATGAGTCATTGTTCTCTATTTATGTTTGTTACATTTCTTGTGCATTAGAAAATATATACATCAAACTATTGCGCCGAAACACGTGGTTGTGAGAGGGATAATGTATGTCTTGGTACATATTTTGTTTTAATTATGTTTTATAAAAATTTATGTACAGCAATAAAGCATACTAGTGTCATTGGTTCTGTCTGCCTTTTTATCACAGCTTCTTTATGTCTTTATGCCTTTTAAAGATTACTTGCTTAGTACTTCTTTAGGAAGACCTGTACACCTATTTAATTATGTAGTTATCTGTTAAGGCATTCATGTGGCAGCAAAGCAGTAAATAAAGTCATTAAGCTAATGTCTGCAAGTCATCAGAATCATAGGAATATGTAGTCTTGGTAAGTAAATGTTATCAGATGTGCTACTGTGACACTGCTGATGTGAGGAAACTTATCTTTCAAACCCAAAATGATGCAGTAAATACATTAAAAAATAATTACAATTAATCTGAGCATATATGTATCTTATTTTTTAAATCCCCTGCAGTTTTCCAATTTGACTAAAAGTTGTTAACCTTCCACAAAATGGGGGGAGTGGGGGATTATCCTGGGGAGAACGTTCCGGGCACTGGTATCGTCCCAGGATAGGGCACCAATCTATCATTGGGCAATTTAAACATATTAGGACATCCAATTTTCAAATAGGTTTCCTAAAATGAACGTGCCCACCAGAAGCCAGAATCAAATGATATAGTATAATCCTTACTGTAACATAAAAAAACACAAAGACACTGGTTCTGCTTTAGGGAATTTGACAAAAGAGGATACCAGGTCTAACACCTATATTTCCATAAGTATTTGCTCGCCTGCCTTCGCATGCATATAAACTTGTAATCCCATTTTTAATCTATGATAATCTTAGATGGTGTTCATCCCTTGCAGCCATAACAGCTTCAACTCAAGCTCCTTATAGTGATTGATTTTGCAGAAAGTTGAGCTTCAGGATCCACTGACCCGAATCATTTTACATGGCCGACCACTTTGTGGCTAAGTTGCTGTCATTCCCAGTCACTTCCACTTTGTTATAATACCACTATTGAGACTAGACAGTTGCCTGTGAAATATTTCATAGTGAGGAAATGTCACCACTGAACTTGTGCACAAGTGGAATCCTATCACGGTACCACACTGGAATTCACTGAGCTTCTAAAAGTGACCTATCCATTCACAAATGTTGGTAGAAGCAGTCTGCATGACTCTGTGCTTGATTTTATACACTTGTTGCCATGGACGTCGTTTACACGCGTGAATTCAATGATATGGTTGGGTGAGTAAATACTTTTAGCAATATAGTGTATAACTAACAGCAGATTTATATGAATTATATAATAGGCAGAGACTGGAACTTCTTGTTTTCTAATCTCTATTTAAAAAGTTTAAAAAATGTACAACTGTATAGTAGGGTATGAATTTCGGCACTTATTGTTAGCTTGCACTTTGTTGAACCATTCCTTTGTCCGGATTCATAGGTGAATGGCAGTGTTGACATTTGATACAGTGTTAGTCACAGAGCACTGATTACGATCAACGATGTTTGACATCCTTCCTGCAGAAACTAACAAACAGCAAACATCCGTGTGCATACTAAGCTCTTACACTTTTTAATGTGTGTTTGGGTGTGAGTGAGGGAAGGAGGAGGGGCTTGTTGCATAATGCAGGTAGAGGTGAATGAGAACAGTGAGAGTGTTTTTACAGTGCAACCCTGCAGGGCTTGGAGCACTTGCTTGTGTAAACTGATTACACTTTTATCGCTTACTCAGCCATAAAGACAGGCCCTCATTCATAAATCACACCAGAGTCAACCAAACCAAACTTGAACATGGTTAAAAATATCGATGCTAGAAAATTTATACCAATACACAATAACTGTATAGCTACAATATATGTACGTAACACACACACACACACACACAGAATGAAATATTATTAACACATCTTATTTTTGAGCCCTAAATTAAGCAACTATGATTGGTAATTTAGAGTTTATCCTAGCACTCACATTCCAGCAATCATAAGGTACGGGCAGGGGCAGGGGAAACACATTAGACTAGTCATAAGATCAGTGCAGGGCATTAATTGAATAATTATAAACACAATTTCTATGTTATTAGTAAATGTGAATATAAATGTATGTCAATGTATACCAAATAGTTAAAAAAGATAAAACATCTTTAATTAACAGAGGACAAAACATGTGAAAAGACACACATTGAAGACAGTGAAGTGTTGTGGGTGGGTGTGAAATAAGGTTTTCATCAGTGCAACATCGTTTAAGGTGTACGTTAAAAAAGGATCGAACCATTTTTATGTTCAAATTACTTTTAACTGTAGGCTTTATTACTGCCTTTATATCCAGTGACCTCTGACCACGAGAGACTAATAATTGTATCTCCTAGATCAGTGCCATATGGATGATAAAAGTGAAATTATAGCGTCAACATGTACAGCTCAGTGTCCCATTTAGCCAGTCTTTAAAAAAACCAATAATGTTTCCATAAAATTTATATTTACACAATAAACCAGGTACAGCAGATACTTCATTTATTCTTCTTCAGACGTCAAGTTACCCTTTAACATAGTGTTGTTAAATTATTTAGCCTAAGAACATCGCTGTAATGATCATTAAAATAAAAGACCGAAGATGTTTCATTTGAGACACATGATGAAAACGAGTTAATCTGTTGTAAATGCTGCTTCATTGACCCATGGAGGCTGAGGGTTGAGCAGAGAACTAACTGCATGTGAACAAATTCTACTGAAGGACAAAATTAAGATAAAGCGTCCTCAAAATTCAAACATTATCTGAAAATCTTTCCAATATTTACACTATCAAATATTTTAACTTTCAATTTTTGAAAATTCATGTCAGATATCTAACAGAATAAATTTGGGGTAGTGGATTTTATTGACGTTTACATCAGTATTTCGTTAGATCAGAGGCAGAGACTGCAGAAAAATGAAATCCAAAATGATTTTCAACTGACTTGGTCTTGTATATGTGGTTTGGCAAAATTAAAACACAATACACATTACTACTGTAAAGCACTGTGGAGACAGCATTAGGATGTTGTGGGGATGTTTCTTTTTAGCATTTAGGTAGTTCAGCATTTTTAGCATTTAGGTAGTTCAGCTTTCACTGTAAATTATAAATGTCCAGTACACCCTATCTGAAACACACAGTCCTCTGCAGGCAGTCAAATATCAAAAGGGTAATTCACCATCCAGCATGATGATCATCATTTAACCCACCATCAAAAACAACACATAAAAGGTCTTTGAGTTGACAAATCAAAGCCTTAACATGAATCCAAAAAGCTTATATATATATAAATAATGATTTACTCTAAATTTTGAGTAAATTTCACGTATGTACACACACACACACACACACACACACACACACACACACACACACACACATTAAATATTCCACTATCTAGCTGCACAATGCTTGAAGAGATGAATCCAAATAGACAGCTGGCTATAATTAAAGCACAGGTTGGATCAAGGACATAAATCAGATGATGATAAAAACGGGGCAGCCAGTTGGAAAATCCCTACGTTTCCTACATATAAATAAAACATTTAGCTGCTTCTGCTGCTGCTGCAATATGATGTAATTATTGCCTTGATCTTCTAGACTATCAAGAAGCAACAAAACAGTGGTATAGGCCACATGAGAAGACTATCAGAGTTGCTGATGCAAGACATTATGAGCTCACTTGCCTAACTGCTGTATTTCCATACTCTAAGGACTAACCACTGAAACTGAAACACATAGGACTCCAGTGAAAGGGCTGTTCTCACCTGGAATCTTCTGGGACATAATGCTTCAAGGGTTTGGATGCAATAATGTAATTCACTAGAATTAAAATGCTAAAATAGTGGCAGTCATGTGGATTTCAGTCTGTGTGGAGAATATTAATTAACAAGTGGAATGTTTGATTAAATTTGGAGCAAAAAGTAATTTTGTTTTGCATACATTTTACATTTGATGATTAACTTACTTAAGGTAAATGATGTGCATTTTACCTTGGAAGTGATATGAGTGCATGGCTTAGCTATTCCAGTAATTTTTATTATTAGTATAAATCTCATGAGAATCTTTTATACATTTAAAATATAAATATTGTTACAATCTGGGATGAGTGGGATTCACAGTTTTTTTTTTTTATAAATAAAATAAAAATGGATTATTGTGCAATGTTGTAACTATGCGTAAAGTGATTTTTGGTTGCAATATCTCACATTTGTATGCATATTGATATAATCATGTGACTTCATGTGGACTGGAAAATGTTACTAGAAATCTAAATTTTTCCACAGAAAATGTAAATGAAAAAACTCAATATCTATATATAAATTGCTTGTATTGTTAGTCACATACACACCATTTAAATACTGTGTATCTTTACTGAATTGTAAAAATACATTTATAATAAAAAAATTATAAATTAAAATTTGGATTATTCCTTTAGTTAAGCTGGTTAAGTAACCTATTTTATATAGTTTCTCTGATAATCAATGTAATAATAAATAGTTAATAGTTTAAATATAGGCATAAGTTAGCAATCTAAACATGTGTGCAGTACAGACGTATGATAGTAAATAGAAGATTTCTGGTAGTGCTACAATGATTCTGCTTTATTAGTCTGAGAAACGCATCCTTTCACAAACAGTATCCTCAGATGAGTGTCCTACTTAGCCCATGTGGACAGTAGTTTGTTTTTTACCGCATGTGGTGTTCAAAGCACACATACTGTAGACATGTGCCGAATGCCAAATTTAAAACAGCATGCCCTTGAGGTTATTTTTTTTCTTCCTTTAAATATTGTGCAGTTGTGGGTTTGAAGCGGAAGAAATGTCCTTTGTTTGTGTGTTTGTGTAGGCGTTGGAAAATTTAAAATGGTCATTCTAAAGATTGGTTAAACATACGCTGGTTTATGCTATGGTTGCCAAGTCCATTTCTAACAGGTCAGCAACTGAAGATGTGGATGTTCTTTATATATGTATATACAGCTCTATAACAGACTCTAAAGTAAATATCTGAAAACTTTTTACCAACTTCATTTTATTTAGATTTTCTAAGTGACAAAATCAATAAATGTATATACTACTTTATTAGAACAACAATAATTGCAACAGTATGGATCTGAATATTATAGAGATCCCAAAACATGTTTCATATTTTAACACATCACTATTTAGGAACATTTTGGTTTATGGTGAGTTTTATGTCTGTTTTCTTAGTTTATTTCACATCAGTGTCAGTTTGAGATGAAAACAATTACATGTTTCCAACCCTAACAATAATCAGCTGAAATATGCAAAAGAAGGTATTTTGATGTAGTTTGCACTTGTTTGCACATGTGTAATGGAATTCATTCATTAAATGTCCAACATATTTTATCTGATCAGACTTTAACTTTCAAAAATGATTCCTGCTACAAGAGCTAAATTTATAGGTCTATAAGTTATATATATGTTTATTATTATTATTATTATTATTATTATTATTATTATTATTATTATATTACTCTTATTTGAGATTTTCTTCAGGTAAACCATTTCACATTCTAACTGCACATCATCAAACTCTATAAACAAAGCAGGTATTGCTAAGAATATCTTAAATAAATGCATTTAGAAATGCACCAGTTAAAACTGCTATACAAAATATAAATATGTCACTGTCAGTTGTGCTGGAACTTGGGTCTAAAAACCCAATTTTAGATCAGTGCTGTTCTTTATAGTAGTTCTTTACAATCACAATAGGTTGATGGTACAAGTCTATCAATGTACAGACTAGACTTGACTTGGAAAATTAACCTGATGAAATGCCCAATAACTATTAACTAAAAAAAGAAAATAGTAAACTGCAATGCTTTAACAAGCCATTTTGTGTAACTGGTTGCACCATTTTGTGTTACTTTGTATCTCAGGTATTTTCCAGTGTGTTTAGCAAATATACTGACAGGTTGCAACTCCATCACATGGAAGACACACAGAAGAAAAAACACTTATAGCACTTATTCACATACTGTACATAATCTGTATATTATTATTGGTTTGTACCTCTTAACACTTCCAGGTCCCTCAAGAAGGATGAGTCCCTTGGTCCTTAAATGGAAAAGGATTTTCCTTTAAAAACAAACAAATAACAGGAAGTATTTTATACCTTTGTTGCTACAGATTGCTTTTATAGGGTTCAGGCTGCGACAGTATACAGTACACAGAATGCACATTTCAAACTTTAGGCAAGATGATGACCCGTGGCTGCTTTAAGATTTTCTACAGGCTGGATTTAATAGTTCTTATTTTTTGAAAATTCTAAATTCTACACTTAAACTGACAGCTTCCATTTAGTGAGCGATAATACTCAAAGAGCTGGTCATTACTAAAAAATATATATCCTACCAGGGTGATGCAGGACCCAGCAAAGCATTTCATTCAATTCTAAATGCATAGTTAGCATTTTGGTTGTAGTTTAATTAAAAAAAAGTCTTCTGACGCATCTTTAATCTGTACATGTCATATTTATAGAAATTCAAATGTCAACCACTGTAAGGTTTGCAGCCTGTCGGATAAAACTCAAGCACTATAATCTGTTAAACCATCTGTGATGAATGGCCATTTTCCTTATAAAACAAGTTATGTGTGCTGTGTATGCTCTTTGACCTTTGAGTAGTTAAATTCATGAAAAGTAGGCAGAATGTTAATGACTTCACTAGTATTGAAATTTCTTGTCTTTCATACAAACAGAAATTTAGATGACTTCCGTCTGTACATATTTGCATGAAAAACATTTGACTGTACATACAGTGCTGTGTCTCAGTGGAGTGATCTTTGATACAGTGTGTGTGAATGAGAAAAAAGTGAGAGAAAGAGAGAGGGGGTATATGACCAGAGGTTTGTATAGATTCATAGACTTTTATATAAAAAAAAGTTAAATATACTCTTCTTCCAAGATGCAGAAAAGAAGATTTCTTGCTTTGATAACTTCAAGGTTAAATGATTCTAATTTACATCTGACCAAATGTTTTAATAAATCATTACATGAACTGTTTTTGAAATGTTGAAGCTTGAGTTTTGACTAAAACCAGAAAGTCTATCATATTAATACTGTGTTATCAAACTTGCACTGGCACCCAGTAAGTTTCTCTTGGAGTACGAAATTTTATTAATAACACATAGAATACTACATTAGGCTTCACAATATCTAAGGAAATCCATTCAGTTGCATAAGCCAGCATGTAAGCTCTGCTCTTGATGAACTGTGGAATAAATTACCAGTTACTGTTTGTAATTCTGTATCATTATCATCTTTAAAAATAAAAACACATCATTTTTTGTTTGTTTGATTAATCTCTGTAGTGGGCGGCACGGTGACTTAGTGGTTAGCACGTTCGCCTCTCAGCAGTAGGGATTCCTGGTTCAAATCCCAATCTGGGTGAAGTTTCCATGTTCATCCCTGTGTCTGAGTGGGTTTCCTCCGGGTTCTCCGATTTCCTCCCACAGTCAAAAAACATGGATCAAGGTCAATTGAATTTACCAAAATTGCCCCATATAGAGTGTTTGTGTGAGTGTGTGCCCAGGGATAGATTGGCGCCCTGTCCTGGGTGTATCTGCCCAGCGCCTGAAACGTTCTCCCCTGGATGGACATGGGGAACCACACTGCGAGCCTAGTAGAGGATAAAACGGAAGATAATGGATGGATGGATGGATGGATGGATGGATGGATGGATAAAGATGTGCAGCTCAGGTTCAACTGTGTTGAGTTGGTATAGTCAGTGCTGACATTTCATCTCACTTTTATAAAGATTACAGCGCTGAACAATAGCGCTTTTACAATTTAGCTCTCTTTACTTGGCGATCAGCAGTATTCTAACCCTTTTAATTGTGGAGTTTATGCTGCTCTTTATAAGTCCACAACTGAGCCCTGGCCCTCACCAAATTACTTCCTTAAAACCCAACACCACCAGGAATTTTTCCTTGCCACTGTCACCTCTGCTTCTCTTTGTGGGTTCAGGCTTATAACCTGTAATGCCGCTTTGAGACAATGTAGTATTATTAAAAGTGCTTTACAATTGAATTAACTTGATTTGATTTTCACACCAAAATGGCAAAATAACTGACATAATTAATCCATACAAGTCATTAGTGTAGGATGTTGTAACAGGAAGACAAACTTTACATTCTGGTAGCTGACTGTTTGCATGTCCACAAACCTTTGGCAGCAACTACACTAAAGAGTTCTCGCCAAAATTAAAATGTACTATTTATTGTTGTTGTAGAACAACACGTGAGAACATCATTACAACAAACAGGTTTTAATAAAAAAAATAAAAACATTATATATAGATGAGTCATTGCTCAGATCATAAAGTCATCGCAAAGTTTAGCTTCACCTTAGTCAAAAAAAAAAAAACTCAAAGCAAGATCAGTCATGCATGACCGCATGAACTGACTGTTATGGGCGGGATGGGTAATGCTGGCTGCAGCAGATCCATGCTTGTTTGTTTTCAGTGACTGCATGTGACATCACATTGTTCCCGAACAACAGATGTCAGCTTTAGTGATTTAGTTTTTACTGTTTTTCCCTAAGGAACATTATTGTTTACTTAAAGGTAAGAGTGTGACTAACAATATGCTGCATGACAAGCTACTCTCAAGATACTCTCAAAATATACACACTGTATTGATATATGATTACACTGTATGATTTTATATATATATTGTTTGTATATATATATATATATATATATATATATTGTTATATTGTTTATATATATATATATATATATATATATATATATATATATATATATATATATATATATATATATATATATATATATATATATATATATATACTGTATATTACAAGCCTTTATTGTTTTATAAAACAATTTTGGTGAGAGTTGTAAACTCAGACCCACATATAAACCAATAATCAATTACCATTTATTACAATTAAACAAGCATCACCAAGAACACCACTAACCAAAAACATCTTAAGCCTCTCTAGATACTGACCTCTTAACTGAAAAAGAATATGTACAAAGGCTACACATGTATTTACAGTTACAATTAAATACACTAGTAAACAAATCTTTAAATGCGTTGTGTCTGTGTGCATTTATTAAACAATTATTGCCAAATTAAGTATATTATGTATATAAAAGAGTATTATAGAGTATATTAAGACAGGATAATTCACAGCACATAGATCATGAAAAAGATATAGGCACTTGTATGTATGAGGCTTTGGCTGTGCAGTGGGGGGATAAGGAAGCCCGGGCCTGTCCTCTAATAGCCTATTTTAATCATGCTCTTGGTTATCGAAAATCCTCCTCACAGGACACAGGAAGTCTCCTGAATATTCTCATCAGTTAGATTTCCCTTGATACTCTGAGGCCTCATCTCTTTACAAGCACTTTTACACCATCTAAGGGGGGCTTTGGGAGGAAATGGACAGCAAAGTGAGCACACCCATAGTAACACAAACACATTTACTGGCTGTTTGGATGATGAATACACTTTAATGTGGTACACTACCACTTAGAGGGCTGTAGGTAATGTGCCTGGGGCAGAGATGTTACAAAACCTGTTCCCAAGAACATAAATACCATGTTTCTATTGCCCGAGGATGCCACATCTTTAATATTCAACAAATAATGTTTATAATTTCTTAATCTCTGCAAAGGACTGCTGACATGTTTTGGACATTGTCTGTTTTTGCAAATAAATTGGGCTCAGTAACCCTGTAACTCTACGTAGGATACATTTAACAAATAAAACTGTTTCATCTTAATTCATGTGTTTAAATAATCTGTTTTAAAATACATTGTTTTGTGAATATGTTGCTGCATGTTTCATATATCAGTGTTGTAATTGTATCAAGGTGGAATTGTACTTTTTTGTTTCTTCTTCTCTGCGTTATTACAAACCCTGTGATGGACAGACATCCTGTCTGTGATGTGTCCTCACCTTGTAACCTTATTTACAACATAAGTTCCAGACCATGAATCCTTAACAACATAAGTGCTTTCTGAAGATGAAGATGTTAATCTTACAGTGATTACACTGTCTGCTCAGTGTACGAAGGGGTAGGAAGTACATCCATAAACACTGTAATAAAATAAGATATTTTAAGAAAAAAGAACAATAATAATGATGAGTGTATACTGACATAAGTATGTACAGAGAGACTGACAATGTAAATGGGATGAGGGCAGGATATCAAACATCAAGAAAATCAATAATACCTCTAAATACAATTATTAAATTCCATGACAAAAACCATGCAGCTTGAGTCTACATGGGTTGAGAAAGAAAAGCTATATTGAACCTGACTAATATCAATCTGACCTGAATTTCCCCTTTTCTCTGCCTCTGACCTGTACATCTCTTACTACTGCATTGGCTCAACTGGCAGCTTCCTCTGCACTGTTGGATAATGAGTTTAGAGAATAAGCAGCTTGGTGGGTGAGAGGTTAAACCAGCAAGCAGAACAGCTGCACTTAGCTTATAGGTCCACACATTAACCTCAAAAGGCACTCGAAGTCTACATGGCTTTTTACTCCATGTTCTTCAAGGATTATTTATCTATATGTCAAAGGTAATTCATTGCAGTGGGATTTGCTATCAAGATATCCATTTTAAAGCTGTTGTTGGGACATTTTCCTTGTTCTCTATTCATTTATATATAATAGTAAAGCAATTATCATTATAACAAAGACTTGTAAAGAGGCCATAGGATTAAATTAATATAGTCATATGGCAAAATTTGGGCACCCCTGTTCAACTTTCACATATTAATGAGTTTCTAAATGGCATAGACATTTGCACATTTCAATGCATAGTTACCATTTATTTAGTGAATATGTTATACTAAGGAAATATTCTAAATGAAATGTGTTCTGTATAAACATCATGTTGCATTCAATATATTATGCCATGTTGTTTCCAGTGAATTTAGCAAAATAGTTTAGCAAAAAATAGTTTAAATGTTTAGCATTAAATGTCATAGTCATATGTTCCTGATGGAGTGTATGTTAAGGTATTTAAACAAACATTTAAACAAAATTTTGAGCAAAACCTGTTAAGATAGCACTTATACAGCAGTTTTGACTATTGCAAAAAAGTGTATGTAACAATTAAATGCATTTCCAGATTGCTTCTTATCGCTTCCAAATGATGACGTTTGTTCACATTATGAACATTTACAATTAGCAAGCTCTTCATGACACAGTATCCTTCAACTATGATGAATCAAATTTGCCATAGTGTATTTAATATTTACCATTTGTAAACAAGCACACTTAACTATAAGTACACCACAGCTGTGTGAGCTTGGCATTTTTTCATATGACTAATATCTGTTTTTACGGCAATGACTAGAAGGCCATTTTGTGTAGGTTGAAAGGTCTCCTATTACAGCTGTTTGGGGACATGAGGGAGAGAGTTATGTGTTTGCCATGTAATTGCTCTCAAACCACCCCTTGATGCTAGAGTAATAATGGCTCAGGCCACCTCTGGCCATTTTCTCGCCTCTATCCCTAGAATGAAGCTTCTCCTCTAGGTCACCTTTGCTCTAAATTTGCCTTTCCCCTCTTGGTGTGTTCCATCAGGTTCGCTCTCCCAACTGGTATAATAATCACTCCCCGGGGGACTATTACCAGCGATTGTGTTTAGTGGTGATTACGTGAATATGTTAGATCACCTGTAAATGTCAGTGCTGAAATATCAGCCCTGGTCAATTCTAGTCAGAGCTATAAATCTCTGTGGTGCAGTATTGCACGATACATAATGCACAAGACAGAATGTTTAAAGTACCATTGCACATCATTTAACTATAACACAAATTATGCACCGATAAGCAAAAAGGTGCACAAAACTCAAATGTGAGGCAATGTGGACAAGGTCTATTCTGTGTGGATTTTGTATGTTCTCCCTGTGTATCTGTGGGCTTTCTTCAGGAGCCACAGTCCAAAAACATGCTAGTAGGTAAAATAAGTGTGAATGTGTGCCTAAATCTGTTCATCCCACAATGTGTCTGCCTGCCTCTGATTGACCTGTTAATGGTGTTTATCAGGCTAGAATCATGCCCATCAATGGGAGAATGCTCAGACCCACACATTCACAGACACACACTCTATATGGGGCAATTTAGAGAATGCTTTTTGGACTGTGGGAGAACCCAGAGGAAACCTATACAGATATAGGGAGAACATGGAAGCTCCACCCAGATTGGGATTCGAACCTGAATCCCCAGTGCTGAAAGGTGAACGTGCGAACCACTAAGCCACCCTACTGCCCAGTTTTTGTTATTCTAGGGTTTTATTGAATTTCAAGCATAGATTTGATTGTGACTTTTAAAAAGTAATTCAAAAATAAAGAGTATAATATTCTTCTAATTTAAGTTAGATGCAATCTGCTGATCATATGGCTTACCACAATTTCTCCTGGTACTGGTTAATCATTCATTCATTAATTCATTCATTATCTTCCGCTTTATCCTCTATTAGGGTTGCGGCGGGGTTCCCCATGCCCATCCAGGGGAGAACGTCTCGGGCGCTGGGCAGATGGGCACACACTCACACACACAAACACACTCTATAGGGGGCAATTTGGAGAACTCAATTGACTTGATACATGTTTTTGGACTGTGGGAGGAAACCGGAGAACCCGGAGGAAACCCATGCGGACACGGGGAGAACATGGCCACTAGATAATCAAAATTAAAAAAATCAAATCTTAAATGGATTACATGAATGCAAAGCATCGGATGCAGTGGTGTAAAGCATGCTGCCACTGGACTCTAGAACTAGAACAGTGAGACGCGTTCTCTGTAGTGACGAATTGCGCTTCTCCATTTGGCAATCTAATGGACAAGTCTGGGTTTGGTGGCTGCTAGGTGAACGGTACTTGTCTGACTTGAGCAAAGTGTAAAGTTTGGTGAAGGGGGATTATGGTGTGGGGTTGTTTTTCAGGATCTGGGCTTGGCCTCTTAGTTCCAGTGAATTCCATGCTCCCAACATTGTGGAGACTGGCCCCTTCCTCTTCCAACATGACAGTGCACTAGTGCACAAAGCAAGGTCCATAAAGACATGGAGGACCGAGTCTGGTGTGGATGAACTTGACTGGCCTGTACAGAATCCTGACCTTAACCATATAGAACATCTTTTGATGAATTAGAGAGGAGACTGAGAGCCAGGCCTTCACGTCCAACATCAGTGTGCAACCTCACAAATGTACTTCTGGAAGAATGGTTAAATATTCCCATAAACACAATTCTAAATTTTATGAACAGCCTTCACAGAAGAGCTAAAGCAGTTCTAGCTGCAAAGGCTGGACTGACTTCATACTGAACTCTATGGATTAGGAATGGGATGTCACTTAAACTCATATGTGAGTCTAGGCAGGTGAGCAAATACTTTTGGCAATATAGAGTACATCCCAGTTAATTAAATTGTGAACTCATTGTAAACAAATTAATTTACTGTGATTATGTGAGGAGGCAATGGTTATAATTGTCCCTGCATTATAACTTGGAAAGTACATTTGGTCACAGTTTTCATTTTATTCCCACACTCCACACACTAAATGAAACATAAAAATAGAAATGTTTCCAAAACATTAAGGCATGGAGACAATAGTATATGATGAACTAAACAACACAAAGCATGCTGGTGACAACTATGGAAAAATGTTAAAGTTGCATGCGATGTTGCTCCAAATTTTATTTATTTGTTTGTTTGTTTGTTTATTTGAACAATAATCAAATGACACATACATTTCTTATGGTCTAGGCTTAATTTGCTATGGTATATAATATATACCAGTTATTACAAAGGAGAGAACATATGCCAGGATAAAGTTTTTCGTCCTTTTTATGAGACCTCTTTAAAACGGAAATGCTTTATAAAAGGTCGCAGTGGGCTGACAGGGCTTTGTAGAAGCTTAGACACATAGTTGAGGGTCATAGATTCAGTTTCCTTGGAAACAATACAAACATTATTTACTGTGAGTATGTATAGCCCAGAGTTTGACTTTTAACACATTTTTTTTTTGTCTTTTCAGACACTATGAATTTGTGCTGACATCAGACTGGTTATATAATTGTTTAAATAAAAATCAAAGCAACTTGTGACTATAAGAAAGCACAATTTTTAAAGACGCCAGAAAGTCTCTCAGCATCTGAAAGCATTTTTACATTGTTTGTGTTTATTGGACTGGTAACACTAGGACATGCTTATTAAGCCTCATTATACTGCTCTCCCTTCTGAGCTCTGAAATGAGCAGACAAAAAAGATCAAGACTTTACCATCAGTTCCACTGGCTGAGCATCCTCAGCACCATCCAATCACTGTAGTCATTGTGGTAATTAGTTTGATTATTGGTGTCATCAGCAGTACATTACCAAAGATGCTGACGATTTACAACATTCTCAAAAAGGGAGAGTGAATGAATGCGCTGTCGTACAGTTATCTTGTTAAGTTGGAGTTACATAAACAAATAATTACTACTAAAAGCTTACTGATAAACATAACTTTTTGCCATGCATGTGCCTGTGTTTGTGCCAGTTCTGTTTGGCCTTTTTGTTTAACATGATATATGAAAACCATACACAACTTACTTTAATTTTTTCACCCTTTATACATGATCTGTACACTTATTATTAGCCATTATTATTTTTGTATAGATAATGCAAACATAAATAGTTTAATATGAGTTTCTCAGGACAAGGTGGGTTCTGTTTGCCTGGCTTAAACAGGGTGTAGTCATATATGGGATTTGCCATAATCCATATCTTTAATCAACCAAAATTTTATTTGACTTATTTAATTTGCAAACTGTATGAGACCGAAGATCATGAAAAAATGCATTTACTATTTTATTGATTTTTTTTTCTTAGAGAAAATGTGAAATACAATAAGGCACATTTCTTCCATAAAGGAGGCTAGCAGCACTGTTTGATTGAAGGTCATCTGGAGTGGTACTCAAAAAATGTGCTCATCTGTAGTTTAAAATTGAGACAGAACAGAAATTAAATTATTGATTGGTGCATTGGCTGGGTTCAAGTATGTATTTCTGGGCTGTAAAAAGGTCCAAAAATGGGAGTGAGAATTGTGCTTTAGTGATTAAAAAGAACTCTGCAAAATGTGGCATGTATAATGTGAAGGTACGATTTGAGAATTTATCATTTTTCCGTGATGAAAACAAAGGCTTATGATTTTTAAATAATATATAGAAGAGTTATTGTTCAAATGTGGAACACGGCTTTAACTCATGTTGTTGTGCAGTATTAAACTGTATAGTTGATAATAGGTAACCTCCCACCCAACCCCCATCTTTTGCTACCAGATATGTTAAAAATTACTGGCATAATTATAATTAGGCCTTGTCACATAATTAAACTTTGTAATTAATTTAATATGCTCTGAAGGGAATATAGGAAATTCAAGAGATTTACACCTGGAAAATGCCCAGATAAACTGGTTAGTGCTCTCACCTTATATTAGAAATGTGATGGTTTTGATTTGAAGGTGGTGAGTACAAGGATGGTTTGCACAATCTTGTTATGTCTGTCACAATATGTATTTACTAAAGGAGCTCTAAGCTATTTCCACAGTCCAAAGGCATGCTGGGTATATAATGGGAATAACATTGCCTCTTTGTGTAAACAAATGTTGACTGTGTTTTTCTGCCTTGTTACTCAAATTAACTGTCCAATGCGTTAAGCCAAAAAAAATTTCAGGTAAAAAGGTGATGCTATTTTACATATATCTGTAAATAAATTAATATAGCGCAGTGATGAGGGTGTTGTGCAATCAATCTGAAGGCTGTGGGTTCAATTCTCCAGGGCCATTGACATTACCAATGTTGGTCCTTGATGCTGTGGTCAACATTGTGCTTACGTTGTAAGTCCATCCATCCATCATCTTCCGCTTTATCCTGTACTAGGGTCACGGGGGGGGGGGGGGGGTAACATAATAACTGGAGACAGAATTTGAAACTGTGTCAGGAGCAAAGTGGAAGTGAAAGACAAACCAGAAGGCAATAGATGAAATTAAAGGTAATTTACGCACCTGTCGTAGTTCCACTTATGATCAGTGTGTAGTCTTTATATGTTGGGGCAAGACATGCAGCAGAGACTGTGATTGCAGCAGCTACAAGAACATGGCATTGATGACAGAGACTCCAACCAGCAGCTGTAGTGAAAAATACAAACTGTTAATAAAGCAACCAACTGGCATGGAAGCACGGAGTGATATTCTGGGCCGATCTTTCGAATACAAGACCAGAAAACAGGATCAGAACACCACACTCATAGCAGTCACCTGCGCAGAGCTCTACCATCATGGCCAAGTCAACTGGTTTAAATTTAGTACTTCCTCCTTTAATGACTGCAGCCAGCGGATCGGTGACCACTCAATCTACAAAATCCTACTTTTTGGGCTCACACTTGATGGATCATAACCACACAAGGCCAAGAGGGAAACCTAGACCTGCATTCCCACCACTGGCTAGTTCATCCTCAAGTGTGTCAGCAGCCACACCGACAAAGAACTCTTCATACCATGTTGCCGGGGCAGCTTGCTACACCTCCTGTGAAGCATGCCAGTGTGGTATAATATTAAGGGTCTTGCTCAAGGAGCCACACTGGTAGCTTCAGTAGACCTGGGATTGGATATTCAGCTAAAAAGCCCAAACCGTAAACATTGAGCTACCACACCCAATGCACAAGACCTCAAGGGACCACACCAGTAACTTGTTTGTGCTCCCAGCCTTTAGACTGATGAGCAGCATTATGTTGCATTGTCTGTCTCTCTCTCTGTGTGTGTGTGTGTGTGTGTGTGTGTGTGTGTGTGTTTTATATATACAAGCATGTCTTGATACAGGTACTTGTAGAAAAATCATTGTTAAAATATTTAAAGTTTTCTTCTCTTCATTTAAAATCCAGCACTCTGTGCATGTTATGGCAAGGCAAGGTAAATATTTTACAAATTGTAAAATATTTAATTGTACTTTCTACTATACTATATATGTGTGTGTGTGTGTGTGTATGTGTGTGTGTTGATAAATATTTTATTTATTTATTACAAAGTACAAAAAACTCTTTATACTGAGTAATTTTATTACTCCATAGTTATGCATGTATGTTTACTATCTATGCATATACATAAAGCATCTGCTCTCAGTGAAGTTACTCTGAACACGTACAAAACAATGTATTATGAATTTGAATTTAAAGGTACATATGTGTTTGGACAAAACATCTAAACATAAAGTCTAGGGTTATCATAACATGTAAAAGCAAATCAACACATTGAAATCCATGAGAAAAATAGCTAATTTAATTTAATTTTTAACTCAAAATTCTCAATTATGTATTAAAGCGAGTTAAAACTTTGTTTCTTGTGCTCTAAAATAGTTTATATTGTGATGAATTATACTATTGACAAATAATGTAAAGAATGACTACATAAACTTGATTTATTGAAAAGCTAGTACTAGGCAGAGACATGCAATGAATGTAGAAAGTAAAGAATGGATATAAACAGGCTTGTTTCAAAATTAGTTCCATTTAATCGTTTCTTCCCCTCATTCGTTCAGCGGCCATGAACATTACAATTGATCATAAAGCCCTGTAGATGTGTGGGTTGTAACCAAAATGCATCATACCACAACCACAGGTACTATTATTATAGTATGTTTTCACTCGGTTTTATTTTGAAAAATCGTTTGACTTTATAAACCACGTAAAAGAAAACCTAAAATGAAACACCTAGCAAACAAATTACATTTAGTAAAAAAAAACAGTCCACACATCTACAGGGCTTTATGATCAATTGTAATGTTCATGGCCGCTGAACGAATAACGAATAACGAACGCTGAACGAATAATACGTATATTATTTAATAAACAGTATAGCACATAGTATGTGACTGGCTACTTTCAGAACCAGCTCTCTGTATTGGATATCAGAGTGTTTGTTCAAGATGCTGCACTATAACCAACTTCCCCCAAAGGAGCTGTAATGTACCCAGCAGAGGTAAATGCCAAAGAGAAGGTTTACTTTAGGTTTTGGTTAACCTGCTGTCAGTGGAGCCTGGTACATTAATGCCTAATTTTGGACAGACAACAGGGTGAGAGAAATAAAAGGGTGGTGAAATACAGTATATATTTCTCATGGTGACAGGCACTGGTATTTACTCGGGCCTGTCACCACAAAACACAAAAGCAAGTTTCAAGGCAAGGATATGTCACTCAAGGTGCAAATAAAATTGGACAGGTACATGGTGAAGCCTTGATGTTGCCTGGCACTGATGCATTATTCAGTTGACCAGATAAAGCTTATTTTAATTTACTACTAGTTTCATAAGGGAAATAAGCATTGGCTGGAATAAGAATTGGGCTGGTACATTTTCACTAAGCATTGCTCATTGCTCCAGAGGTGATGTATCACGGCTGACCCTGTGTTTCGAACTATTAAGTTGAGATTTTTGTATATTACTTTCTTTACTCAATAAATGCAATGTCATGTTAGAAATCAATATAAACCAACATCTAACAAACTGAAAAATTTGTTTCAATTTTATTTTCATGACATTGTCTGATATAGAAAACATGCACGCAAGTGATATTACAAAAAGTGGGACCTAGAGCAATGCTGTAGAGTTTTTGTTATGCCATGTACTGTGTATTATTATGTCAAATATCTGACAAAACCAAAAACAATGTGTATTGTGGTATCAAGTGAAATTCTAAGCCCAGAATTCATGATTCGTACTAAGTGTGATCTGAAGACAATAATCTTTCCCAGCAGTGAGGGTTTAGAATCTCATTGCATTTAATAAGTTTGTACAGAGGGATGAGTATGAATGAGGACCGGAGGCAGGATTTCTCCCGACAGGAACAGGCTTTATTACAGAACATTTAAAATCACATTTAAATTATAGCTGTAATGGCCTGGTGTCGCTCGCTGAAGTCCCGCTCCAGTCGGGTCCATGGAATCTCTCTCTCCCCCTGCGGCATATGATGTCACAGCTTATAAAGCTGCACACGCCAACAGCCATAGCTGGATCAGGTGAGCTAATCAATCTCCCTGATCAGCACATCGGCTCCGCCTCTCCGCCCCGCCTCCAGTAGCACATGCACCAAAAAGCATTCTTCTGAAGGAGCATGTCCACATTTAGTATGAGTATGTGGTATCACCACTTTGCTGTCCGCCAGAGCCCAATCAGTCCCACTGAAAAGAAGAGCGAGCGGCAAGCCATAACATGCTAATGCACTGCTAGCTGTCAGCAAAAACTAAGAGCTGCCTGTGTTGTTTGTTTCCCACTTTTTGAGTATGGGATGGACAAGGGCTTTGCTCAGCATCTTGAAATGGTCGGTACAACGATCTCAGGGCCGAATCTATATGCAGTTCTGTATAGTTTTGATTATTTTATTTGTTTTGTAGAGTGTGCACATTCTTTGAGGTTAATGCTCGCTATTGCACTTGCACAGTGGGAAGAGTCGCATGGCACATGACATATGGTTATAAGGATCATGTATGCATCTGAGGTATCACTTAAATCAATAATGGTGTGTAGATTTTCCCCTACCCTAAGGTCTTTTGTATTGCTTTATTATGCTTATTTAAATAAATAAATAATGATATTGTATCTGTATGTATTTTAACACTAAAAACATTCCTCATCCACACAAAGTAGCTGAAAAGAGGAGGAATGTTGGAAAGAACGTTCAAACCTGCTTGACTACAACAGCAGTTTATAGTAACACCTGGGGCAGGTGATAAAAGGGGATTTCCAAAGAGGGAAAACAGAAGCTATAAGTTCGATCTGGTGATGTTTATACAATGTTCCCTGCATAACCAACCCAGTAATAGCATATGGTCAATGAAAGCAAGTTTTGTATATGTTAGTATGTTTATACAATTTGAGTGTTAAACATTACCCATCATGTCATGTGGGGGTTCCCCATGCCCATCCAGGGAAGAGCGTCTCAGGCGCTGGGCAGATACACCCAGGACAGGGGGGCAATCTATCACTGTGCACACACTCACACTATATGGGGCAATTTGGAAAATTCAATTGAACTTGATCCATGTTTTTGGACTGTGGGAGAGAACCGGAGAACCCGGAGGAAACCCACGCGGACACGGGGAGAACATGGAAACTCCACCCAGATTGGGATTCGAAACGGGAATGTGTGAAAGTGCTAACCACTAAGCCAATGTCCCCCCCCCAATACTAACATGATGTGTGTAAACAGGTTTCAATATTAAAGCCTAAAAAAATTATTAACACTGGTAGATCTCGATGACCTGTCCAATGGAAAAGTAGATCTCGGGCCAGAAAAGTGTGAGCACCCCGGTGTAGTCTCTCACCACTGCAGATGTGGGACCCTCATTTGTTTTTTTTTTTCTCTTGACACTAAATACTGAAGGATTAGATAACAATTGAACTTTTGTTTGTTTATTGTTGTAATGTTATTGTTATCATATCCATTACTGGTGAAGATTTTTAACAAACATAAGCATGTATTTATACATTCTAGACAGTATTAATAACTACAATGATTATTTTGAAAATCTGTATTTTATTATACTACATTATATTTTTACATTACATTTACAATTAGCAAATGCTTTTATCCAAATCGACTTACAAATGAGAGAACAACACAAGTCAGTAGTTTTTTTATAATATAATTCAACACTTTAATATATGACTTGGCAAAATCGTTCTGAATAAATATTGTTGCTGTTAAATAAACATGTTTAGGAGAAACAACAGATCAACTATGTGTTACAACCATTTGGAGGCCAGTAAGCACAAAGAAGAAGGTTGTATACTAAAGGGTCTGTGGTAAAAATACAGGATGAGTATCAGCAGGGTGACTACATTATCACCATGCTTTAAACGCAATGTATTAAAGAGGAAATATTACAACTATCCTGGGGCTAGAATTACAAGGAAATGCAACAACTGGCTGGATAATCACCTAACCACTGTTCTTCCTTTAACTTCCTTCTGGTCAACACCAACTGCCTTTTTAACGCCAGATATGTTTTAAAATTAGCCTGACCATTAACGCCATCTGAGGTTTAATTTTATCCACCTTCGATTATTGCAACAATCACCACCCAAAAATATTTAAGGAAAAACTTAGTCTATTATAAAGAAATGTATAAATTGCAACCTTATGTACTCTCACACTAAACCAATCATCATTATATATATATATATATATATATATATATATATATATATATATATATATATATATATAATGATTATTGGTTTAGTGTGAGTGTGTGTGTGTGTGTGTGTGTGTGTGTGTGTTGGGGGGGGGGGGGGTTCTGCTCCAGCATTAGACTTATCCTTTAAATGAACCCACCCATGCACGTCCTTGACTAATCAGTTGTTCCTCAAGTTAATCCTGTATAGGTAAAGATAGTCTTTCTTACCGTGGAATCAGATATTCCTTAGTTCCACCAGTTCACCATTTCTATGTACCATCCCAAAGAATACTATCAGCTTGTCTATGTTAGGCAGCCATATAGGAAATCATTCTCTTGCTTTAATGACATTGTAATGGTGTATAAGAAAAACAGATGATCCATCAGTGTCCGTTAATTAAAAAATCCCCCTGAGAACTGACTGTAATTGCCTATCATATCTAAATGATCACTCTTTTGTCAGCAGACATGCATTTCGCTCAATACATTGACATCGTTCCAGTATTTACTAAATTGGTTAACAATAATTTGATCATTTGTAAATTTCAGAAAAGGTCAGCTCACAAAATTTGAGTTTTTGACAAGATTAAATAGCCCTGGAGAACGTGAAAGAAAATGCATGTGAAGTATTCAATTCTGAGGATTGATTGGTGGAATGAATGCATTTTAAAAACAAGCATTAGTTGTTAATGAGCATCCTACTCTCCGCCTCCCTTTCCTTCCTCTCTTATCCTCCCACTGCCTACTGTCTGGGAAATTACCATTCTTTCAGACATGGTTACTTGCAAACAAATGTTGTAGTGCTCTCTGATCTTACCACAATCACCTCATTCTTATTCACCCACAAGTAAACACACTTGCAATACAGTAGATTTATTAGTATGCAGCAGGCGCCTTATGTACCACCACATTGATCTACTGTTACAAACTCACATTGTGCTGCTACTGTGTCTGTGTGGTGACATCCAAGTGCTTGAGTCATTTATGTTTATTGCCTGATGAAAAGCTAGGCTGGGGAGAAATTGAAGACAAAGAGGTCCTAAATCTTTCTAAATTAGTTAAAAAGCAATAGCCCTTTTTAAAGCCAACAGTGTCTCTTTAAATTTGAAGGAACTAGGTAAGTATACAATTTTGCTTTGTCATTGCCAACTTATCAATGGAATAACCTTTCCCCGACTGCTCTCTGACTCCACAAGCCCTTGTTGACAATTCTAGGACTCTCCTTCACTCTTTTTTGTGTCTTGATGTGGATAAGTTGGATGTATACATGTGCCAATATTTACTCCAAACATATCAAGATGAACTCTGAGTTCATAGTACCAGACCTAGAGCAGTTGATGGCCAAATAGCAGACATAGTTGGAACATACTGTAATGTGTTTATATGCTGGTATTGTGGTCAGTCTTTCTGTGTTAAAATACATTAACAGTAATTGTAAAATTATAAACTACATAAAATATTACATTGCTATTTTATGATTAAATACAATTACTAAATATTTTATTTAAGGTGGGTTTTTTTTTATATCTCGGTTCATGACAGTTCAGTCATTTTCAGACACTATTCACAACATACAACCTTTCCTCTCATTTTTAAGTATTACAGAGTTACAGAGAAACAGGTAAATGCCTCCAGGAATCAGGACTCATTTTGGAAAGTGAGCACAAAACGTAAGCAAAACATTTTTTGTTTCCATTCTTGGAATTCTACATTTTAAGAACCTTTCAATATTCCATGCTTCTTTGTGTTCTGAGAGTGCTTTAAGTACCATTGTTCTGATAACAAGAAAGAATGTAATCTTAGTGTGCAACTTATGAAGACTTTGTGTATGCCATTTAACATACTAGACTTAAAATCTGCCAACATAAACCTATTAAAGATACAGACTGGTGCAGCATAAGCATCTCTGCCTTAAAAAAATGGTTAGGGTTCAAGGGTGTTAAACATTGTTGTTCTGTGAGGACTCTAGGATTTGCTTTAAGGCAAAATCCTAAGGTCCTAAGATATGCTTTCCAGTACTCTGTACATATTAAATTGTCTTGACCACTTATCGCTGTATTGCTTGTAACTATTTGTCATAAAATGGCCATTGAAGTTGTCCAGATGTTATAACTCCTGAATAAATAAGCATACAGACTTAGTATTTTTCTGGATTAAATACGTAATTAGAAGCCTTTAAAAGTCATGGAATCAAAATCACTAAAGAATAATCAGTAAGCTAGAACATTTCAATAGTGACTTCCAAATTAAACAAGCAGCTTAAAAAAACATATCTTGCCCACAGAAAACCATTGGGTTTTGGTTAACAGATAACTGATATGAATTTGTTTAATATCGGAAAAGGCAAATTAAGTGGAAACGAGGAGCTACTTGCCACTGATAAGCTGGCAACTAATGGTTCTGAAAATCCAGTGTGACAGGTGATTGCCATTTGAACAAAAATGTAAATGTCTATAAGATGAATGCAGTCCTTAAGGCATTTACAAAGTTGACAGATATCTGAAATTGCCTGCAAATGAAGTGCTTTTAAAATATATTGAATATACCATTTATGAATGCTTTAACAGCTCACAGTGGCATTATTGAATTGGTGGTGGAAAAGAATAAAGGACCTGCTTGCAATTTCTTGTATACTAAAGTATTTGACAGACAAAATTACTATAGACCGTCAGCAGACGGCAGATATTTATTGTTGGTTATATCATGTCAAATGTTGATATAAAATATAGCTGCACGCAGCACTGTGGGGGCTGTGCATACTAAAGTAGTTGGTGAATTTGTGAAGTGATGTGGAAAAACAATATTTTTCATAATGCTATACCCATTTCTGTAATGTAACATTGATTCATGTGAGACAAAGAATGTTCAGGAAATGAAGCTAATATGGGGTGGAAGTATTACAGTTGGCGCACACACAATCCCATTTGTCAGAAATATTTTTAACCTCTAAAAATGACATCAGCCATACGGTTTAGAAGTTAAATGATTAAGAGATATATAATGTCTTTGCAGCTGTTGTGCTATGTCATGGACTGTGTCAGTGGGTTGCACTGTCACCTCATAGCAAAAATGTACTGAGTTCACTTTCTAGGCAGAGTGGCCTAGGTCCTTTTTGTCGAGCTTGTCTTTCCTATGTTTGACATATAACTCAGGCGGCACGGTGGAGTAGTTGTTAGCTTATCCACCTTTCAGTGCTGAGGATTCAGGTTCAAAACCAGATTTGGGTGGAGTTTCCATGTTCTCCCCGTGTTCACGTGTGTGTGTGTGTGTGTGTGTGTGTGTGTGTGTGTGTGTGTGTGTGTGTGTGTGTGTGAGATGGATTGGCGTCTTGTTCTGGGTTTATCTGCCCAACGTCTGAAATGCCCCATATACCCTACTAGATGGGCATGGGGAACCTAGTATTAAAAATTAAGTGGAAGATAATGAGATAAAATGAGATGATATGAAAAATAACTCAAACTAACACAAGTTCCTCACATACCTTTCGCCAATATCATAATTTTGTTGTTGTTAATAGTAACAAAAATAAAAGTAACAACAACAACAATACATGTTATGTTATTATTTAGTTGTTTAGTCAGCCCATGATTTACAAAAAAGATACAGATGTATATACACACAGATTAAGTAATTGATTTAAGAATTAATCCTTTAAAATGTTTTGAGATAAAAGTTTTAATTTATGATAAACAATTGGTCTATGGGATTACTATATTCATTACTGTTCATTTATAAGCCACAAAATAGAACTGGCTTAATACTTACATGGTGCAACAACTGGGCCACACCGGTGTAGACTTTCCTAAACATTTTCTGTTGTGTATATTAATTCTGAACCCAGCATTTTTGAGTTGAACAGTATTCTAGAATTGTATTCCTAATCAAATTAAGTCACTTTTGAAATGTAATTCTAGTACATGTAAATACAGTGATAAAGCATTTCAAGATCTTTCCCCCTCTCTTTTCCTCACTCTCTGTTTCCCTCTCACTCATTAACCATAATAAAGTGATGTATGTATGTGTGTGTTCCAAAATTTAGAACAACATTTAAGTTTACCTCACTTCTATAGCTCAAAGAAATTTGATAAATTACAGCTGACATAAGTCAGCCTTTGTAGTATAGAAAAAGTACCCCCTGCACAGTATGCAATAAATCAGCTACTGCACTATTGTGATGAGTGATGAGTACTCTATTGGTGTGCCCAATGTGTTATAGATCACACAGGGGAGTAATTCTTTGAGCTATCCTAAGCTGTCTTGAAAAATTGCGTTATTCAACAGTAGTATGGGGGGGCAAAATGTTACATGTTCTTGGTCGTAATGTCTTTTCTTGTAGGCAATTTCTTTATTTAAGCTCAGAATTGTGTAAAATATAGTGCAAATAATTGCATGTGTAGTGACTTAATAGGTCTTTGGAAGATGTATTTGCAGGAAACATTATGCATATTTTTTTTCTTTTTTTTAAGGTTTATATGTAAATGCGATGTAAAGATGAAGATAATGAATTTAATTAAAATTGACATTAAAAATGCTTATTCCAAGAAATACTGTTCTCTTTCTAATAAAAAAAAGCTTAACTAAGAACGATTAAGTTTTAGTTTCAAATATGTGGGAAAAACCAGTAGATAGAAAATTTCAAACTTAATAGCCTCTGCTAGAAGCTATAATCAGACATGTATCATCCAATTGATGCAATTGGCCTCATTGACAAGGTCTGATATCCTCAGTGACATGACCACCCCACTGCCCAAATTTGTACATTTAAATATGAACATTTGCTAATTATTTTAAATAATATTTAATCCCAAATAACATATGGATGTGGGCTAAGGTACGGCACTTCTGGCTCATTGCCAACGCTGGCACACTGCACTGAGCCAAAGGTGGCCTTCATATGCAAATATTATCTTGACCCACATGTCCAAAAATACATCTAGTTCTTATCTGGGAATGATTTGGCAGTGCTACCTGAATGTGGGCCATTTTGGCTGTTGTGTGGGCCACATCTAGCAACTGAGAGAAGCTCGCCCAAGTACCATCAAGGGCCAGATTAAAATTTGGGATGTTAGCCAGATCTAGACCACAATTATGTTGCTATCTGGTCGAGTTGATGTGTTAACTTCATCTTGCACAGATTAATGAAGGATCTGACACTTAGCATGTTTAATTTTGAATGAGCAATCAACTCTCCTGACCTGAACCCTGAAGATGACCTTAATAGGATAAGTGGTGAAATTTAAAGGATGTGAAAAAGTTTAGTACAGCCAGATTGTGTCTTTCCATATGTTCTTTGTCCAAGCATTACAGGAGAGGCAGCAAAACACAACATTATTTCAAATTGATGCAACAGAGGCTAACTTTATTTTCATGTGACCAGAAATATGCAAAAAAAAAAAAGCAAAAGCAAACTCAAAAAAAGTTTTAAGATACAACCCAAATGAGGACACTTAAATTACTGTTCTTTCATTTGGGATGATGAGTTAGCAATTTCTGTTAATTTATGCCTCAGGTGGTCTTGGTGTGCTAGTTGAGGGAACATGATGTCTCTTGCTAAATACGCTCTATGAGCTGTTAAAGCATACTAACACCTTTAATCATTTCAAATCTTTGAAAAAAAGTTCCAGTACATACTGTTCTAGTCAGAATTACTGCAGGGAGTTTAATGTCTTATGACATGCACTGAATTTAAAAGATGCAATGATGCTAGGTTCATATCAACCATCTTTATATGCAGTGTTTATGCATGTGAGGCTGATAAAATATTGTATTTAATAGCATTTTATGAGGGAATTATGGTAGTTACCTTAAACACTTTTTTAAGCAGAAAAGCTGTCTCTCTGACAGGACTGTAGCCTGTGCCCTTGATTAGCAGAAGTTTCACCGTGTTCCTATTAAAGAAACAGAGCAGAACAGAGCACTTTTAAACTCTGGTACTTTCAGTTCAGTATGAAATGCTAGTACACACTGTTCTCCAAATACCAATACAAAAAGTTAATGCAGAAAGCTAAGAATACTTAATATAGAAACTTAATAGTTAACTTTTTCTTGCATTGAATAGTTGGGGATATGAAGTAAAAGAGTAATACCCAGTGCAGTTTACTTTATTTGCTGGGAAGACTGGGAATGAATGAAATGGCAAATAGGTAGTGCTAATATATTGAATATATATTATTTTTATGCTCTTAAAGCTAAAATATAAGTCTTATTTCTTCTAAAATAAAAGTTGCGTTTAAGCAAGCCTGTGGTTTTAGTGCAATTCAGATAACAAGAACAGCCAGGCACTCCTCTCTCCCACTGGCATGCCCGTATCCATGACAACAGGTGCAACACTGCTAGTGCAGGTGTTTACTGTTGGAAGACTGTAAAAATTACACTCTTGGACCAAATATTTACACAAAAAAAAAAACAATTATATACCCTGATAGCAATGTGTTTTTAAGATAACAAAAAAATCTAAAGGAACATATTCCAGATGTTTTACTGATTTTAATACATTTAGTGTCAGGTGTGAATAGAGTTTAACTCCATTCAGAATCTAGCAGATGCCATCATTATTATTATGCATATCCACACTGTGTCTCTCCTGTAGCAAAAAAAATATGTTAAGGGACTTGAGAAGTAAACATCCAAATCGGTATTCATTTGTATGGCATTTAAAGTATTAAGCCAAATATTATGCAATAAAAACTATCAATCAAATAAATTGTGGGTCGCCGTGGCTTTTCCAGTTTTCACCCAGTGTAAAAACATGGAGTTAATATAGTGTGTGTGTGTGTGTGTGTGTGTGTATGAGTGAGTGTATTTGCCCAGCGCCCAAAAATTTTTCCCCTGAATGAGAATGGGAACCCCCCCAACGACCCTAGAAGAAGATAATGAAAAGAGATGCAAGTGTTTTGCTTAGCCATTCCACATGAAGGAATGCTTATTAACCCAGCGAGATTATTTATTTTTATTTCTTGATTTATTATTGTGTTAAGATACCAGTAAAACTACCAAAATTACATATTTTTCAAAATGTATCATAGGGTTATGTGGTGTTAAAAAAAAAATATATATATATTTTTAAAGAAAAGTAATTTATTGACCTTACACATATTTTTATGTCTGTTGCACATATAGCAGAGATATATACCTCATTGATATCGTCTGCGAATATATGGAACCCATCAGGGATTAGATGTCTTACGTAGAAGCAAAACAGTAGAGAAAGGGCACACTGGGGAAATTAGCATAAGCGAGGACCAGACACAGACTATCTGAAGAGGTATTAGAGATGAAACTGTAGTAAAAAAGAGCCTGGCCCGTTTGGCATGGATTTGGCAGCCAGACTAAAATGCATTAGCAGTCTGGCTAAAAATTAAAAGCTACTCAGATTCCACCCTTGCCCTTCATTCAAATATTCTATTAAATTGACACACCAGACACAATGGGCGAAGACTCAGAGTTTACTTCATCTTCACCTCATATGCCATCTCTCTCTTTCCATCTTTACCATTACTTCATGACTACAGCCTTTTGAGTTGATAAAAAAAGCACAATAAGTTTTCTAAAATTAGATTTAGAAAAATGGCGACAGTCTAATGCTTTACACATTTTATTAGAACACAGTAAACTATGTTTAATGTTACTATAAGCCTACACCAAAATTGCAAATGTTGTAATTAAAAATAAATAGCAATGAACATACAAATCATTTAAGCTCATGTAAAACCCACATATTACCCTGTACTATACCAAAGGAAAAGATTAAATTGGTTTAAAGGGAAAATTCCCAAATGGTAATATAAATAAATAAAAAGTAGATAGTTAATCTTTTTTTAGTTGTAAGGTGTAAACACAGGGTTAATAATACTCTAACCTTTGGTTGATTCAGAACAGAGTAGTCCAATTCAGGTGCAGTGGTTAAAACATCACACCAAGACAATGGTTGACATATTTACAGTTCTATAGGTGTAATACAAACATAGTGAACATAGTGTTTAAATGGTAAGCAAAAGCTGTTTTGCTTATATTAACTGGTGATATATTAGTATTATTTTTCTTATTGTTGTTGTTATTAGTACTAGTAATACTATTGCTAAAATTATTATAAAGAAGATTTATTTATATATATATATATATATATATATATATATATATATATATATATATATATATATATATATATATATATATATACAGTTGTGATCAAATTTATTCAACCCCCAATGCTGCGAAGGGTTTTATGGAATTCAGTGCACATTTGTAATTGTGTTCATAATGAAATCTTACAAGGACTTGTTAAAGAACTAAATGCAACTAAGATAGCATCAATTGTTTTTGTCATAAAGTATTAAATGGCCTTTTTGTGATTTCTTCATTGACACAATTATTCAACCCCTTTACAACTACCACTCATAAGAACAGAGGTTCATTCCAGTGTTTTCAATCAGGTATTGAAAACACCTGTGGATGTCAACGAGCAGCAATCAAGCATGATAAGCACCAATTAGGCAGATTTAAAAGGACTGTGATACTCAGCTCCTTCTAGACATCTACTGGTGTGTTTACAAGCATGGTGAAGGCAAGAGAATGGTCCCAGAAGACAAGAGAAGAGGTTATTGCTCTTCACAAGAATGGCAATGGATATAAAAAGATTGCGAAGTTGTTAAATATTCCAAGAGACACTATCGGAAGTATCATTCGCAAGTTCAAGTTAAAGGGCACAGTGGAAACGTTACCTGGTCGTGGCAGAAAGAAGATCCTGACCGCGACTGCTGTGCGCTACCTGAAGCGTAATGTGGAGAAAAATCCCCGCGTGACTGCTAAGGAACTGAAAAAAGACCTGTCAGATGTGGGCACTGAAGTTTCAGCTCAGACAATAAGGCGCGCACTGCATAACGAAGACCTCCATGCCAGAACTCCCAGGCGCACCCCCCTTGCTGACTCCAAAGAACAAGAAAAGTCGACTGCAGTATGCCAAAAGTCATGTGGACAAGCCACAAAGGTTTTGGGACAGTGTACTGTGGTCAGATGAAACTAAATTAGAACTGTTTGGGACAATGGACCAGCGCTATATTTGGAGGAGGAAGAACCAGGCTTATGAACAAAAGAACACCTTGCCTACTGTGAAGCATGGCGGGGGGTCAATTATGCTTTGGGGCTGTTTTGCTTCTAATGGTACAGGAAAGCTTCAACGTGTGCAGGGTACCATGAATTCCCTTCAGTACCAGGAGATCTTGGAGGAAAATGTGATGGAGTCAGTCACAAACCTGCGGCTTGGGAGACGTTGGACCTTCCAACAGGACAATGATCCGAAGCACACATCCAAGTCCACTAGAGCATGGTTGAACATGAAAGGCTGGAACATTCTAGAGTGGCCATCGCAATCACCAGACTTAAATCCAATTGAGAACCTCTGGTGGGACCTAAAGAAGGCAGTTGCAGTGCGCAAGCCTAAGAATGTGACTGAACTGGAGGCTTTTGCCCATGAAGAATGGGCTAAGATACCCATAGGTCGCTGCAAGACACTTGTGTCAAGCTATGCTTCACGCTTGAAAGCTGTCATAACTGGAAAAGGATGTTGTACTAAGTACTAAAAAATAATGTCACTAGGGGGTTGAATAAAACTGATAATGATGTGAGCACAGTAAAGACATTTGTGGTTATTCCATCATAAATATTATGTTATATTTGTCTAATTTATAAGTGCCTCTTTGATATAATTGTAAATAAGATGACTGAAATGATCCAAATCAATGTCAAACTGGCCAAAACACTTTATTTCAGTGGGGGTTGAATAAATTTGATCACAACTGTATATATATGTGTGTGTGTGTGTGTGTGTGTGTGTGTGTGTGTGTGTGTTTGCTGTGTAAACCACAACAACTTAAAGTTCATGATAAGGAAACAAGCAATTCTGTAGTACAAATAGCCCAATTTTGTTCAGTTGGGATCTGTTCAAGAAATTAGAAATTCAGATGGCTGTTCCACCTCTGTCTGGGTTTCAGACACATTTCCACTTTATATCTAAATAACAAGTATTAATTTAATTAATCTGCTTAGTTTGGGATGAGAATTTGCCCCTGGAGCTTCATGATGCATGGGTCAGGCTAGAGAAAGCGTTAGTTAATGCGTCTTTCTTTTGCTTTTTTTCAATTTTTCTGCTCAATTTCTGTGGGAATATATATACATCCTGAGATACATCTCCGAGTTTAGCAATGTTCGTTATATGAGATACTTTCATGTATTTTTTATGGTTAACCTTAAACCTTTGTTTTTTACTTGTGCCAGTTGTTGTGTCTATCTCATGTAGATTGGTCCATCATTTTTTTCAACCATGCCTCATAAGCTGACAGCGATCAGTGTTAAGCACCTTTTTTTTCTCTTGGGATCTTTGCTATTTGGGGACCGAATGTCTTGCCCTCAGGTTCAAAACAACTTTTATTCATTTTGTGCTCCAAATTCCATGCATTAGGAAGATGGCTATGTCACGATAATGGCTGTGTTGGCAGTTTACGTCTTTGTTTATGTTTTGTTTCATAGTTTGTTTATTATTTACCATAATCTCCTACAACTCTTTGGTTCAGTAGTTCATTGTCCTAAACAGTTCCTGATTTTATTTTTAATTCATTTTGTATTCAAGTCTTTTGTTTCCCCATTTAAATCTGTTCATTATTGTTTTCTGTGGTGTTACATTGTAGCCAGTACTATTTTTTAAACATGATTTAAGTACAGTCACCTACTCTTACATTGTGCCTATTATGATCTGCTTTTGAAACAGAAATGAAGAGAAGTAAATTAGGATTATTCCTCTGATTGGTTTTATAATATTATTTCCCTTATTTACAATGTATCCATTAATGTGACTTTTACTTTACTATAAATGTATATTTTATCAGTTGGTCTAAAAACTTTTGTGAAAAATAGGTGAATAAATGAGAAAATATAATGTAATCGATATAGCTACTTTGATGTGAGATGACCTGTATTAATCTAAACATGCACAAAAAGTAAGAATGACCTCAGTCAAAATGTAATAACTGCAAATATATGTTACAAAAGCAATGTTAAATCTTGCATCATTACACGTTGGTATGTGAGCGTAAAGAGAATAGCATTGGTAAGCTGGCACAGTGCCAAAACAAAGCTGTAGGCTAGAACTTTTGGTATTGTGTTTTAATTAGTTCCTCTTGCATTTTACTGCAGTTAGTTATGTATTTTTTGTTCTTATTATAATAACAACCCTACTTTTGTATTGTATTGTGACTTTTATTTTCAAATGTTGTTTTCTTTTATACTTTAATTGCTGCTTTAGTCTTCTCTAAAAAGTCTTTAGTCTTTTCTGGGTCTGGAGCTTATTCTGGAAACTCTGGGCTCAATGCCATAATATGTCATATATATGCCATATATAATATGTAAATATGAAATATGAGATCACTAAGACGTTTCTTCCTCAAACCAAGTTATCCATTTACCTGTAGTATCATCCTAAGCCTACAGATAAGATAGGCTAAGATACTACAGGTAAATGCCCCCTGGATGGGCATGGGGAACCCCACTGCGACCCTAATAGAGGATAAAGCGGGAGATAGTGAATGAATGAATATATATCAATCCATCCACTATCTTCTGCTTTATCCTCTATGAGGGTCACGGGGGGTTTCCCCATGCCCATCCAGGGGAGAACGTCTCGGCCAGTGGGCAGATACTCCCAGGACAGGGTGCCATCTCGCTGGGCACACACTCACTCAAACAGACATGCACACAAACACACTCTATATGGGGCAATTTGGAGAACTCAATTGACTTGATCCTTGTTTTGGACTGTGGGAGGAAATCGGAGAACCCAGAGGAGACCCACACGGACACGGGGAGAACATGGAAACTCCACCCAGATTGGGATTCATACCAGGAATCCCTAGTGCTGAGAGGCGAATGTGCCACTAAACCACCGTGTATATACTGTATATATATACTGTATATATATACTGTATATATATATATATATATATATATATATATATATATATATATATATATATATATATACTTTTATATACATATATACATATATACATATACATATATATATATTTATTTATTTATTACACACACACACCTTCTCAGCTATTTTATGAAGTCCACTTACTATATTTAGATGCACTTTGGAGTTTTTTATTCACAGACTGAAGTCCATTTGTTTCGCGAAATACTTTGACCTATGTTTTACTTATGTTCTGGGTATAATAATATATAATTAGATGTATTAGAAATTAGATAATAAATCTACTTTACTGCTCCATATTGTACATGTAAAATTAGACAGGAGCTTATTGCTCTTAAACAGTGTGTTAGACATCCTCTAATTCAACAGCACAAAACACTGCCCATTAGATGCTAAACATTTAAGAAAAGGGAAAAAAAGAATAATATTGAATGTAAAGAATTGATGTGTAGTATGCTGTTATTATTAATCATTCTTTTCCACAGTGTCGTGGCAAATATGACGAATAAAGACGAATGTGTCATTATTTGTTTGCATGTACTATTAGCTGAATATTCATGATCATGTCACACTTATTTAACAATTAACAGTTAATATAATACTTGCTACAATCGAAACCTTATCAATAATTACATTCATTTACATTCATTAAGAAAATTATTAAAGCTTCTGTTTTATCTTTCAAAGATGATTTTGAAAAGCATCGCCAAAAAAAGAGGCATCCCTTAAATTATCTGTCTAATGCACATTTTTTTGCTTATTTAAAAAGCTTTAGTTCATTGAAAATGTAGCACCATTTCAATATAATGCTGGGTTTTATCCATTAAATTATTGCTGAGTTTACCATCATGAATGAGAACATGTTATCAGCCTGGTCCAGCTACACATTTGGAAACCCAAGCACACATCCATGGGAATACAACTGTGCCCAGAAGGGAGTGTACCTGATTTAAATAAAGAGAACTGGTTTACAAAGCTGGAGTTCATCTATGGGTTTGCTGAGTACTGCCCACCCAAAGATAAGTCTTCCACTGAGAAGACTTTATTAAAAAAATAATAAATAAAGCCAAAATGCAAAAGCAGTGGGAGATAGGATAAAAGGGTGAGTACCAGCCAGATACTGCTAATCATATGCCTTGTGATGCAAGAGTGATCACCTTTATAAAAGCAGCAGTGGAGGCACATTGTTAGTTTGAAAGATTCAAGTGTGTGTTAAGACAAAGCCAATAAGGAAAGCCATCAACAATGATCTTAGACAGCATCAATGTAGGAAGTGTGACAAAGTCTGAATTTTGTTGCCGTTTTAAACTTAATGTTGTTGTTAATACATTTAGTAAACATTTTTATTTTTCACCCAAGAACATAAGATTTCTAAAATCTTGAATGTGTATTAGATTATTTCACTTTACAGATGCCTCTCTGCAGACATGCAGGCTTTTACTGTGGAAATTTACTATTAATTGACCTTAGGAATGGAAATTAGTTAAAAATGGAAATAATCTTACCCTGCTAAATAAATGATCAAAGATACACTGACATAACTTTAGGTTGACTTTTGTCTTTTTAAGGGTTGGAACAGGGGTTAGTTTCCGCCTTATAGCAAGCAGATCCTGGATTCAATTTACCAGAGGAGAGAATGCATTTAAGTCTGCATGTCCTTCCCATGGCGGCACGGTGGCTTAGTGGTTAGCACGTTCGCCTCTCAGCGCTAGGGATTTCCGGTTCAAATCCCCATCTGGGTGGAGTTTCCATGTTCTCCCCTGCGTGGGTCTGCATGAGTTTCCTCCCACAGTCCAAAAACCATGGATCAAGTCAATTGAATTCTCAAAATTGCCCCATATAGAGTGTGTCTGTGTGAGTGAGTGTGTGCCCAGCGATAGATTGGCGCCCTGTCCTGGGTCTATCTGCTCAGCGCCCGAGACGTTCTCCCCTGGATGGGCATGGGGAACCCCACCGTGACCCTAATAGAGGATAAAGCGGGAGATAATGAATGAATGGATGTCCTTCCCATGTCTGCATGTTTCTTTAGGGTGTTCAGTTAGTTAAAATGAAGACACTTAATTGTCTTACCTTGAAGGTTGCATCAAGAGGTATGTGTGCTGTAAAACTTTGTCAAAGTGTATACACAAAAAAACACCATTAGGAGGAGAAAAAGTGAGGAGAAATGCCTTTAGTTGAGTTTTGAACAGAGAGATGGTTTGAAAGTCATGGATTGTTTGAGGTAGTTCCAGAGTTTGTGAGCAGAAGCAAATAATGATCTGCCACCTACAGAAGGTACCTTATATTTGTGAGCAGTAAGAAGTCCAGAACAAGACAACCTAAGAAACTGAACATGTATGAATAGAAATCTTGCAGATGATTACTGCAACAGCCTATAACAGAGGAGGAAGGCAGGTTACATAGATAGTTTTAAATATACTATATATATATATATATATATATATATATATCATGTGGAATTGGTATTGCATTTAAGTATGTCAATAACCCAAGACATTATAAGCATGATTTCCGCATTTGTAGATTTAATTGTTTTTCCTGCAACATGCTGGGTTAAAAACCTTCAGCTTTTTGATGCAGATGCAGTAATGTGAGAAATGTCCTTAATACATTTGAAACGGTAAATCTAAGGATTTGGAATGTAATTTGTGTGGCATGGTGGCTTAGTGGTTAGCACGTTCGCCTTTCAGCACTAGGTTCGAATCCCAATCTGGATGAAGTTTCCATGCTCTCACCGTGTCTGCGTGGGTTTCCTCCAGGTTCTCTGGTTTCCTCCCACAGCACAAAAACATGGATCAAGCTCAATTGAATTCTCCAAATAACCCCATATAGAGTTTGTGTGTGTGTGTGTGTGTGTGTCTGTCTGTCTGTCTGTGTAAGAGTGTGCCCAGCAATAGATTGCCACTCTGTCCTGGATGGGCATGGGGAACACCCCGTGACCCTAGTAGAGGATACAGCAGAAGATAATGGATGGATGGATGGTAATTCTTGTATTAAATGACCAGAATTGTTTCTCACGTGCATTTTGAACGTTTATTTGTCAAAAGATTAATGGAGATGGTGGTAGCTAAACATAGCGATGCCTTCTCCTTTGCGCCTCTGCTGCTGAATGGTACAGTGTTGCTGCATCAGACCTGGCCTGGTGCTGCCTGTCAAAGACTGAAAGGACAGATAAGCCAAGTGAATTAAGACTTACTCATCCTCTCTGTTATGTCTCTTTCTCTTTTAGACCGGGGACACTCAACAACTGACTCTCATTTGCCAGACATTATGTCACAGGTCACATGGAACTTATATAAAGTGTTGCAGATTTTCAGAGTATTAAAAACACAACTAGATAATGTCCCTACTTATTCATCTGCCTGTTTACCATGAAAAGTCATTGTCTAAATAAATGCAATGGAGTTCTCGTTCAAAAAAAATACAGTTGTAATGAATTTACAATAATATGATAAATATGAATACTACTCTTTTAAATAAATAGCATTTGATTTTCATAAGAAAATCACAAGGACCTACATATATACTTTCCCCTGGGTTAGATACGTAAATAGGGCAGTAAACATTTGTAATAACCCACGCAAAGCATTAATATTATTAACACAATTTCCTTGGTCACAATTTCATTACTACACACATCTAGTATATGAAAAACTAAAATATATTTATTTAAATTTGACAAAAGAGGTGATTTCAGCAGATTGAAATATTATAGTGCTCCTATTTTTCATAAACAGCCCATTTTTATTAGAACTGTTCATGTAGCTTAACCATATAGGCATTTGTTTTTAAATTGCAAAACTAACCAACTCTCTTTATAACAGTTATGTCAAAGCTTAGTCACTACAGCAACCAGCAGTGGGTCTCCCCAAGTGCTGGCTCACATCCGTTTAGAACAAACAGAATCTATTACAGCTCCTAGTAAAACCATAGCAACGCTACATCAATAGCGGGGCAGAGAATTGCACAGTGGCCAAGCATTAACTCTCCATGGTAAGTTAATAGAATCATGCTGACATAATTTGACAAACATTTTAAATCTGGACAAACCCACAAAGGTGTAAGTGGTCATCCATCCAATAGTTCCTGTGTGCCAAGTCTAGATCCGTATATGGGTTGCTAATTTTTCCCAAAAATATATGTAATTCAAAATATGAAATATAAAATAAAACCGTTTGCTGCTATAAGAAAAATGTCCTATCTAAATGTAGAGTTGATGCGATTAAATATTACAGTAAATAGCTTACAGCATAGTCTTTTTCCACAGCACAACAGCATGTTTGCCATTAACACAAGGTACCAATTCCACATTAACCTTGTTAACATGAACTATGTTACTGTGGTCCAAATGGTTCCCACCCTGGAAACACTAGCCACATAGCAATAAGTAAATGGTACTAGTTTGTTATGCAGGTACACATATTTTTTTCCAAACTACCTGGGGGAAATTCAATAAAAATATAATTGAGGTGGAAACAAATAGAAGTACTCAAATTCACCATAATAGGTAAACAGCAGCAGGGGGAGGAAACAGGTCAAACTACTACCTGACATGCTCCTTTGACCTACATTTATTCTAGAGCTACAAACAAGGGCAGGAATATATTTGTATTTGGAATGATTTACATGTTTATGCAAATTGTATTTCCTGAGCAAACTCATTAAGGTAAGTCTGAAATTCCCTACTTATGGTTCCCACTTCTTAAGTTTCCAGGTTTCCCTTGTTTGGTCCCTGTGGGTCATAGATTTTTTTTAATAGCATTTTAATTACATGCTTGGAAACAAATCAGCCAATTGATAAGCAGACTCATTAAATTAATTGTGTTTAATGAGTGAAAAATGATGTTAACCTCAAACACTATTACAGAAGTGTGTAAATAATTCAGCTGATAATCAAATTCTCAAATGTAGCATGCCTTTAAAAAGTTTAGATTTTTTTTTTATTTCATTATAAACAACTTTATTGTCTTCAGGTCTCAAAAACAGTATGTACCTGAATCATCACATGCAATAGTGATCACAGACACTGATTTTGCCATTGTAATTGTGTTTGTAGGCTATTTTTTCCTTCCATAATAAAACAGCCAGCAATATTTATTTTATGTTCACCTGTGTTCCAAGTAAATTAACTGCTTAATACCCTAATGTTTGACCTATATTTATAAAAGAATAACAATAATAATAATAATAATTATAATAATAATAGTGGTTAGCACGTTCGCCTTTCAGCACTAGGGATTCCCGATTGAATCCCCATCTGGGTGGAGTTTCCATGTTCTCCCCATGTCCATGTGGGTTTCCTCCGGGTTCTCCGGTTTCCACCCACAGTCCAAAAACATGGATCAAGTCAATTGAGTTCTCCAAATTGCCCCATATAGAGTGTGTATGTCTGTGTGAGTGAGTGAGTGAGTGTGTGCCCAGCGATAGATTGGCGCTCTGTCCTGGGTGTATCTGCCCAGCGCCCCTGGATGGGCATGGGAACCCCCCGCGACCCTAATATAGGTTAAAGCGGAAGATAACGGATGGGATGGATAATAATAATAATAAATAATAATAATAATAATAATAATAATAAATCTATAAAAAATCTTTTTTTTAGACTTATATCCGTTTCGTGGAAAGCATGCTCGCAAGGTGCAGCTTTCCTTTTAGTCCCTAGAATTCATTAAATTACTGGAGAGGGTGGCAGTGCATTGTTTTCTATATAGCTACTAAACATTGGAACGGCACTCCTGTCACAGTTTATGGTTCTAAATTACTATTACTTTAACAGCAGAGTTAAAACATTTATTTACTGTTATATAATTATCATCCTTCCATAAAGGTTGAGTCAGTGTTGGCATTTCACCTCTTCAGCCAGCTCACCATTAGTAGAAAGTATGGTGTTTAAATCCTGACAGTCTTGAGAGCCTTGACTCTTGACTGATTCTGGTCAGCGGTGCTGAAGTCCCATGCAGCAACATGTTAAGTTCTGTCTGCTACTAAATCCACCAACTTCTGCTTAATTCTATACTAGGATCATATGGGGGTTCCCAATGCCCATTCAGGGGGCAACATTTTGGGCACTGGACAGATTGGACACAGACTCACTCATACACACAGACACACACTGTAATGCAGAGCAGCCAATTTACCTTGAATACATGTTTTTTGGACTGTGGGAGCAAACCCACATGGAATTTGGGAGAACATGAAAATTCTATGGGAGTCAAACCTAGAGCGTTGAACATGCTTACCACTAAACCACCATACCAGCTGCATATATAAACATTATTATTGTTTTGCACCTGTTAACCAAGGAGAATGAGTCCCTCACAGAGCCATGTTTCTCAAAAGGTTTCTTTTTATAAAAACTCAACAAACACCAGGAGGTTTTTCCTTACGACTATTGTTTTGGCTTGCTCCTTGCAGGTTCAGACTCATAAAGCTGCTTTAAACTATTGTAAAAAAACACTATTTAAATAAATATACGGACTTGAACTTTATACAGTGTGCTCATGAAATGGACATCTGAGCACATCAGCATTAAATTTCTCTAGCCATTTCTCAGCCATTAGTTAACATGTAAATTAAAAAAACTACTTGAGAATAAAACACCAAAAAAAACAACTTCCACATCACCAAAATGTTCTCTCACACACAATAAAGCTAACTCCTCTTGGCAACCAATATTGGTGAACGATGATATTTATATAATGACTCAAACCAATGCTCAATATCAAGTAATTCATTCAAAACACTTGCACATGTTTTCTCTTCAAAAGAAACATTTGGTTAATTATAGCACATGGCCTGTCAAAATACTAACAGCTGATGCTATAACAGGAACAGCAATGCACTTTATGTGTCAGTTCTACCAAACAATAGATATTATGACCTTCCATTCTTTATGATTGTACTGGTAACCACAAATTTTATTGTTTTTATGACAAATATGTGCATTCATGGTCAACTAATATTATAAAAAGAGTAAATGTACTGATATTTACTTGTACATGACAAAATTGAAAAGACTGTAAATGTGGTTTTTTGTTTTTTGTTTTTTATAGCAAAGACATGATTTTTTTTTTTGCCTGTAATCAACAACAGCAAAAACAACAAACTCAACATTCATAGCCTCGGGGCCCATATTAGTACAAATACAAGTAAATACACAAATACAGTAAATACAGAAAAAAAGCCAGAAAAGAGGAGACAAAACATAAAAAATACACAGTGTGATGTCATCACTTGCATCTTGAATAGAAATATTTGTCATGCCGTATCCACCCCTGGAAGTCATCAGTCATCAAAACATATAGTTTTGGTCCCTCAGTAACTCTGTTCCTGTATGTTGTTGCATTTCCACTTAGAACACTTAATCCAGCGAGTCCCTTATTATAAGTACATGCACCGGACTATGTCTGCATTTAAGGTGAAGGTTGGTCTACTAAAAATCTGCTATTTTTCGAAGTGCCAGTAGTCTGTTAATTCAGCACTGCTTATAAAGTTTACTGCTAATAAGAAAATAAAACATACAATTTATTACTTAACATGCAATACAGTCCATAACATATAATATCTTAACTATGTACAATAATTTTCATATATATTTTTTACCTCTCAGTATCAGAAGTGTACTGTTGGCCTGACCCATCCATCCATGTACTCTGAAATGTTATTTTTGCAAAAAAATTAAATAAAACAAAAAGTAAAATATTACGATTTCAGTGTTATGGATTTAAAGTGTATAGTTTTATTTGTCTGTCAAAACACAAGATATTCTATCCATTATGATTAGAAATTTGATTTATAATGAGTATCTAAATGTTTGCAAAATTTGGTGTAACTGTACAGAAGTTCGATGTATACTGACTGGGAGAGGTATTCTTGGATTTTAAAAGAACGGTAATTAAATGCCTTTTGTATTAAAGCAATGCAAAGATATACACAGCTAGTATACATAGTGTGTTAATGTGGTAAGTGTGTTTAGTTCTTTCAAAAGAGAACACGGTATTAAAACAAGTGTGAAAATAACTGTGACAACCGTAGGATAGAATTTGTATGGTTAACAATACATCACAATTGACCACCATGCAATCTGCAAATAAATATACATTATAGATTCCTTTTAAAATCTTCAGTGTTTTTTCTACTTTTTTACATTTTATTTTTGTAGGTGTCTGTGAATGCATATCTGAACATGTAGTTATACATGGCCTGCTGTATATGCCTATACTAATGGTGCAAATGTAGAACAGCAGTAAGCTGGAGGCAGGCCAGCAGTCAACATCTATGAGCTATGTATGAAAACCTTCCTTTCATTATTTCAGTTGCATCCACTGGACATCCAGTGAGATAAGAGGGAGAGTAGAAGCAACCTTGAATAGTGCTCTTACAACAGAAATGCAGGGAGCAAGATGAAAAGCCCTTTTCACTTAAATTGTGCAAGATTACATGCTTTCCGTATATTGCAAACACTTTAAGTAGCATTCTAAAAGTATTGTATAGCCAAATTTTTAGCTTTAAAAGGACCTGCTTCCATGTATGATCTTGTCAGAAATTGCTGGCCTTTGGCAGTTGAAGAGCACTATTTTAGCTTCAGTTCATTTCATTCATCTATCCCCTGGGTCTAGTGAATGATCAGCACAGTGTATTCTCCCCACAGTGTCTTTTTTCCCAGTTCTCATTCATAGTGTCTCTCTTTTCTTGTCACAAAGTGATATGCAAAACGAGGAAAACAAATAAGAGCAGATGTTTCTAAAAATGTGTGTTTGTGTTTGTCAATTCATGTTTGTATGGCAGCTGGTAGAGTATAGATTTGAACACTTAATAACATTAAAAATCTGCTGTTTTAATAGAGGTTGTTATAGGTAAAAGAAGAAATTAAAATATTAAAAAATACATGAAGTGAAAGACTGGAGTAATAACTGGAGTGTTGAACCATATAAATCATCAGCATTAGCAATCACTTTATAGAATGATGTTTATGGGATCTACATAAGCTAAAAGCAGAAGAAAAAAAAAAAATATATATATATAAGCATAATCTCAGTTCAATTACACATTGACTGACAAAAACAAAAATAGCTTTGTAATGTTCTGACTGTAACATATGCAACAATTTATGCAAAGGTATGTTTATGTGTTACTTGCCAAGATGTATACAAAAAGGTTTACATGAAATTGCAAAGAAAACAAGACTTCAAGACTGAGGCAAATATAACTATCCATCCATTCATCGTCTTCCGCTTTATCCTATATTAGGGTCGCGGGGGGGGGGGGTTCCCCATGCCCATCCAGGGGTACACCAGATACACCCAGGACAGGGGACCAATCCATCGCTGGACACACACTCACTCACACAGACACACCCTATATTGGGAAATTTGGAGAACTCAATTGACTTGATCCATGTTTTTGGACTGTGGGAGGAAACTGAAGAACCCGGAGGAAACTCCACCCAGATGGGGATTCGTACCGGGAATCCCTAGCGACGATGAGAGGCGAACGTGCTAACCACTAAGCCACCATGCTGCCCGCAAATATAACCAAGCAAATAATTATTAATCACTTATATTTTCTGCAGAAAAGCATTGTTCGAAAAACTCTATTTACTCAGTCCTTTTAAAACTTCTGCTTTTGAAGTATTATAGTTGATGTCACTGACATATATATATATATATATATATATATATATATATATATATATATATATATATATATATATATATATATATATATATATATAAATAATATGTTAAATACCTACAGTATAAACATGACGAATATGTTTTTTGGAGAAATGATTTCCAGTTAAACAGTCATGTCCTGAGTTACAGAGAGACATGTCATGACATTTTAAAATAACTCACCCTGGAAGGCAGAAGTACCGATCTTGTCAACACACATGTCTGTCACTTGATGCAGGTATTCTTACAGTCTGACGTCAAAATCAAACACTGTTGATATGAATGTTCATAAACAAGAACTGTGTCTCGGTAAACAATTGTGTTTAAGTTTGTTTTTAAAAGTGGTTGAGAAAATTCGACTACATTATGAAGTAGAATATTGCAGAATCTGATAATGTTTCACAATAAAAAGAGGCCAGGTCAGTTTAAGAGGTAAGCAGATCTCAAGCTATTGAACACGACTTAATAAATATGCGATATAGCCAGTTTATTACAGACACACCTCTAGTAGCATGATGAACCCAAATCAGCATACATGGCATGGAATCCACTAGAGAATTATATTCTTCCACAGGACTATAATTGTATCTACATTAAATATAACTGGAATCTACATTGTATATAGATTGTTATGCATGTGTGCCAGCATGTGTGTGATGTACATTGTGTTTTATACACTGTGCTTTCCTTTCAGTCTCTTCGCTCAGCTGTTTGTTTTCCATAAAGCAATGACAAGGTTAAGAGCTAGTCTGTGACTTTGCTTTGACCCTGTTTTGAAAAGTCTGACTGAGTTGGTCAAATGTGTGCTGGTGGAGCAAGAGGTAAGGGAGATTTATGTGTTTGCTCCAAGTCATAGGTTAATGTAATACTAATTACTTACAGTACATTCCTCGGTGATATCTCTTGTTTTCCAGAGCCCTTTGGTTCCATTCCTACTCTGCTTACATGCTAAGAACTGTGTGTGTATCCCAAATTCTCTTCTTCATAAATTGAACAATAGAGTTTGCAGTCATTAATTTATTCATTTTGTTTTTCAGTAATCCAGTTCAGGGTCACAGGACTTCTGGAACCCCAGTCCGACACATCCACAAGCTCACTCATGCACACAGTTAGTCACTTCCTATGGGTGCAGCTACCAAGTTAATTTCACCAAAAAAACATGTTTTTAGATAGTAGGAATAAAGCAGAAAAACATGAAAATTTATACCAGATTTTTAATATTGATTTTTAATATCTTTTAATGGATTAAAAGCCCAGAGTATATGTATAAATGCATTTTTCTTCTGACTGGTCAACTGACATTAACCTTTGTTAACCATTAACAAGTTAAATACCATTTTATATTAATAGTACATGGCAAAGTAAACAGTTTCTACTGTTACTGTTTCTATCTTATTTGTTGTTATTTGTTCATACACAACCACAATCTTTTCATGATCCTAGTCTTTGCCATTCTCTCTGTCTCTCCCTCTCTCTCTCTCATCTTGTTTTCTCACTTTCTGTTAGCTTGTTTTCAGGCCAGATTACAAAAGATGGCAATACACTAATCTAGGTGGTTATATTATTGTTCTCTTTAATGCTTTTTTTCTTTGTTTTCCCTGGCTATTTCTTTTCTTTTCTGATTCTTACAGTAAGCTATCTTTTTTTTTTTTTTTAAGTTAACATTGCTATACTTAATTTGGTCTATCAGTTCATGACAATAAACACATTTAGTGCATTTAATGTACATATTGCTATTTTAAACATGATTTTATTTTATAGTTTTTGTTTTCGAGAAATTTAATTCAATAGTAATTTTAACATTAAAAAAACATATTAATACATGGCAAATAAATGCACATGCAATATAGCACAGTGACAGCTGTTGAAAGGTCCACAAACTTGAATTTAAAAGAACTAGATTTTGAAAACCCACACACACACAATATACACATATAGCCTTAATATAAGCCTTAATTCGCACAAACATATGCAATCAAAGTATTTAACAATAAATCCATCATTTTGTTTAAAGAGCAATGCAGCACCCACTTTAGATGTACAAACGCTATTTTTCTATTTTATTTCTGCTTGAAAAACAACCTTTTAAAAATTTAGACCCCATGTCAAATAAGTCAATACATACTATATAACTACTGTAGTAGATAGCATTTTCTCTGCCTGCTCTAAACACAACTTATAATCCTTTCAGTGTGTTTCGATGAAGAGTACGCTAGAGACTGAGGTAGTGATTTGTCCCTGGCAGGTAGAGTCATATGAAGGATGGAGCTGCTTTTGTCTTTCTCTCTACTCAAGGGATGCCCCAGATGGACATGTAGAGGGGGATGGGTGGTAGAGAGAGTGTGACAGACATGGAAGTGGAGAATCATTTCGTCTGTCATCGCTACTCTCATCATGCATGACATGCAGTCATTAAGCACTCTATATGTGTGTTACACACTATTCAACCTCAGCTCTTCATTTGGGAGAAGAAAGGACAAGGTCAAAACATGTCCAGGTTATCTAGGTCAGATATATATTCTGAATCTAGACAGATTAGCAAGATCAAAAGCAGAGGCAACCAGGATGTGACAATGGAACTAGAAAAATGAAGACAACATAATATAGGCAGAATACAAAAAGACGGTTAAAAGTCTTAGGATGGAGAGACTGAGTTATTTTGCTTTTGAAAAATCTTAATTTTATCCATTAAGTCCATATTGTAAGGATAGCCATTTGTAATAATTACTACGTTTACCTGGATATCAAGAGGATTTACTTGTGGGAGTCTGCTCTGGTGATGACCGGTTGATATATAGAAGCATGTTTAAATAAAACACAATAACAAACGATGTTGTTATTCTGTAGCTCATAAATTTTTGTAGAACGGTATTTAGTAAATACAACATACTGTTGGAGATATTCCACAAAAATACATATAATGTTTAGATATACTGCCAGAGTTTCCTTGCATAAAGTATATTCTCATACATATAAGCCTAGATTTTTAGATTTCAGCCTACAACTACAAGAGACATCTCACATAGTAAAATGATGTTCTAAGGAAGAAAGAAAAAAGATACTCAATAAATCAATCAATTAAACTTCTGCTGACAATGTTTTTAAACATTATATCTACTTCCTGGGCGGCACGGTGGCTTAGTGGTTAGCACGTTCGCCTCTCAGCACTAGGGATTCCCGGTTCGAATCCCCATCTGGGTGGAGTTTCCATGTTCTCCCCGTGTCCGCGTGGGTTTCCTCCGGGTTCTCCGGTTTCCTCCCACAGTCCAAAAACATGGATCAAGTTAATTGAGTTCTCCAAATTGCCCCATATAGAGTGTGTTTGAGTGAGTGAGTGCGTGCCCAGCAATGGATTGGCGCCCTGTCCTGGGTCTATCTGCCCAGCGCCCGAGGATGGCCATGGTTCCCCTGGATGGCCATGGGGAACCCCACCGCGACCCTAATAGAGGATAAAGCGGCTGATAATGAATGAATGAATATCTACTTCCTTATTAATATAGGATATAGTTATTATTTTTTCTAAAACAACATTAAATGTTGATGGACAGAGGTGGGAATAATGATTTTAACTATGTTGAAAAGAGAACAATAATATAGGAATGCGGAACATAAACACATACTCATTGTTACTATGGCACTCTTCATATAAACTGGCTAATTAATAACCTTTTGAAAGGATGGCTAGTAAATGTCATTTCACTGCTGTGACAGTGCATCCAGTGAGTCATCCTGTATTATAAGTTAACATATACATTGTGCAGCCATTTTGCCAGGTTTATCTGTATTGAGAAGATGACTTTTTATTCTTATTATATATATATATATATATATATATATATATATATATATATATATATATATATATATATATATATATATATATATATATATATATATATACGAGTAATTCAAAGCCTTTTTTTCCCCCAAGTTACATCAGGATCAGCCATGATACAGATACACAAAAACAAAGAAGAACTACGATTTAAGGGCAGAAATAGCAAATTGTCAGATTCTGCATTTGAATCCCTGGCCATTCCATTCACAGCCTCATACACTAATTATTTAGTTACCACTTGCTTTATTATGTATACATACAGTTAATAATAGCCACCTCACCCTTGTCATCCTAACATGAACAGAACTCAACAGGGCCACAACCTCCTGTCATTGCTTAGATGATGGACCATTCTTTGCACAGCAAGGATGGCTTCATTGTTGTGGCATGGCACTGTGTGTTGTTTTTTAGATGAATTTGCTGGCCACTGTTTAACACATCGCCTTTAGCTACCATTTTTAATCACAAATCTCTGCTGGCTAGATAATATTTTTATAGCTCATAGGTGTTGACAGTTGGGCAGGTTTTCCTAACAAAGTGGCCATTTAGTGTAGTGTGTGAATGAAAATAAATACGCTTGTTTATTTTGGACTGTTCTAGCCCATTTGATATTCAAACATCAATAGGTCACCTGCCTCTTGTGCAGACCCGAAGATAATATCAACAGGAACATGCTGTTATGTCCACAAAGTGCAGTCTGACAGGCAATCAACAGCCGAAGCCTGGCGCACACATCCACTCACCTACTCATACAGCAATGAACACACTATAGTGATAAGTCCATTCATAACATACTGAACATAGCTGTAGCTCAACTTGACAAGTCTGATTAGTGTGTTTGCAGGGTCATGTATATACTGCAGTTGGGAACCATCAATGCCCTCTAGGCCCTCTGAGAAAGTCTAAGGTATTCTAAGAAATGAATGCCATCTTTGTTATCTCTAATTGTATGTACTGACAAACACACCAATTACAAGCTAGAAAAACGGACAGCTAAGATGGAAATATCCACAACTACTGAGGCTGACAATGTTGCACATTTATATGGGTGCCCAGGTTGTTAATGCAATCATAAAACTGGTATGTTATGTAAAGTATGACATAATGTGCTAATTACATTTGTTCAGGCCTATGTGCTACTATTTTAGGTGTTATGCATTCTTTGGGAAAATAGGTAATAAGCAGAATCACTACTCAAACTGTGAGTAACATAATTGTAATTTACTGTCCATCATTTTATCAGGTCGTTATTAGCTGTATGACTGTAGACTCGCTGTCATGATGTTACATCAGCTTACATAAACTTGGGTCTGTGTTGCTGGGGAGTCTGTCTCACTCATGCCAACCTAGTTTTTAATGCTGGACTGGCATTGTAATTCCATCAGACCTTTATTTATACAAAAAGACAGTCATAACTGTGGCACTGACAGTCATTTTGTTGTGGGAGAAATCAGCAGGTCTAGGTCTCAGAATTATAGTTCACTGCTGATATGCAAAGTAGCACAAGGGCAATGGCAGAAAATAGCCACTCTGTCAAAGTTTGCTGTCTGTCTATTTTATCATGGATAAAAAGTAGTTGTGCTTACATGAAAAAATGGGGTTGTAAGCAAAGTACAGTACAGTAAATAATATGGCATCATTGTCCATATTTCAACTAAAAGTCACAATGAAGACATATGAAGGCACTGCAACATGAGTGATGGGCCAAACAGTGACTATGGATGGGCATTGGGTTTGTGTCTATATTTTTTGCAAACTGCTGTCTGTAGATGTGTTTATTTTCCCCGCTGGGACAGACCCCTGAGTGCAGCCGCCGGCTGAGTTTACCTAATTATTTATTTAGCCCCCCTTTCCCCATCAATGACTGCCTCACACAATGAAACATTAATTCCCCAAAGAGCCTTATTCCCCCAACCCCCTTCCTCACCATATGTGGGTGTGCATCTGTGAATATGCACCCACATGCATGTAACATTGCCTCCTAATTGCAAAAGTGGCATCAACAGACAGAAGCGGTAGTGACAGAGTTCCTGATAAGAATATGGTTAAGGAAACACAAGTGTCTCAACTATCGAATAAAGATTTCAAAGTGTACTGCTTAAATCTGTGTGATGCCCAAAATTTGATGATTCTCCCCTTAGCATATGAAGTTTCAAGTCATTCTAATAGATAGAAAAGCTGTAGTACACTGTCAAATTGGTCAAATCCACCATGTAGAACTGACCAATTTTTGTTTTACTCATCACAGCACAGCAAGAAATAATGACCACTATACTCTGGACAACTGAATCAACATTTCCATTTATCAGCTATTTAGACTGCATACCATCATATTATATACTAATCCATTATATGTATATATTGTAACAGTGACGAAGAATTCACAAAGTCGGGAAGCAATTTTACTAATAACAGGGTTTATTAACAAGCACATATCTTTTAGAACTCCGAAAACTCGTGAAGACACAGAACCCCCTCACTTATATGCCCTACCATGCAAAGCACCTCGGGAAAACACATGGGCCAAATTCCCATTGGCAGGGTAACCTGCCAACTTTGCACCTGCACCCAAAAATGGCAGATCCTACTTATGCCCATGTGCAACCTAAAATGTGGCCACATGTGGAACGTCACAAGCTTTATTATGTACACTAGGGCTATTACTGCATTATGCTTATTATTTTACATTTAATTGTATACAGTCTATACATGTTAATGTTAATAGTACAGATTTTTATTGCAATTTGCACTACTAACCTGCTTGATACATGCATTTTTGCACAACTGGACTGGCTGTTTATCCCATGCACAGTCAGTTGCTTACATAAATTTTTTTTTGCACATTATATTTTTATTTTATCATACGTTTTTATATAGCTATGTTTACGTTTTTGTTTAATTTGTGCAATATTGAACAGTTGCTGGTTGCCCTGAATTTCACTTTGGGATCAATAAAGTATCTATCTAGCTATCCAGCTAGCTAGCATAAATATGGCCTCCGTATACATACATGCATGTATTGGAAACTCTTAAACCTACTTTGCATGAGACTCCCTTTAAAGATGATAAAAGTGGAATGCAGCTCATGCAGTAAAAACATGGTTTTATAAACTGGACAAGAGCTGCTATAGGCAGGGGATACATGCACCTGCTATATGCAAGCATAAAACCATACAAGTTGATGGGGTTATGGGAAAAAATAATGTGTAATTAAAACATTTTTCACAGTGCGATGCAGAAAGTACATAAACCTAAAACACTAACTATGGATAAACCTCAAGACGATAACAAGCTAAGAGAACAAGATAAAAAAACAACAACAGAAAATTAAATAACCTGAAACACTGAAACACAACACAGCACTGCAGAAAAGCTAATGACAAAATAGCAAAACAAATGCATATGGGATGGAAGAGTTACAAAGGAAAAATCAAACTGATAGAAAGCAAGCAGGCTGCAAACAAGCTTACATGAGCAAGATGAAGAGGAGGAGGAGGAGGAAGATGATAGAAACTATCCACAGCACATTACACAAATTAATAAAAAGGGATAAACAGAAGGCCTATAAAAGAAAATGGAAACAATCAAAACAAGTAAATAAACAGAAAACAAACTAGCTGGGCATGCAGATCAGGGAAACCTAACACCAAGAGAGATGGTGTCAAAATAAAAGTTCAAAGTGGCGCATGAGGCCTAGCTTTCGGACACCGAATACAATGTATTCAGAATATATTCTAAGAACACATGTGGAGCATATATATTATTTCAACTAGAAACTTTTTAGTTTAGTTTATGTTTAGGTTTCATAGTTTATGCTTGTTTTGATGTATCTAAAATGAATTTCTGTTCTGAAGTAAAATGTAAAGAAACCAAGAAATGTTACATTTGCATTTGGTCATTTAGCAGATGCTTTTATTCAAAGCGACTTACAAGGTGGTGGCATGGTGGCTTAATGATTAGCACGTTCGCCTCTTAGCGCTAGGGATTCCCGAATCCCCATCTGGATGGAGTTTCCATGTTCTCCCCGTGTCCGCGTGGTTTTCCTCTGGGTTCTCTGGTTTCCTCCCACAGTCCAAAAACATGGATCAAGTCAATTGAGTTCTCCAAATTGCCCCATATAGAGTGTGTTTGTGTGCATGTCTGTGTGAGTGAGTGTGTGCCCAGCGATCGATTGGTGCCCTGTCCTGGGCGTATCTGCCCAACATCCGAACCCCCCTGCGACCCTGATATAGGATAAAGCAGAAGATAATGGATGGATGGACTTACAAGGTGATCACAGGGTTAATCACAACATCCCTGGAGCAATGAGGCTTAAGGGTCTTGCTCAAGGACCCACACTGGTAACTTCAGTGGACCTGCGATTTGAACCGCCAACCTTCAGATTGATAGCCAAACACCCTGACCACTGAGCTACCACTCCCTACATTACATTATGTTACATAAGTATAACGTTTAAGACTGGCAAAATTCAATGTCCTAACTATAAAAGTAATGCAAGCAGTTCATTGCAGCTGTAGTCATTGCTCCACAAAGTGGTCACAATAGATGATTAAAGCAAAGGTTTATGCTTTTACATAAACTAATATTTCCCTCAATACATGATTGAAGAAGTATAATACTGTAGGATTTTTTAAATTTGGTTCTCCTTTGTGTAAAAATGTAATCCAAATGTATATATTTGTATAAAAATTTAGAAGATACTTAAGGCTTTTCAAACTTCACATGCACTACTGTTGGTTCTTAGCCAGGTACTGTCAGTTTATAAATGTACACGGAAGTGGTATGCTCTATTAAAAAATATGATAGGTGGGCCATCACCAGGAAAGATTTTCTTTTACGCATGTAGCTTTTATGCCACACGTAAGCACACACATCATCTCTCATACTGTGTGATGGATGTTTGATGAGCTACTAAATGTTACATGCCTAGTTGGGAAGTCAATGTATCCAGCAGGAATGTTGGCCTGACTAATTCCCAAGAACACACGTCAGAGGCACCTTTCAGCCATGAGCGATAAGGACATAGTATCCATACAAATGCACATGACCTCTCTGATAACTTTCCTGTCACGTTACAAATCACTGCTACTAGAAAAAGCAATTGTGCAGGAGCAGATGAGAAGAGAGCCAGTACTGTACCTGACTGCTCAAGATTAATATCTTGTTGTCTTTTATATCAGAACTGTAAATTTGTTAGATCATCTTACACAATCTGACCTAGATGCCTTAGAGGCTTCCCTGTGCAGTCTAGGCTGAACACACTGTACTCAAAAACATAGAGGGGCACAGCAGGGTAGGAGAAAGATGAGAATATATTAAAAGCTGAGAATAGTGCAGAGACATGACAAGAGGCAAGCAAATGAAGAGAATGAGAGCAGGAAGGCATGAAGGAGGGGAGAAATAGGGCCAAATAGCAGAGGTCAGGGAATTATCGAAGTTGTAGACTCTCATGGTCTTTAAGCCTTATTAGTGCATGCCCTGTTGGATCCTGGAAAAAAAGCAAAAGGACATTTCCCATAAATACAAATACAAAGCCAGTCATATTTAGTTGACTTTGTTTAAGGGAATAAAGGACATGAAGGGGCAAGAATGTAAAACATGTATTACTGTGAGTTTCACAATCTTTTTAACCAGTAAGTGTTTTAGTCATCATCATTATCATCATCATCATCATCATCATCATCATCATCATCTTCACCATCCTTTCATCTGGTCCTTGGCTTATAAATCGATCAGATAAAACAAAAACAAAAGAAAAACACAACATTTTCAGCTGCCTATGCTGTCATAGACTGCTTGTAAGATCCTTCCCACCCTTGACAGTAGTGTGCAATAAGCTAAAACATCTGGCACTAGACCACACACTTGCTACATTCTTGGCTGTAGTCATGTCCAAATTTTATAAGCATTTTCACATAAACCGTTTTTCAAAGAAAATAGTTCAATTTGGTTGTTTAACACCTTAAATGTAGTTTTTATATTATAAACCTCAAGGATGAGTTAGGGGAGGGAGCTAACTAATATTTCATATTTCATAAGTCAAAGCTGATATAATCAATGTTTCATGTAATCATAAAATTTATAATACACAATCTTACAAATCTGATAACTGAACACTGCATCCAATATCATGGATGGTAATATGTAGTGCCACCAAACCATTTATCGGCTGTTACATTCACATTTTCCTTTCTGCACTTGGTTGCTTTGAAATGCAAGAAAATGTCCTAGAGATTGGGAGAAAATTCTCCAAAAAAGGAATTTGCGTGCTGCTGCATTTAAAATGTTTTAATGCAAATTCTCATTTTTGCCCCGAAGTCTAACAAACAGTCCCAGATTAATAGCATTTTCTTAAACAATACAGTTCTATTGTATAATAGTTATGAGTTTCTCCTGGCAATTAGCTTGTATGAAAGTTTCCACAACCACACTAATATGTATTATTTTACTATGGCATATTTCCAGTAATATCACTCCTGTCATGTTCATCACTTGTCTTGTCTACTTCCACTATATTTTAGTCAAATTCCTTTAGTTTTTTGTTAATTGAACTAATTTTATTTATTTTAGTAAAGATTTTCCAGAGCTCAGACATTTAAATGTACTGTGAGAGGCAAACTTCAAAGAGCAAACAATGATCACAAAGATCAGCATGAAGAGAAATGACCTTGAAGTGTCTCAGCAGTTTTTTTTCAGCTCATGTGGCATGGCTTCAGCTCGTTCCTGGAGCATGGTTTCTTCCTCTGATTTCACAAGGCGGTGGAATGGACAAGATGACCACTATGCCAGCTTTGGAACAGGGTCCTAAATTCCACACCAGTCAGAGTTAGTTCCACCCCTAACTACCTCACTTGCCTCTGTTCACCTCCTCTATTCTAATAGCAACAGCATAACAGATTTTCTCTCATTGTCACCTAACTAGAATCACCAAACATGCAAATCAAGACTAGAGATTTGTTTATACCCAAGTTAAGTTGCTGATCATTTTGGGAGTCAGTGCTTTACTGAAAATACATTCAAAAGAACAAAAGCCAAGCAGAGCCATCAATTGTAAAAGGTATTCACGCAAAAATGAACAAAAGAAACTTTGAACTACAGACAGAATAGAAATCATTCATCTATAGATACATTGCATGCTTTATTTAAATGCCTATTGGTTTTTAGCCACATTTATATTAATGAAACTTTTACTGATTAAAAAATTGCATTTCAGCAAAGCTTAAATTTTAAACATTTTGAAGAGATGCTGTTAAATTCTCGTAGTATAATTTTTGTTTACAATATTTTTAAATGCTCTTTCCTTATAAGCCTTACATTTGTTTGTTTCATTTTGAAGTTTAACTTCTGGACAGAATCAAGGCCCAAGCAACAGATATTAGCAATGAAGTCATAAGGCAATGTATTATTTTCAATTACTTTTTAGCACATATTTAACATGCATCATATGCAGGCACATGAAAAGCATAAAAAGCCCTTTGTTTGCTCTGATCAGGAATCAAACCTAGCGCATTTTTGTTGTAAGTCAGAATGGCAACAGTTGTGCCCCAATGCTACCTCATAAATCTACAAGATACTGTATGTGTTACTATACACTGTGCTGTTACAGGCAAATATGACCAGAAAATGGTATCGACTAACGACTTTTATAGAAAATTGTGGAATGGCATGATGTTAACATTTTAATTTGACTCTGTGTCAGTACACATTTTTATATGTATTTATGTATTAAATTATTATGTATTTAATTATATGCTTATGAACGTGTCTGTGTAGTTGACAAAACCATGTAAGCTTAGCCTATAAGTGTTAAGTATATCTGTACCTGAGTGTAAACAAGTGGGAAAGACCCAGTTCTGAGGAAGAAAGAACAAACATTCCACAGGCCTGTCTGAGCAAGAGGCTGTGAAAAAAACACCAGGTACAATATTCATACGCACATTATGTTCATATTTCTCATGAGGACAATTGTTTCCAGTGAAGTATTTGGCAGTTAGTAAGTTTTTGACCTAATCCCCACCCATTTATTATCTTGATGAGCTTTTGGCTCTCATCAGAACAGCATGGGAGCTCATGACTTATGTACATGTCATAGGTCTAAAGATATATTTATTTATATATTTTTTTCCTTTCCTATTTATTGTGTTAAAACCCCAATAGGGGTGTTTTTTGTGCTTATGTTTTCCAATTCTACCAACCAGGCACATCGTCTGCATAATCACACAATTTACATAGACTGTTCCATAAACTGGGGCAATGGATGGAGGTAAACATGCACACCTGCATGCACACCCCCACACATCCCTGACTACACACGCACACCACATTGTTTGTATGTTCAGCGAACAGGTGAGGTGTGAGTGGATCCTGGCACAGGCACGCCCCTTCCTGTTGATGATGCTCATTCTGGGAAAAACAATAAAGGAATAAAACTGAAGGAGAGAGAGAGAGATGGGAATAAAGGCAATGGGCATGAGCTCATCTACTGAATCATTGCCAAACTGACAGTGACTCATCCCACACAGGACCTACTCAGGTGTGTGTGTGTGTGTGTGTGTGTGTGCCATTTGTTTGCCCCATATTATTAAAACTTATGTTATAATTTTTTTTATAAACCAAATTTAAAAGCAGGTTCGTGATTTAAAAGTCTAATTATACTGAATTAGTTCAGTGCACCAGAATTCCAAACATGGATATTTTCCCTCCAATTTTTTTTTCATTTGTAGAGATATGATATTCTATCATTTGTAGAGATATACATGTAGAGACCCTATTAGAGGATTAACCAGAAGATAATGAGTGAAAGAAAGAATGATTATTATAATTGTTATTGTCTTTTGAATAATGGTTTAGGAAATCTATGGGTTATCATAGAGATAAAGAGAGAGCAAGGGAGAGAGAGAAAGAGAGAGACAGGAATAAAGAAAGAGAGAGAGATAATACAGAAAGAACACACCTTTCTTGCAACAATGTTCACGTGACAAATGTCACAATTTTTTTTAAATGATTGGGATTTGTATAAGTTGCAGGAGAGGTAGCAAAACAAGAACGACCAACCATCCAACCAACAGTGGAGAACATGTGACTCACTCACATGTTATCCACTGTTACACTGACCCAGACACACAGAACTGCCATACATGTAATGAAATAAATCACAGGAAACATCCCATTATCTTATATCGTCTCCCTCACTTCCATCTTCAGAGGCCCCTCAGAGGAGAGGATGGTTATCAATCTGACCTTAGCCCACACTTCATACACTTTAACCATCCTAAGGGAATAAAACAAAGTAACATCACACAGCAGCAGGTGTCTGTCTAATCTGTCACATTCATTTGAGAAAAAAAAAGTAATAAAAACTTTTATTTATAAATAAATTATTTTGTATGTCATTTTTTAAACACAAAAAGCACAATACATGTCAAGATGTTTGGAGACATTCAATAGTTAACACCATGTTAACATTGTCATTTTTTCATGTTGTGATAAGAATGTAAGGCCTTATATAAGTGATTCTGCAAGCGACACAAAATCGGCAGACTGTAAATGTGAAAAATGTTTAACTCAAGTGAAATTTTGCCTGGCAAAAGCTACTTACCGTGTCCGGTGGGACTTTTAATTAGAGTAAGAATAATGTGCCGCCATAGCAGAGACTCTCTGACACTGATCCATGATCCAAGAAAATGACAAACGGCTTGTATAAGGTGTTTATATATGCTCATTAGCAAGCTAGCAACCCAGCCATCTTGAAGCAAGCAAGTAAACACTCATGAGAAATGCAAAGCTAAGAGAAATTTTGCATTTGGTGTGAATGATTTACTGAGGGAGAAGAATGTTCTGCACTTTCATTTTTATAGCAATTATTTAATTGTTCTGTTTTAGCATACATTTCCTGCACCTATATAAACATCCAATATTAAAAATAAATAATCCTTTTGTGTGGTTTGAAGGGATTTAATTATCATTCACAGATCATTATCCTATTAACCACATTTGAAGAGAACTATAACCTTAGCTACAAGCCAATTCTTGTGACCTGACATCAGCGCTAACACCTTATTTTTGAAAAGAAATGATGTCATGTTTCAAATTCCTACTGTTATATAACTGGAGGATTAAATCTGTAAATTGATGTTTATGGTATTTATAGTTTAAGAGTGAATAAAGTACATGACGAGCATAATTATTGACCTCCAAATATCATGACAATCAAGTGTCTTGTAGTATGACAGTGGTGAATATAACATGGATATCTCATCTCATCATCTTCAACTTAATCCAATGCTAGGCGCTAGGGTCGAATGTGTGTGTGTTGTGGAGATGGGTTTCTCAGGCCCATAAAGGAAATAATGTTTTGGGTACTGGGCAGATAGACTGGGCACTCAGGACAGCACTAATCTATCACTGGCCACACATTCACACACTACATAGAGACACACTACAATTTAGGGGCAATTAAAAGCAGCCAATTTACTTTAAATCTTTTTTATTTTTAATTGAAAATTGGACGGCGGCACGGTGGCTTAGTGGTTAGCACGTTCGCCTCTCAGCGCTAGGGATTCCCGGTTCGAATCCCCATCTGGGTGGAGTTTCCATGTTCTCCCCGTGTCTGCGTGGGTTTCCTCCGGGTTCTCCGGTTTCCTCCCACAGACCAAAAACATGGATCAAGTCAATTGAATTCTCAAAATTGCCCCATATAGAGTGTGTCTGTGTGAGTGAGTGTGTGCCCAGCGATGGATTGGCGCCCTGTCCTGTGTCTATCTGCCCAGCGCCCGAGACGTTCTCCCCTGGATGGGCATGGGGAACCCCACCGCGACCCTAATAGAGGATAAAGCAGGAGATAATGAATGAATGAATGAATGAAAATTGGAGCACCTGGAAAAAACCTACACAGACACAGGGATAACATAGAAACTCCAGCCATATCAGGATCTGAAACCCTGAGACTGTCACCGTGCCTTCATAACATGAATATAAACATATTGATTTATTCATGGTTGATTGTCCTATTTTAGCTATTTAATTATTTCAGTTGTGTGCTGTACTGTTCTGATTTACAAAATTTCTGTTTCAAGCTGTTCCCACCCGTGGATTTCCTGCCACGATGCTATAATAATGAGCTCCTTTCATCATTGTTTATAGACTAACTAGATCTACAACAAGACTTTAATGACTCATCTTGATTACTATGAATCATTGCTGATGTTATAACGTAGTTAGTGCCGGTTCATATAAATTTCTACATATAATCTATACCTTGTTAATGCTATCAGCTTTATCAATGAAGATGGATCCCCAGAGCCTTGATGTACTCTTGAAGCTTTTTTGGATCTTAGGGTTTAAACAAATATGTGTGATGCCAAACTAATTACAGAATATACAGAATAAATAAACTAATAAAACTTCACAAATTAAATGTAAAATTAATATTTACCACTAGGGATTCCTGGTTCGAATCCCCATCTGGGTGGAGTTTTCATGTTCTCCCCGTGTCCGCGTTGGTTTCCTCAGGGTTCTCCGGTTTCCTCCCACAGTCCAAAAACATGGATCATGTCAATTGAGTTCTCCAAATTGCCCTATATAGAGTGTGAGTGAGTAAGTGAGTGAGGGAGTGTGTGTGCCCAGCGATATATTGGTGCCCTGTCCTGGGTGTATCTGCCCAGCGCCCGAAACGTTCTCCCCTGGATGGGCATGGGGAACCCCCCTGCAACCCTAATAGAGGATAAAGCGGAAGATAATGGATGGATGGAATTAATATTTACATAAAAAAGAAGCGTGATTATGCAATCATTCCACAGAAATTATTTTGTGATAACACTGTTGGGCTTCCCACTGATTTGTTTTCACTCTCTAAAACCATTTACTAAATGCAAGGGAAAAACTAGTCCATCCATCCATCCATCCATTATCTTCTGCTTTATCCTCTATTACGGTCGCGGGGGGGGATCCCCATGCCCATCCAGGGGAGAACGTCTCAGACGCTGGGCATATACACCCAGGACAGGGCGCCAATCTATTGCTGGACACACACTCACTCACACAGACAAACAATATATGGGGCAATTTGAAGAACTCAATTGACTTGATGCATGTTTTTGGACTGTGGGAGGAAACCGGAGAACCCGGAGGAAACCCACGTGGACACGGGGAAAACATGGAAACTCCACCCAGATGGGGATTCGAACCAGGAATCCCTAATCACTAAGCCACTGTGCTACCCGGAAAAACTACTCGAGACCTTTAATTTATTTTGATAAATGTACTCTAAATATTATCATTCAAGAAAGTTTGATTATTTAAATGTGCCGCTTTCATACTGAGTGAGCATCAATGTCTTCACTTCTGTCCACAGACTATGACCAATAATGAACTGTCAGACTCATAATCCCCTATAACCATGGTATTTTGGCATAAACTGTGTTGTTTCCACTTCAGAAGATATGAGAAATAAACAGGAGATTTTCATTCTTGTCTTTCTGTTACACACAAACACCCCACTGTTGAAAGGAGTGATGATTGGATGAGATTAGAAATCTTTGTAAGTTGGTTTGGGGCTAGGATTTAAATGCTAGGTGTTTGTTGTGCTAAATACATTTTGTCAATTGAGTCTTTTACAGGCAGAGACAGATATTTGTGCTCATCGGGACTGGCACTTGTTCAGGCAGGCATGTCATTTAATAAGACATGGGGGCAAGAAAAGTCACAGTGCCTATAGCATCGACAAAACAGGCTCTGTAATGATCCAGAAACATTTCGTTTAAGTAGACTGACAGATAAACCATAGCACATTCTAGAGCCACAAAAGAATTGCTTTTAACCCATACTTCATTACACACAGCAAAAGCTCCAGGACCTCAGGCTACACTAGCCATTTTTCTTCTTTTTCTTATTTTGTTACTGACCACCATATGCCCACACACTTCCCTCATGGAAAAGCCGACAATGATTCAGTCTCATTTCAAACTTAATTACCATTTTAATTAGCATGACCATGAGAATTAATAATCCTTCAACATATGGTTTAGGGCAGAAAATGATAATCTGCTAGACAATTACATATTCTGTCATCATTGAATGTGCAAGGCAATAATGACCTCACTGTGTGCATTCACAGACACTTACTATCAACTGATTCTGCTTACACACATTATCTGCTCAGTCCCTGAACCATTAGTTTCATTAATTAGACAATGAAGGCCTGAACCCTGTGTTTATATGTGTGGTAGGTCTTAAGATGTATGGGGGGGGGGGGGGGGGATGGGTGAAACACATCTGCTGTCTTGATAGGTTGGGAAATTTTTTACAAACTCTTTAATGACTTCATAAACACAACTGAACACACAGATACTGTTTAGTTCTTAAATAATTTTACTATTTTATTGCATTTAGCTATTCAGAATCAATTTAGTTTCTAAAGCAATACTAATGATACTACAATTAAATTAATTATTAAAAGCATCACGATGCACACTATATGAAGAATTTACAATGGAAGACACAGCAAAAAAAAAAAAAAAAAAAAAAAAAAAAAAAAAAAACATTATAAGAACACTGCTAAAATCACTGTAAAGATCCAATAATAAAAACAGAGAAAAGATTTCATTTCATTCAAAGCTGGCAGCAAAAATGTTTACAGCAAGAAGCAAATCATTTCGAAAAATTTTATCAAATTTTATGAACACAGTATTTCTTTATACATTTGGTTCCTTTTGTAAACTAATTTTCAAAAATGTAAATATTGCATATGCCATGTAAGAATCTTTTTCTATGTAAATTCATGTATTCTTAGATTATTCATTTTGACATGGCGTAGTTTTAACGTTTCTGTTCCAGCATTAAAAATGTTTTCTTAGTGGTGTCTATAATACAGTGTTCACACAAACCTTGCAAAATTGGAAAAACCTCCAGGCCAAACTTTGGTGTTTGACAGTACCTTCATTAGTGCTTTAACCGTTGGGGAAATGTATTCAAACATACACTGTTTGTGTACAAAAGCATAAAAAAAATCCATCTTTAACTTAAAAACTTTCCAAAAGTACATATCAATTGTATCCTCTGCATATATACAGCTTTAAACCAAATGCTTTTATGTATGGTGCATTTTTGCTTGTTTGTAAAATATTTTATGTCCATCTTGCTTTCAACTGGTTTTGGGTCGTTGCTTTTTCCATGCCTTGTTCGTACGCTGCAGAATACTCCACATTCAAATCTGTCTTTGTGTTACAATCAAGCACTGGTATTGACATGGTCACTATTCGGCACTACAGTGCAGCAGCAATGCTTAGAAGCCTCTGAAGATGATCCCTAAAATGCATCTCTCCCGTCCACCACCTGCTCCACAGAACCACCTCGGGGCCAATGAGATGTTGCTTACAACTCGTGGGTGGAGTCAAAGCTGAGCGGGCGTCCTGGTTGAAGCAAAGAGAAGGCGACGATATGAAGTGACAAATGAAGAAGAATCAGGAGAAACTCTCTGTTCGCTGACCATGTGGCAGGATAAAGTGTGTCTTTGTGCCTAGGCTTGTCCCTTTGGTGGACACTCACACACACGCACACGCTTACACCAAAACAAATGCACTTGAAGCATGTCTCGTGTGCACAGTGAGTATATCTGTTTCTAGCTGGCTTCATTCCAAGCTAATCTTCTTCTCTGGAAGCCGGCTTTGCATATGTGTAAGTAATGTGTAAGGCAGCACAATGCCGCTTCCCCTGCCATTTAGTCCCGCTAATAAATAGATTTATATTAAACTCCTTTAAACATTTGTGTAATACTTAGAACATTAAGAGTCCTTTAAGAAATCTTTGATTGCAGAGGAATTTACGTTTCACGGTGAAGCTCGATCATGCTGCACTTCGACATTCAGGTTACATGGCGATACCTTTGATAGTCCATGAAGATGTATATGTCCAAAAGAAACGGTCCACACAGAAAATACTGTTTGACAGTCAGTAAGGCTTTGGATTGGCATTTATGACAACATTCAGCACTGAAAATAAATAGGACTTTCTGTCAATAAACGAATATATTTTCGGAAGCAGGCCAAAACCTAGCTTAATTTGAGGTAGGGATTTCAAATGACAAAGTCATTTAGGTGGTCGCTAAAGAGATGGATGAAATGCCACATATGCACAGACACACCAACACACAAGGATCATGAACACACTGTTAGAACACACATATACATAAATATATAAATACGTGCCATGTGCAACAAGTGTGTGTGTGTGTATGTGTGTGGGTATGCATGTGTAAGGCTTGTGTGAAAAATGTGCAGATGTTACACTCCAGGCTCAATTCACAGGTTTTTGGATGTCGTGGACACTGGCCTCCAGAACACTTTAACAAAAACCAGTGAAGCGTGAATCCATAGGGGTGTGAGGGCAGAGAGACACCCAGACAGATGTGGGGTCCAGCCGTTGTTTCTGTGAGAGTTCGAATTGTTTTTCAGAGCAGCACAGAGAGAGAAGACCTCGTTGGGGTTGGGAGGGGACAATCGGGTCAAGTGTCCTGGTTGCCATGACGAAACCCATTCAAACAAGTTCAAGGGTCATAGATCAGGGGAGAGTAGCAGCAGCAGCAAGGGGGCCCATATGTCCGAGCCGGCCATTTCTTCAAATTGTTTCTCCCTGAAGCACTAAAGGAACCACCCTGGAGTGCGGCATGGATCTGTTTAGTCTGATGAGAGAAAGAGAGACAGCAGATTAATCTAATGACCATAAACACATACGGACACAGACGATCCTCTGCTTGACTCAGGCCGACTAAATAAATCATGAAGCAGTGTTTCATTCCAAAGACTATACTGACAACACCAAGAACATTTTTACTCATGAAATGCTGCCTTTTATGGCCTACATGCTAATTAGCCCAGTTGCTTTTAAAACATCTGTGTGTTCCACAGCAAACTGATTTATTTTAGAGAAATAAAAAAATGTTAAGCATTCTTCCCCCAACTTCATTCCCTCTGCCTCACTATGGCTCTCCTTTACCAAGTAAGGAATGCACACTACATGCTAGTAGCAACTGAAGTGGCAAGTGCTCTGAGAGAACACAGCCGTTGGCATTTCTGGTACCACAGCTGACAGAAGGTTCACTCTTGTCCTGGTACACAGTGAACCAGCCCTCTTACTCTGGTTTAAGCAAAACCAATGATTCCATCAGACATAGCAAACGATATGTATCCAATTATTCTCAACAATATTTACAATGTAAATGTGACAATGTAATCTAAATAATATTTTCAACAAGAGGATAAACATTCCTCAATATGAACACACATGCCAGCCTGTGACATGGAGGGAATCACTAACCTGACCTTTCACCCTGCTACTTTTTGTGTGAGGTTTCATTTGCATGGAGGCCCCCTCACAGGGAGGAAGTATTCGCTCAGCCAGACCCTAGGCCTCTGCTTCCTGAAACAAACTCGTTTTCAACCCCCACAACAGCTTTTTTTTTCTTAGAAAGCAGCTAAGGCACTAGCAGCTACACCCCCCTTTGACTTGGCACCTTTAACTACACAGCCATCAACAATAACTACTATTATCTTGCCTGCCCACACACGAGACGTTGAGACTTCTGTGTGGCAAAGTGGTATCACAACATCCTCATGCTTAGCCTGACCATTACAGACCTGATTAAGCTGCTACAATACAGTAACTCCATATAGCAACACTATCTTCCTATGAAGAGGGTTCTATCCTGGTGTTTTCTGCCCCTTATAGCCAATTCCTACATATCAGCGTACATCTATCGCAATCCGAGGGAGTTGTAATGTACAAGCAGTGTCAACCACTTAAAGTACACCAACGTAATAGCCGAGATCTTGTAAATAGGGACAAACCAAACTCAAGTCTTTTAAGTCTTCATTTTATCCCTCATGCTGGTGTCTAGTAGAAACCACAATTTCAATTGCTTTGAGAAATGCTTGATCCAGCCTCCCAAACTCTCAGACATGGCTGACTGTCATTCTTCCTAATCTGATTTCTGTGTCACTGAACACTGGTAAACAATATGACTAATGTGTTTTCTTTGAACTGCCTTTAAAGGAAGCCTAAAAAAGATTTAGCACTAGCATTAAAAGCTATTCCATTTTAAGATGGAGCTTTATTCACAGAGGAGTGAGCATTAGGTAAACATTATTAATCAAGCCTGCCTGTTTTATGATTATAACAAAATAAATAAAAAACACACAGCATAATGCACCCGAAATCACCTAAATTTGACTCATATTTGAGGTTTGATAATAATAGTAAGCGTACTGATATTCCAAATAGTGCTTTAAGTACTCGATTTCTTCGATTGAACACCAATATCATGCCCACTGGACTCACTGCAATCCAAATTTTAACTTCTCTGAAAGCAGATTTTTCCATTATCCATGACCTGATTTCACATGCACAATCTGTGTTGTGAACTAAACTACAAGCATTTAAAGATCATTTAAATATGTCCAATAGAATCCCACCAGTGTTCACATCAGTATCTGATGTGTGCATCTCTATCAACCATAACATGACAGGTGCTCTGTTTTTTCTTTCTCATAAATAGCCATTAGCCTTTAGACACGCGCACAAACACACATGCTAACGTCATGGAACAACAGGTCATATGAGTGAGGATGTCCTGTCTGTTACACTTCTGTGTGTGTATGTGTGTATGTGTGTGTGTGTGTGTGTGTGTGTGTGTGTGTATGTGTGTGTGTGTGTGAGAGTGTGTGTGTGTGTGGCGGCGGGGGGGGGGGGTTAGATCAGGAGGGTAGTTTAAATTTCATAGTGCTAATTAAGCAAAAAAAGCTTAACAATCCAATGGACACCACAACTCTCCTGCAGAGCAGTGGAAAAAACAGTGAGGGAACAGTGAAGCCAGGAATGATCGATTAGATCATGGGTCTGTTTTAAAGGCAGCAGCAAAAGGCCAGATATGGAAACAGAGAATGGCAGATGTTCAAATTAATACTAAATAAATTTAAAACACATAATTAAAAAAAAATATGCTCCAAGAAGGACACACATCACATTAGGAATATCCTGAATGGACCAAGGTATCCGAATAAGGAAATGGTGGGGTACTGATATATATATATATATATATATATATATATATATATATACATACACACACACACACACACATATATATATATATATATATATATATATATATATATATATATATATATATATATATATATAAATTTATATATATATATAAAAAATTATATAAACAAGTAATTGTATACTGTATTAAATGCAGATTACATTTAGAGAAAAGTAAAACAGACAAGGAAGCCAACACAACCATTTTTACAATGAAAGCATATATTTAAAGCTTCTGATCCTCTCTCTTGCTCTTTATCTCTTGCTTTCTCTCTCTCTCTCTCACACACACACACACACACACACACACACAGGCACGCACTTACGCACACACACCATAAGTCACCAGCCAGTGAACCCACTGACTCTACCCCTCCCCCAAAACAGACCCATGTGCACGTGCACATGCACACCATGCAGAACCTTAAAAAATATACATATATAAATATATTTCCCATTATTTGAATATAGCCTCCTTTATATAATTGTTATGTACACATGTATACGAATTTGCAGTGCATTTAAATTGATAAATTTATCCACTATAAAACAGACACAATATAATGCATTTGTTTTATGAGTAATGTGTGAGATAGGTTAGCTGACACTAGATTTGACAGCCAAATTATACCTTTACAGATTTAGCGGAGTTTGAGTTGTTAAGAAGTGGTCATAAGCTGATTTATTTAGCATGCATACACTACAAGATCTAATCTGTATGACAGATATTAAATGTAAGTAAGATGTCTATGAACCCACTAAAACTGCAGTGTCCTCCACTGACCACTGTGACAGACAACTGCTGAATTCACATAGAAATTTAAATACTCTCTATATTGATATGCATTCAGCCCCAAATAGTCCTTGCTGTGTTGAGTTTTATGTCCTGTTTTTACCCGAAGCTCCAGTTTCCCCCACAGTTCAAAATATGCTAATAGGTGAATTTGTGATTCTAAATTGCACTTGGGTGTGAATTCCTGCATAAATGTATTTGGCTGAGTGTGTATCCTGTGATGAGCTGGTGACCTGTCCAGTGTATCCATCTACCCACCTTTTGCCAAGTGAGCACATAGATAGGGTTCAACACCCTTGCGACCCTGATCGTAATATATGGCATAGAAAATAAATAAATAAACAACACCAACCCAACAGACTGTATTGTAACAATAATACAATCACATGATCGGATTAAATAGTTAACACAAGGGCCAGTGTAAACATGAGCAAGTGTTAAGTCATTTATTTGGCCATTATTCCACAAGAAAGCTATGGGGAGGGTTAGGGGGAAGGGTGTACAAACCTAAGGAGCACCGCAGGAGTAATTAACATAATTCAGCAGAATTCAACACTGCCACTCTTGGTGTCCTGAAAGGTTCTGTTCTTTTCTCTTTTAACTCTGTTTAAGCACAACAACTCCATCACAACATGGAACCACCCCCTAGTGCTTTCACTCTAGGAATCATGTTCACACACACACACACACACACACACACACACATACACATACAAACAGGCATACACACCACACATATGCACACACTCTGTAGGATGCCTAGAAAATGCTCTATTATGCAAGCAACAGTAGCTCATGACAGTTATGGCTATTGAGAAAGCACAAATAAACCTATAAAACTGACGTTATTTCTTAAATATCTAAAAGTACCCAGGGTACAAGAACATACTTTTTTTGTATGAATTGAATTACTGTGATAGCCATTGTTACCCTTATCTTATTAGACATGGTTATTTGTTTTAGATTTTCCATGCAAATGCAGTGGGGAGATTATATTCGACAACCACTCGGAACTGATATTCACATGTAAAGGTCATGTTCTCCACGCTGTCCGTTATTCACACTAATATTAAGCAATTATTTCAGTATAGCTTGTTGTTAAATAAAGCCAGTCATTTTTATAACTGAACTCTCCAAATTGTTCATTATGCATTAACCTGCATAAGCAAAAGCTGGCAGACTGATCTGATGCGATATTTTCCTTGATATGATGTTATGTCATAATTGTTAACCCAAAACACACAGGATGACTTCTTGCTCAACAGGAAACAAGGCAAATGTGTTCAGCTGTGTCACATGCCAACAATTACAATTAAACTAAAACCAAGCAGTCTCTTAAAGCCATGGTGCACCCCCCCCTGTTTCATTCACCAGTGGAAATGTCATTTCCTCATGGCACGTGCCTACACCACACACATATGTGCATCCTAAAGATTAAATGGCTTTGCTTTGATAACAGAAATGTGGTCCATTTCACAATTTGCTTAAAGCAGTGAGGAAGTAGCTCTGAAGAAGAACACACACATGTCAAGATTTTACAGCTGATCATGGCAGAGTTTAAAGTGCAAAGATAAAGGTAAGAAAAAGGGAGAACTTGCTTTCGTTTGAAACATGTGTGGAATACAGGAAAGTGTGTGTGTGTGTGTGTGTGTGTGTGTGTATGTGTACACTTCTGGACACTAAACAAAGCTGCTCCACAATGTGTAATCTGTAGCAGTGAGTAATCCTTCTTAACTGTGCTGCTAAAAGTGAGTAACGTTTAGCAGAACATCCCGGCCTTTTCGGGAGCCCTACCTGCCTCACTCTCATAGACAAACACGGCTACGGCTAATTAGCACAACAATAACAAACAGGCCTAGACAGGAAACCAGCTTTGGAGAAAGACATGCAAAAGACTTGTTGTCTATCATATATTATGGTGTTACTATGCAATCCTATGAAGCACTTGCATGTCATTCTTATGCATTTACTGTGCTACTGTTGCTGACCACTACTGAAACTTAATTCTCAATCAAGTTGTATTTTTAACATGGTAACATCAGTTGGTTTCATATGCTGCTTGGCAAATAGCTTCCGGAAAGCAATAAAATAAACACAAGACAAGCTGCTTTATAGTGGTCCCTACCCCCTCCAGAAAGCCAGTGGCTCCAATTAGAGCACTTTTCATTCTTTTAATTAGCCACTTCTGGCCTTAAATAATTAATTTATTGTCTTATTTTTTCATGGGTTCAATGTTATACAGCATAATACAACCCATAGCTAAAAGTCTTTTGAGCATTTGTTGAAAAGTATGTGTTAGAGTTGTAGAGGTCATTCTGTTTTTCTGTGCCAAAAAATCTGACTGCAAAATTACTATTATTTCCATATCGTTGAGGCCAAAAAGGCTTGAATTAAAAGAACTTAAAATTCTACAAACATTATCATTTGTAAAAACATTTTGGATGCTAAATTACTGGGTCTACATGTAAAATTTTATCTAATGGAACAGGTTACAGCATATAACACAGTATCAGTATATAGGTAATGTTCTTGTATCCGCAAGGGTTTAAATTCAAAATGCTAAAGACAGGAGGTAAACAGGGGCAAAAATGTAAACAATCAGCCATGGAAAAAAAAAATCTAAATATATATATATTTATATATATATATATATATGTTGGCTTGAATCAGCCATGAATTACATAGTGATTTCTGACAACATAAAGAGCAGAAGAATATAAATAGAAGTATCAAAATCTTAATTTTAGGCAATTTCTTTCATGGTAAATACTTAATCCTGTGTCTCTCTTTCTGCCCTTGGGTGTAGAGCAGATGGTCGGTAGCCATTTATGTATTGTCAGTGCCTGTGTTGGGCTTGATAACCACTGAGCACTGCTAGAAATGACAGGTGCACGACCCTGGCCCCCACCATCTGCTGGCCCTGCCCACTACTACTACTACTACTACTACTACTACTATCCACACCCACATGCGAAGTCATTGAGGATATTTTGTGAGCGCTTCACATTTGAATAAGGTTTACTCTGGTTTATCGTGAGCGCAAAGAAACAAACACAAAAAACCCACCAAAACAAATAAGCACCTCCCATCATGTTCAACCTTAATAAAATGCCAAGCACAATAATTAGATGACTTACCAGTTACGTTTTGAAATTTTTGTTTTTTAAATTGATTTATTTTTCCTTAGGCAGACTACTAATACTAAGCTCTTTATATGCGCAAGAAAGGACATAGAGCACCCATATGACGTACAGACATTTTCAATCAGCATGTCCTCACGAGTGATGCTTTAGGCATTTGTGAGGAACCAATAAAACATTCATTCATAAATATAATTACATCTTTTTTCATAAAGCTGGTTTATACATCAGAGTAATATGCCTCACATATGTTTATGTATCTGTGTAGGCAAATTGCGAACGTGAGCTTGTTTGGACGTGAATGCCTTTTGAGATTTGCTGTCTTGATTTCTGTGTGCGCAGAAGGGGGGGTGGAGCGATGCCCCAGACAGACTCTCCTGTGGTAGTAAACAGACTCTCCTCATCGCTAGTCAATGGACTGTGCTGATTAGCCTGAGCTGCCTCTAGTCCCCATCAGGCTGTTCCAGAAAAAAAAAAAAAAAAAAACCACTGTCCTTTCATTCTGTCTGATCTTTTGTTTATGTGGAATGCTGCTCCTGACCAATACGTGCTAACTAGATAAGTGTGTGTTTGTGTATTTTGCTTTTATTTTCACCCACTTTCCTGAGCTTCCAAATCTAGGGACTACATCTTTTTGATCATCCTACTACTCAGACATAAGACATAAACAGTGATACAGGTACACCTGCTTTAACAACATCCCAACTCACCCACAACTCACAACAACAAAGACATCCACACCCACACAGCCCAGCACTGTCTGGGCCTTTGATCGATCCCATGTGAGCATTGTTGTCGTGTGTGTGTGTATGTGTGTGTGTGTGTGTGTGTGTGTGTGTGTGTGACTGTTCCCTTAAATGATCATTACAGACTCTTGGTTTAAAAGTGCATACAAATGCCCCCTTCACTGAATCATACTGCACAAATGTTTGCCATAGTAGTGTTAGGAGTGTCATTAAGCCATCATAACCTAGGGTATCCTTACAGGCGTGCAACTACCTATGTATTCCCATAGTCTCAACACAGACAGGCACACACACACACACGCACACACACACACACACACACATTGTTGGAAGTGTAATGCTTTAGTTACATTCAAAGTTCCACTACCAAAGCAACCTTATTTTTCTGTGACTCAATGCTGTGCATAAACAGAGAAACACTTTTTCGCAAACTTTACAGATAAACAGTCAAAAATGCACTTTAAAAAACAAGCAGGCATTCCATCCTGAGTGAGCACTGTGAACAGACCGCATTCCTGCCCTGAAACCCAGCACCTGACAACTGATAAACAACCTCACTGTTCTAGATGGGAGGGGATGATGCTGAACATACAGAGACCTAATTCACTTTTTTTCCATGTTTAGGAAAGTGATCCCCTCTTCACGCCATAAGATATGAAGTGCACTGAATATATCTCATATAATAGTAGGGCGAATAGTCCTCACACCAAAACAATGCCCCATGCGTTATACTTATAATACCCCATTCGTTACAATTATAATGCTGCACCTCACATGATACATTCCCCTTTACTCAGTAAAAACACAATTGCATACAACATATACATATCTATTTAGCATGGATCTACAGAAGATCAGTTGCTGGGCGTCTGTTTTCTGAATAAAAACAGGACAGAAAGGTATTGACGGTAATAACAAAGGAAAAATAAACTAGTAGTTTGATGTGAAGACAGATATGGTTATTAGTTTCTCAAATCTGAATGTTTGAGGAAAGAAACCAACATGGCAGCGGTAATAAAAAATCATGCTGTGACCAAAGAAGATGCTGATGACTGCCCTGTAAATATAAATATAAACATGACCGCCTGTATCTTTTTTTTTTTTTTAAACGTCTGTGATTATTAGGAGGCAAGAATATTACTGAATACCTGCCCGTTGCCCTTACTGCTTCATGATTTTCATGCATTATAAGTATTAATCAATATAAATAAGCTATGAAGAAAAAAACAGCTTACCCTTTACTGCTGTTGCGGTGTCCTTGAATCCATACAAACTGGCATGTATTGCGCTGATTCCCCGCTTACAGCAGCTGGCAGCTTTAAATTGAACGAGAGCATCACAGCTGGCCAGTCCCTCGTCCATCAGGTTCAAGGCAATGTAGTTGAGTCCGTTCTGAAAGCCCATAGATGTCTCTCTGCACATGAGGCTGCTGTTTTCCTCATCCAAACCCTCGCCGTTCCGCACCAGTGCCGAAACATTCTCCATGGATGCTGAGCCAAGCCGTCTGGCATTGTGTGCAAATGAGGGGAAAACAGGTGTGACGGTGGTGGTTGAGGAGAAAGTTTCCGAGCTGTGCCGCCTGCGTCCCTGGGGGTCTGCTCGGATCACCTTTGCACCCTGGTTGGGGTCTACAATGTGTGTGCTGGCACCTGCCAGCAGGTAGGAGTCGACGGGTCGTGTCCCTAAGGGGTCGCCTACGTTTAACCTCTGTATGCAGGGTGATGGGCTGGAGGGCCGTGCAAATTCGGTTGGCTGAGGTGCAGGCTGAGGAGGCGAGGCAGTCACACAGAATGTCATTTCAGTGTAATCGTCCTTGGTTTTGCGATCTTGAGATGTGGGTGTCGCCTGTGATGCGGGGTGAAAACAATTTCCACCTCCCTCCTCCTCAGGTGGGGCAGGGTCAGCTGCCAACTCCGAGATGACATTTAGAGGGCTAAAGGTGGTGGCATCCCGCGACTTGGGCGACTCCAAACTCACATTGATGTTCATGTAGTCGGAAAGTGGGGACCGCCGCTGATCACTGGAAGAGCCGAGGGAAGAAGCAGGGCTTACAGTAGAGGGGGACGAGTACCTTGGTGTGGTGTGGCCAAAATCAATATTTATGTATTCCCCAGGACTTTTCGGCTCAGAAGGCAAGGGATGTTCGTTCATTCTGGGCAGCATGCAAAGCGAATCCAGCGGCAGACGAGTGGGCCGGTTCATCCTGGTTCTGTGAAGGAAGCCGCTCTGTTTCAATGGAAAGGAAACAGCTTTGGATGCCTCTTTCTCTGGCTCCTCGACTATTTTCCATTTCTGTAAGCTCATGACAACGTACTGGTCACTGTCTGAATTATCAGTCCTCTGCTGTGTCTTATAGCTGTTCATTCCAGAACTGTAAGTGTGGGGCTGCCGAAGAGGAGGTGGCTGCTCTGTGCCAACCACTGTAGTAAGAAAGAATTCTGGAGGCGTGGCTGAAACACATGGGTCCACAGGCGACATGTTAAGGTACTCGCTGTGGGTGGATTTCCCATCTGAGCTGTCAACGGAGAGCTTGGAGCCACACAGCATCCTCATGTAACCACTGTCATCCAGAGAGCAGCTGCTGGGTGAGCTGGCTCTGTAGCCATTGGCTATTGTCAGAGGATGTATCCTCGGGTTGACAATTTGCTTTGGCGCGGAGACACACATGGGACTCATGGGCATGTAGTTTTCAGTCCTGTTACCCAGCGGTGCCACGTTGGGTGACATTGGCATGTAACCGTCGTCACCTAGGTTGCTACTTGGGCTTTGCTGTGAGATTCCAATTTTAATGTCACCGTAATCCTCGGGGTAGGTCAGTTTGGGAGACGCGGCGTGGCCAGGATGCCCCCCATTTTTAACGGTCGCCCTCATGAGTGTGTAATCATCTAAAGACACAGAGGATACCTGCGAGGGTACCCTCTTCAGGTGAGGCATGGTGAGCGAGTACGTCCTCTTCCTGTATGCTTTCTCTAGATCCAGGATGCTCTCCTCCACTGTCCGGGTAACGCGTTTGGCGTGGACACTGTGCTTGTCCATGAACATGTAGCCACCCAAGTCACTGCCATCTTGTGAGGGGGGCGTGTTAGTGAAGGACTCTGGAGTGGAGCTGCGGTGAGTGGTTAGAGGATGGCGCACATCACCCGGGCTGGATCCACACTCATCACAGGAAATGAAACCAGCATCACTGGGCGAGCCAGCGATGGAAGCAGTGCAGCTGGCAGGGCGGGCAGTGGTGCTGGGCACAGTGACAGGACTGGCAGCAGTGGAGGGAGGGGAACGAGACACTGGCATGCACATGGACTTACTATGCTGGAGTGGGGAGGGTTCGAACGTCCGGCAGGGGCGCGCCGCGACCGTGTTGGAGCGACTCAGGTGTGTCCGGTTAGGGCCGGGGCTCACGGGGCTCCCTGCGACCGATAACGAGACGGGGCGGCCGGTGCCGTCTCCCTCGCTCGCCGCCCGCATCCGGCACGACGTGAATTTCGGACCGAGCGACGCCGTGGCCACGCTGTCGGTGCGCGATCGCCGCGGCAGTCCCGTCTGACTCGGCGGCAGGTGATTGAGATGCCGCCTGGCGGGCACGGAGATCGGATTGGTGCCCGACGACTGGCTCTTGCTGCGCGGCCGGAACTCGCACATGAGCTCCTTCATAGCCTTCATGGCTTCCAGGATGGTCTCGTGGATGTTCTGCGCCACCACCGAGTCATCCGCCTGCATCCACAGCTCGCCGGGTCCGGTGGCAGCCGACCTGCCCACCTCGATGAAGAAGAAGCTGTCCGAGTGGCCGCAGCGGCGGATGTTCATCAGCTGCAGGCTGACGCTCGCCACGTCCGAGTTGAGCTTCACGAAGCTGATCGCGCGGCTCGACAAACACAGGCGGTACACCCCGGTTAGATTCCGACTGTGGCCGAGTCCTTTGGACTTCAGGTTGACCTGCCAGACCTCTTTGTAGACGGCGCTCAGCGGAGTCACCGCGCCGTAGGTCGTCTCGTCGAAGCCGAGCAGCGACGACGCCGAGTGGGACGCCGAGCCGTCGCACGATCGCGCCTCGTTCATCAGATCCGTCAGCGCGCCGAACCAGCTCTCCTGCTCCGCTTCGTTGTCGGCGGCCACGGCGAAGTACTCGTCCTTGGTGTACAGGGCGATGAGATGCTTGTGCTTGGCGTCGGCTCGCTTGTTGATGTTCAGACACGACTCCAGCGCGATGATCCGCTTGGCGGCCGCCTTGTTCCTCCATTTCTTCTCGCTCTCGTAGTACTCGAGGCGCGCCGGGCAGCCGTCAGCCGGCGCTCTCAGCACGAAGTAGCGCTTGTGGCCGTGTTTCTGCTTCTTCAGGTAGCCGCACTTTTTCACGCTGCCGCTGACGTGCGGACTGGAAAGCGAGTGGCCGGCCGCAGCCGGCGGACTCTCCATCCTTCCTCCCCGGCGAAGCAAACAACTCTTACTTCACTCTAACTTGTCCAGATCTCAGTTGTGGCCCGGCTCGGACGTGCGTGTCCTGTGTGCGGAGCTGTTAAACAGTAAATAACCCATATCGCTAAGTGGCTGGAGTGTAGAGGGGAAAAGAAAAAAACATGTGACGTCCTACACATCCAGCTACGGTTACAAAAAAAAAAAACTCTTACACACACACACACAGACAGGAGGAAAAAAAATACACACGCACTCGCCTACGAGGAGGCGCAACCATAGGGGAAGGCGTATCCGCCTATCTGATCGGGTTATTCGGCTCATTGGTCGGAGGGATTGAGATAGTAAAACGCACATCAGAAGGAGAAAACAAACCCTCCCCACGTGAGCGCATGGCTCCACCTACCTCCCCGTTCAAGCCAGGCGCGTACGCACTGTGGAGAACCTGGAGAACGGAGCAGTATGGCTAAATAGTGGGTAGAAAGAACTACTGCAGTGCAGGCTCAGTGGTGGGAGACAAAATCTCGGCTCATTACGTTCGTGAGGCTTTCCCCCCGATGCGATCGAACTTTTCGGTGTGTGTGTGTGTGTGTGTGTGTGTGTGTGTGTTTTGTACACATTTCCATTCAGTCATTCAGAAAACGCATTTGCAAACGAGAGATCAGAGCGGGCTAGACACGAGAGAACGCATAATATGCGCCGGATGGGCCACTGATGAGGACTCATGATGCGCGAATGGGCGATCTTTTTATTCCCACCTTATCTGATTGTGAAAAATGCTGGAATGCCGGCTGTAATAATATCCCGGGATGACGCGCGAAACGAGGGGATGGCGGATCTTCGGATTTCTATAGTAGACGTGGCGTGTTTTGCGAATCAAATTAAATAGTAGGGGAAAAAAAGACACGCTTTAAAATTGGGCGTTGATGTTTGGGGTTTGGCAGAACATGCGGCACAGGGAGAAGCGTGTGATCGTGACGTTGCGCAACCTGGCTGCGCTTGTGAGTGGTGGCGCTGCACCACTGCCTCTAGCGTTTCCATCTGTCAGCGGGGCTTCCCGAGCGTCAGTGCGAACATATAAGGGTATTCCGTGGCCGGGATCTAATTTCATGCCACAACACAGCATATAACCCCCGATCCATCCCTCTGCGGCACCTGTCAGAATGAGCAGAGTTCTATCGCGAGTGTGATCTGTGCGTTCTGAAGGGGATGCAGATGCTGACGCGAACGCGCTACTGAGGAGCTGGAGTGCGTCACTGGTTGGGAATGTGCGCAATAGAAAAACCTCCATGGCTCTGGCCGCAGCACCGTGTGTACTTAGAAAAGCTCCGGCGATTTCATCAATTTTCCCTTTTCTCCCTAAACAAACGTACGACAAACTAATAACTAAGTAGCAGCATCTTTTTTTAAAAAACGGAAGCTGAACAAATGGGGGTGCGCTGCTATTACAAACTGGTCGATTATTCATTCATCTGACCTGCAAGTTACACACACAAATCTACGTCACGATCTTAAAGGACGCACGCAGTTATCCATCCATCCATCCATTATCTTACACTTAATCCTCCACCAGGTTTGCGGCGGGGAGGGTGGGGTTTCCCATGCCCATCCAGGGGAGAATGTGTCAGGGTGCTGGGCAGATACACCCAGGAAAGGGTGCCAATCCAGCACAGGGCATGTACTAACTCACGCAGACACAAACACATTTACATGACATCTAGTCATTTTATCCAAAGCGACTTACAAATGAGAACACCATAAGTCAGTAGTTATGGTAAAAACCAGCTACACTGTAGTATTACCCACCCTGATCGTTATCTGCACTGCACCCCCCTCCCCTTTTATTAGTTTAAATTTTTTTTTTACAACAGGAGATTGTTAAAAAGATGCGTCTTTAGTAGTATTTTTTTAAAAATGCCAAGTGACTGCCTTACGGACAGAGTGGGGAAAATCGTTCCACCATTTTGCAGTGGTTAATGCCACGGAGTATACGGTGGAATCACCAGGTAACAATCATCACTAGAGCAAAGTGAACAAGCTGGGGTGTATTTTGAAAAGATAGAGTGACGGTAAGAGGGAGCAGATCCAGAAATGGTCCTATAGGGAGTCAATGAAGCCAACACACTCTATATGGGTAATTTGGAGCATTCAGGAGAACACGGAGGAAACCCATGAGGACACGGGAGAACATGGAAACTCCACCCAGATTGGGATTCGAACAGGGAATCCCGTGTCCGCGTGGGTTTCCTCTGGGTTCTCTGGCTTCCTCTCACAGTCCAAAAACATGGATTCAAGGTAAACTGAATGCTTTAAATTGCCCCATATACTGTAGCCTGTGTTTGTGTGTGTGCGTCAGTGTGAGTGCCCAGCAATACATTGGCGCCCTGTCCTGGGTGTATCTTCTTAGCACCCCCCCCCCCCCCCCCCCCCGGAGCAGAAGATGATTGGTTGATTGGTAGATATTTAAGGGTTAAGGGTAATTAAAACTTGTAATTGGTGTTTCACACTTACGAAATGCCAAATGTGGTTAAAGCCTTGCTGTAAAAAACATTTTAACATGATTCATTTACATTTATTTGATGATACTAAAGTAAACTAAGTAAGAATTTTTGTCTTATTTACAATATAAATATTTATGCGGCGAAAATAACAATCCTTTTGAAGAAAAACATAGTCCTTTTTTAAGGCCTGAATAAATATATTTTTATTTACATTTATTGTCAATATTTTTTCTGTGCACATACATAGTCTTCTTCACTTTTTTTAAATCCTCAGGATCCTCAAAGATCACATTTCATGGTGTATGATTTTGCATTGCAGCGACAATAACATGCTGGTTGTGTGTTTGTGTGTTTTGCACTGCTGTGATTGGTTTATACACAGCAGTGATGCTGGAATATTTAAAAGTGTGTCCATTGATTTTGCACTTTATTAAGACACATCCTAAGACTCCACCATGTAGATGTATAATCAGACACAGTTGCAGTACATTTTGTGTTACTCATTCTTTGATCTGTTATCAACATGTACAGGACAAAATGCTAAAAAAAGGATAAAATGTATTAAAAAAATTGGTGATATATTATTCTCAATTTAGCAGTGTTACTAAAGTTTAATCCATTCATACTAGTACAATGCACACTAGCACACAACCACTTCAATGTTTCTGGTAAGCTGAGAATCATGAATTATCCAAACAGTACCTTTGACCATTAAAGTAGTGTGTAAACAAAACTATTGAACTACGTAGAGAAAACAAATTGACTACAGTCTGTAATTGTAAAAGTACAGTGTTAAGTGAAATAGATCAAATATATAGTTCACAGAGGTGTTTAAATGACACTACAGTAGAACTAATCTATAAGCACTAATACCCCCTCACCACATCATTGTCATATATGTATATATGTGAAAATTTTGCCTGCTGTATTTACACCCAGACGAATTTGTCCTCCTGAGTGAAATTTGTCCCCCACACACTGAGTGGAACGGTGGGCAGCCCTGTATACAGTGCCAGTGGAGCAATTGGGGTTAGGTGCCTTGCCCAAGGGCACTTTAGCCATAGTACCTGGTGGGTTCATAGGACCAGGAATCAAAACAAAGACTATCAGGTCAGGTCACTTTTCTACTCAAGACTATGACTGTACACACACACACACACACATATATATGATATTTTACAAAAGTATGTTATAACTAAAATGAAAAAGATAACACAATAAAATACCAACAATCTGTCCGGATGAGGATAAATGCCTGTACAGACACCACAGATATTAAGAAGGAGGAGATGTTTTAACTGGCCAAAGAATCTTCACTAATTACAGTTTTATTTGCCAATATTAATTTGAAATCTTTGAATCTGAACAGGATCAGCATCAATCTTTGGACCACCAGCTACAGATCACCAGATATTACTGTAAGCTTGAACTATGTTTTATGACCCGAAAAGACAAAAGCTGGCTTTTTGGCAACACATACTTGTAAATGTGTTTTCACAAATGGTCTGTAAAATAAGATTATGAACTTTAGTTCATTAAACACTGTGTTTCCCTTCTGCACACAAAAGAAAGTTCTTCAACTTTCTTTTAAATTATAGAAGCAATGTTGCTTATTATTAACTAATATCAGTACAAAACAAAATAACACAGTACCACCATGTCAGTGTCACTCCATTGCTGAGAATGATTGATCATTCAAATAGTATCTAAATTGTGGTAGTCCTGTGGGGCTCCCGATTACTAGTAAACATTGTAAAGTGTACCAACAAAACATGCAGTGAAACAGATGGACCTCAGTCTGTGGTAGAACTACAAAGTGCATTTTTATGGTAAGTGTAACTGATAAAATTAACAATGAATGTGAAAGTAAAAAGGAGTACCTAATAAAGTTGATGGTGGGTGTACATGTTTTTGTATTGTGACTGGAGACTGAAGACTGAAGACACTTTAAACTAAAGAGAACATATAAACTACACACAGAAAGACCTCTAGCCATCCGCCTGGAAATTTAACCCATGACCTTTTTGCTGTGAGGTGACAACACTACCGACTGAACCACTGTGCCTTCCCCAGTAGCTTCCTTTAGGCTATAATTTAATGGTGTTTAAATTTAATTTATTTTCTTGTAAAAATGAAAATGCACTTGATTTTCAAAAGGTCAAGTGTAGTCATATTTAAAAAGTTACTGACAACTTGATAAATGAACTTACTTTTACTGTTAAGTCTTCATTGATATGCACTGTAATGTATATTTACATAGATATATAATTCTGTATATAGATCTGTGCAGGTTCTAGTTACTAAATAAACACCTAAATGTCATTTGCGGGGCATAGGTGAATACAATGCACAAAAACACACGCAAGTAGTATGTACTGAGAAAATGCCGGTTTATACAGTAGGTTGAAAAATATCCAGTTTGAATAAAACTACTATTTTATATGCGCCATTATAATTTTAAGTCTGTTGTAAGGTGCTGCAAATTTGCTATTAATCAGAAATACATAATTTTTCCCTTTAAACAACAGTTTTTCATCTGAAAACCATTTTTCCTGCATTTACTGAAATTAATAAATTAAATACACCATTTAAACACTCATTTCAGCATTCTATTCACAGAAACTATTCACAGTTTTATTATTCTTAGATCAGATGTTCTGTTGAAATGACAACCAGTGACAGTTTTTTTTCTTACAGATGAAGAGTATAAAAAAAAAAAATGAAGCCCACAAAGATTAACACCCATTATGTGAGCACAGTTCCTGGCTTTGCGACATTTGTGTATTTCAAGTGTAAATCTCCTTCTTTCTGTCCCTCTCCTGGGTTTTGCTGGCACAGCATCCCATATCACCTGCTTATTCAATGGCAAGGTCAATTAAGCCAGAACTGTGCATGGGTCAATAAAAGCCAACAAACCACTGATTTGGCTGTTATGGCTGTGGAAATTGAATCAAATCAGGAAGTGACATCTCCCGTATTGCTGTTGTCCACTGGTCATGAATAACTCAATTGAGTCGGAGAGACTCAGTGGCCAGCTGCCCAGTCACTTGGGTCATACAAAGCCAAGGGAACCTTTATTAATGTATATGAATTTCACACTGTCACTTTCAAAATCTTAACTGAGTGATGGAGCACAGAGTAAAAAGTATTTCCCAGCTCTTGTCCCATGTCCTTCAGAAAGGTTAAGCCAATGACAAACATTTTTATTAGTAGCACAATTTGATTTAATTGCAATTTCCATATGCTCGTATCACAAGGTGTTGTGAAAGGCATCCAGAACATGCTGGGGCTTCATTAAATGTTTTTTAAATCAAATTTAGTTAATAGTATTTCTTCAAAGGTAAGGGCTTATATATTTTTACAACTAAATTTAATATATAACTTGTTTGGTTTTTAGATTAACCTCCTTAAAGTTATCAGGTGTACTCATTAGTATGGGGAGGAGTAAACAAACTTGCTCTCATGTTACATGTAGATTCTCTCATCAGTACTGCAGTATATCTATTTTTTGCCTACTTTATTTGACTCTTTTTTCTATTTCCTATTGTAAAAGGGCAAGCAAGAGAATCTATTTTGTTTGCTCTTTAGTCACTCCACTCCATCATGAAAATCAACCATCTATAAAATTATATTCACGTGCATGATTCTCTCAACCATGAAATGTGCAGTAAAATGCAAGTGCCCTGTACACAGACATACATATGCCATACGGCCTGTCTCCCAGCCATCTGTTCACTGCTTTGCTGTAGACATTTTATTGAAAGATGTATATAATTTTGAGATTTACACTGAGTAAACCATTAAATAAAGAGTTAATTATAGACCAACAAATTTCAGTTTATAATGCTGCAAATGGCCCTGGACTAAGATGTTACGAGTATTCCTAAAATAATTACTCGAATAAATATAACAGTACTAGTAAACAATAACAAAAAGTAGATGAAGAGCTCAGACCTAAGTTTTGTAAACTAATTCAAAACAGGGCCGATACATTCCATCTAGTCCCTCACTGTTGTGTTAGTAAACAGCTCAAGTGGTGTCATAATCTTTCACAAAGAAGATTATAATATTAAATCTCACGAGATAATCTCAGATGTGTTTGCTGGTTTATTCATGGCGAGCGGCTTTTCTCCTCTTAAGTTATGTCTTATGCCACCACAGATCTTAATAACACTGTAGGATGTCAATTGTACCAAACCTATTAATCAATCAAATCAGCTTAAAAACATCTGCTTGTTTTTGTATTAGTATATGGTTTGTCTTCACTGTTTTTGCTTGTACATAAGTGGGAAGCGGTGTCATCTGGTTAAATCGTGGATTATGAGATTAAATTATGATTGAGGATGTGTTGGTAATGTTTGGTCTTTATATTTAAGAGCAGGTTTATGGTGAATTATGTTAACAGGGGTGTAAATACATGCCATTTCAGTTTAGTTATTTTCTAATTGATTCACTAGTTCATGTGTGAATTGTCTGTGTGTGATAGTTACTGTTTCTATTTCAGTTAACAGATAATAGTTAGGCTCTGATGTCATACAAAAGAGCAAAAACAAAATTCGTCACTTGATGTAATATAGACCGTTATACAAAATCATTTTGAAGCATAGACAAAAACAACATGCCAGAGGAGTCATGCTATGCGTTCCATGGAAAAGTAGTCCCATGCTGTGCTCAGTATTCTGCTACATTTTTTATTGTCTCACTTAGAAATTGCACAGCCATCCAGCTAAATCTTATTGCACATGTTATCTGCTTCATCAATAATTGTCTTTAATGGCCTTGCCCCTTACAGTAACTAATATCTTTTACAGGATCTCTTGATCCAGAAGTGTTACAGCACTCTGCCCTTCTTCTGACTTAGTGATTACCACTAGATTAAAATCAGCACAAGACCATAGAGTATAATCAGATAGCCTGTCTATGATTTAACTTGTGCTGGACATGACTGCACAGCCTCGATTTCAGACAACACAGTAGCAATTACACTGTTGAACACTTTAATTAAGCGTCTCATCCAAGACTTAATCTGTCTTAGATGAACCTCAAAATGTATACAACTGAAGAGCATCTCATCCCGTGTATGTGTTTAAGGGTGTGCCTGGGTGCTTTGTGTTACCAGCTTGAATAGCCTTGACAGCAAATTAAAATAGGTCATTGAAGGTTAATTTATCCTAGTCAGTCAAATGATCCTATTAGTGACACATTGTATGGGCTTTTAGATTTCTGTTTTGTAATTGACACACACACACACACGCACGCACACACACATCAGATACCACACATACACATATACAGTGTACATATACATATACACAGTATATACCAGTTCCTTATGGTGAAATATAAATTATATTGCTTAACCCCTTACTTGCCTCATCAAGTACTCGATCCCTAGCATCAATATTCATATCCCACCAATGAGAAGCAGTGGATTTAATCAATACAAGATCAATTATGAATTCTGTTTTATTAGAGCTTATTTACATTTTTCAAGACAAGAAAAACACTGTCTCTTAGTCTTCATAATCCTAGAGCATACTAAGTATAAAATATTGCTAAATGTTTTGATTTGTAAGTAACTGATTTAAAAACCCTGGTTAAAAGAGAATAGGAAAACATCTTAACACTTGCAATTCAGTTTCAAGGACAGTAACTATTCTATTACCTTGTTGGATGGGAAGCAAACAATGGGAGCCAGCTTATCCAATAATATAAATTTAATTTAGTTCAGTTTATGTAGCACTTAAACAATAGATACTGTCAGTATGGTTTATACGTCCTGGACCAGACAAATGCAATACTGCAATTCAAAATTTCATTTTGACAATGAAGTATATTGAAACAAACCCAATTTGAAAGACATCCAGTGCTTTAGCAAGTGACAATATTTAGCTTTCAAAGTGTGTGAAGCATCATAGTGCAATACTCTACTACTGAAAAGTGTTTATTTTTGTTAAATGATGTCTAACATCATACATTGTTTAAAAAAAGTATTTACTTGTCTTTTTTCTTTAACCAAATTTCTCTGTATTTAAAAAAAATAATGGAAATACCAATCAATTTACAAATGTCATGACAACTACTGGACTGGCGGAGGACAGTGATGGTTCCCTATATGTGATGCATATGTGAAGCAGCTAAAGTTTTCAGTTACAGTTCTTCATTCTTCTCTAATGTGATAGATATTTTTTATATATAAAGATTGTACTATTTACTTAAAGAGCATAGCATCGAGTTTTGTTTATATATTTATGTTGATATCTTTTAAATTGGGCGGCATGGTGGCTTAGTGGTTAGCATGTTCGCCTCTCAGCGCTAGGGATTCCCAGTTCGAATCCCCATCTGGGTGGAGTTTCCATGTTCTCCCCATGTCTGCGTGGGTTTCCTCCGGGTTCTCCGGTTTCCTCCCACAGTCCAAAAACATGGATCAAGTCAACTGAGTTCTCCAAATTGCCCCCTATAGAGTGTGCTTGTGTGAGTGAGTGTGTGCCCAGCGATAGATTGGTGCCCTGTCCTGGGTGTATCTGCCCAGCGCCTGAGACGTTCTCCCCTGGATGGGCATGGGGAACCCCACCGCGACCCTAATAGAGGATAAAGCGGAAGATAATGAATGAATGAATCTTTTAAATCTGAGAATAGCAAAATTTAAATAAAGTGTTTTCTCAGGGGTCACATGATATGAAATTAGACAAACTAGCGATGAAATTTAATGCACGCACACACACACACTCACACACACACACACACACACACTGTCAACCTTTAGTGGTATTTTTAAAGTTAATGATTGAGAAAAGGAAATGATTGAGAAAAGGAAATGTTTCGCAATTATAATCATGAAACATTAATATAAGCAGTCAGTAAAGACTACCACACATATTTAAACACTCAAATCTTTTTTGAGGGCAAAGTGTAATGAATTTGGAAAACACCAATGAAATATTACTTATGTAATATTTACTTATGAATGAGATTATATTCATTCATTCATTATGAATGTACCGTTATACACATTTTATATGCTGCTATATTTATATTCTATATTTATATCTGTTCTATACTACTTTTTTATATATAGTATATATATATATATATATATACTATAGAAAATGCTATATATATATTGTTAGCAACTCGCTCGTCTTCCCCGGGAGATCGGCTACGCAAATGCGTACGCCGTCTTGCGCCTGAGGAGCGTTTCCAGGGAATCAGCTGCGCGGGGAAAAATGCGCACGCCGGTGGTTGAGCGCGGAAGGAGAGTTCGGAGACACCGGGATAAAAACAAAACAGGATTTACTATTTAAAATGGTGTAGGGACACCAACAGAAAGGGGGAACAAACAAAACGAAACAAACACCAGGATATACCACAACAAAGACGTGCACGGGGAAAGTGGAACACGGAAACTAAATACAAAAAACACCCGGTCACGTGCACAAAATAAACCAATCACCCAACGGAGACAATGAGTCCATTAAATGAGGGACAGGTGCCCCAGGCATCCCTCTGGAGATGAGGCGTGATGGACGCCCCCTGCTGACGAAGCATGGAGCACACCATCTCGCTGCGGGGCGCGGATCGGCGCCCTCTAGCTGCGAGGCGGGGAGAGCGCCCCTGGTGCTCAGAGTCGGCGGCGGGTGGACCCTGGTGCTCGGACTTGGCGATGGGCGGCCCCTGGTGCTCGGGATCGGCGGTGGACGGCCTCTGACGCTCAAGATCGGCGGTGGACGGCCTCTGACGCTCGGGATCGGCGACGGGCGGCCCCCAGTGCCTGGGCTAGGCAGCGGGCGGTCCCTGGTGCTCAGACTCGGCAGCGGGCGGCCCCTGGTGCTCTTATTCGGCAGCGGGCGGCCCCTGGTACTCCGGCTCCACGAAGGGTGACCCCTGGTGCTCGGAACACTCCAGATGTTGGGCACGTCTTTCTGTTAGCAACTTGCTTGTCTTCCCAGGGAAATGCGTACGCCGTCTTGCGCCTGAGGAGCATTTCCAGGGAATCGGCTGCGCGGGGAAAAATGCGCACGCCGGTCCCTTGGAAAATCGCTCCCGCGGATAAAAGCCTGTGTGTATATATATATGTATACTGTATTATATTTCACATTTCACATAGCGATATGTGTAATTCTCATTTTCTTCTTTAAAATTTTAATTTAAATGATAACTTTAAAATAACCGGGTAATCAGGGTCTGTGACCCATAATTTCGTACTTATCTCATGTAACACATGTGATATTAATGATAATAAAATTTTCTTGTATCTTGTATCTTTATCTTCCACTTAATCCTCTACTAGGGTTGTGGGGGATACACCCAGGACAGGGCGCCAATCTATCGCTGGGCACACTCACTCACACAGGCACTCACACAAACACACACAACATAGAACAATTTATAACATTCTATTTATCTTGAATCCATGTTTTTGGACTAAGGTAGGAAACCAGAGGAAACCCACACATACATGGGAAGAACATGGAAACTCCACCCAGATTGGTATTCAAACCAGGAATCCTCAGCAAATGTGCTAAACACTAAGACACTGTGCACCCATGAGATGTCATTGTCCAATATATTTGAACACATTTCACATTTCACATAAAAAACTACATTATTGCCCTTTTCACTTTGTTTAAGACACATCTTATGCTCCCATATCAGGGGTCTGAGCTGTAAAGTGGGTCCCATAAGGATTTAACTGAAAAGCCCAGGTAAATCCATGATGGTTTCCAGATGGATTTAGCTGTGAGCGAAGTCTTCCACACTGTTTAATCCATATCTGTCTTCCACGAGAAGGTTGCTATGAACATCAACAGGATAAAGCACACACACACACACACACACACACACACACACACACACAGCAGTACTTTTTAAGTAAGCCGGACAATTCTTAATCATCAGTGGGAGCTTATCTACACCTTCCTGTTCATCCCACACCTCTTCTCATCCTCTTCATTTCTTGCCACATAATTCAATTTACTCAACATGAAAATAAACACAGAACAAGACTAAAACAAATCAGTAAAAATGTCAGGATGAGAAAAAAAAACTGGATCAGATGTGAGAACGAGCTTAGCCTGTGGGTTTGAGTTATTGTAGGTAAGCTCTCTGTTCAAAAAAATGTCTTTAAGGCTGCATAAAGAAACTTGGTGTCTTGAGTGCTAAACACAACTTCTTTTTATTCCATTGATTGAAAATCCCAGTTTAGTAAAAATAAGCCTTATTCCTGACGTCTCATCACTGGGTAGGGTTCATGGAAGACAGAAATGCTACCAAGTAGGGATAAAAACATTAGGTCCTGTTGGCCAAGCCATGCCATACTCCCTTATAGAATTATCCTCTAATTTTTCTCAAGGTATTTTATGTCAATAAAATCAACCATATTTGTTTAGGTTCACATAACCAAATAATTATAAATAATGATGGATGTACATTCATTAAACCCAAGCTTGACCCAAGGCTCCACTGCCTATAGTCAATAAACCTAATTCTTCTTTGCTCGAGCACACTCAAATTAGACTACTAAAGATCTTTTGTTTTGTATGAGGCAGAGCAAAACAATTGATTGTAAAGATGAATAATCATAAAAAACACTAAAAATCTATATTTAAAATAAATAAATAAACAATGATCACAGCAACAGGCTTAGCAATGGAAAATGTGTTTATATAATGTGTATATAATGTGTATATGATAAACAGCCAGTGTGATTTTCACACACCTACATTAGCTTTTTGGTAGATACCAGTCTGAAACTGAAATAATTAGTGGATCTGTAAACTGGGACTGGGATCTGTAAACATTCTCAAATATAAGCTGGGCTTCTGTTTTAAGAAAGTATACAATTCTATTAAATCCAAAAACTTTTGATAAAGGTTGAGCTGTGGTGTTCAAACATATTTCCTGTTCTCTACTCACATGTCTATTAATTTCCAGAGTGGCATAACAGCAAGTCACATGATATACCCTCCATCCATCCATTATCTTCCGCTTTTTTTTCTAGTACGGTCGCGGGGGCCCATCTAAGGGAGAACGTATCGGGTGCTGGGCACCCAGGACAGGGTGCCAATCTATTGCTGGGCACAAACTCACTCACAGAGACACACATATAAACACACTCTATATGGGCTAATTTTGAGAATTCAATTGAACTTGATCCATGTTGTTGGACTGTGGGAGGAAACCGGAGAACCCGGAGGAAACCCACGCAGACATGTGGAGAACATGGAAACTCCACCCAGATTGGGATTCGAAACAGGAATCCCTAGCGCTGAGAGGCGAATGTGCAAACCGCTAAGCCACCATGCCGCCCCACATGATAAACATTTATAGCTATTAATGATAAACAAATTATATATTTTTAAAATGGCATTAAATACATGAGAGAGCAAGGTGTGGGGATAATAATTAATCATTGTAACATGTATATAAATCTGTATTTGTTTATGTATTCAAATATTATTATGGGAAACACTTTTTTAAAAGTAATACCACATAGTATGTATGACAGTGGTTCTTTAAAGTATGTCAAACATTTATGGTTTGCAGATATTTTGAGTATTTAGCTACCTAGAGGCCTGTTTTAGCAAGAAGGAGTAACTAGAGTGGACATGGCAAAACAAGCCACACCTGATGTAAACATTTTTCAGACCTCAGATCTGGGCCTGTAATGACAAACACTTTACCTGCTAAGACATATACCCACTCTCTAAAAGATCTTATGTAGTTTGTGGAATTCCAGGGAAACAAAAAAAATTAAAATAACAAATCTAAATTTAATCCCATATTCTGTCAACTGGGAACATTTAGGTCAAATATTCATTTATTCAATATTTCTCTTCAGGCAAAACACATCAATCCTGTCCAGAGCTTAATTATTATTTTTTACAGCAAACCTGGAATTTGAACCAACAACCTTCAGATTGATAGCTCAACACCATAACTACTGATCTATCACATCCTAATAAAAATTATGAATGAATTGGGGCTAAAAGATCAATGTTTTTAAGTTAATGCAATACTTAAACAAGAAAGGTGTTTCAAAAATAACATACTGCTGAGCCAACTGATTTTGTTTTGCTGCTGCTGTTTTTAATCACAAGCATTTTTGACCAAGTAATGTCAAAGTGGCTAGTTCATGGTTTGCTACTGATGAATAACAATTAATTATAAACTCATGTACAACTCTGCATACAGTATAAAAAATATATATACAGTAAATCACCATAAAAAAACTATATACAGTAAATCATGCACATTATTTTAAGGTAATATTTTAGACGAAAAAGTGCTAGAAATGAACATGCCCTTGGTAAAAGTACAATAATTTCAAACACCTGCAGTAGCTCTGATGTAATCACAGCTGGACTGCGAGAGTTTGTCTCCATTCTCAGACTGCCACACATGCACATGACCATTTCTGGGATCCCCTGGGCTTAAAGCGACCTCAGAAAAATAGTAAAAATTCCAGTGCTGCCCCTCTATGTTTACTTACCTTTTCCCTATAGTCTTACTCTGAATGATTTCAGCTCCAAAAAATGTCATAACCAGATGCTCTAGCTTCAATTTTCCTACCACTTATTTTTTCAACTAAAAACTTATTCAGTTTTGGTTAGTTTGACACAGAGAGCTGCTTCTACACACATATGGTACACATAGTTTAGGTATTCGAGAAACTAACTTAGGATTCAATGGAAATACATAATAAATGTATCTGAGCAAGTTACTTCATGCTTTAACAGCCATTACAGTAGCCAAATGCAGTATTTCAGAGTTGATGAGATAAACATTTCACAATATTTAACCAATAAAATCAACAAAAACATGGCTCTGGATTTATGGCATTTTTAACAAGTGAAGTAACACAGGCACAGTCCAGACAGGATTGCAGACAGGAGCTTCAAAACATTCTTAGTCACACATAGACATCTTAGTCATAACGTAACTGTGCAAACATGCTTAAGATCCATATTTTTCATTGTTCACTGCTCAGTGTTTTCCACCAACTCATTTTTCAGAACTACTAAATTAAGGCCAAAGTTCATTCATACAAAGAAAATCACAGCTAAACACAAAGTAGTCATGTGGAAAATATGATAGCACTGTGATCTGGTGGATCATAGATGTGGTTAGTCAGACAGACAGAGGTACTCTTGACTCGACATAATTGTCTTTTTAGACTGCTAGATGACTACTGTGCCCATGAGCTCTGTCCCATTATACCTACGAACTATCTCAGTATGGCAGCAGAACTGTGTGCCTGTTTACATCCACACACACAAGGCGTGACAAGAGAGATCAAAGACAGTCAGAACAAAGTAATTCATTTTCTTGTCTCACTACTGCTGAATGAAAGAAAGGTGTGTCTGTATGATACATAGACCATGTTTTTCTGTGTAGTATAGTCAGATTCTGAACTAGACAGAAAGATGAATCTATAAAACACTCAATATCACCCTGTTATAATGAATCAACAGAGTCAAGGTGACTGTAATGTTATACCTCAAAGGATGTAATTATGCGTTTCATAAGAGACACAAGTCCATTTTGTTTGATCCCTGTTTTTTACTGTGGTTTACCTTTTCATTCTTTAAATCTTCTTTTTCTTGAACCTTCCAAATGTATTTGTGTGAGAGATCCAAGTATATATTATATTGTGGAATATTTTTCCAAAAGATTTTTTTTTATAATTTATTTTTTAAAGTTAAAGTTAACTTGTAAAGATATAGGTTGGGCTTATAAGTAAATATATATGTTTGGGCTTATAAGTAAGTGTATGTTTGTGTGTTTATTAATCCTGGCAGTTTTTTTTTGGTGCTGTATTTAAATGAAGGTATTTATGAAATTAACATCAATAGGGGCAGATGGCAGCATAATAAGAAAATGAGTGGGGTAAATGAATCATGAGGAATTATTTTGTAAATACATATTTAATTGAACATGACATAGTAATTAAAGGGTAAATGAACAATCTGCAAGATTTTCTACTTGTATCCTTACTATTTATTTTCCTTTAAGACAAATCACAATGAAATTATTTAATATTCAGTTATGAGGTCTAAAGTAATATAACAATAACTGAAAGGAACATGAAAAAATGCACAATAATTACTAACAAAAATGAAAATGTATTTGCAAAGAAATTTGTTTTGTCTGGGGGATGTGGTGGTACAGTGTGTATCTCTGGCATTCATCACCATAATAGACTTTAGAGTCCAAAACTCTAATTCCAAAACAGGATTTCTGTGTGGCGTTTGGGTGTTCTCGTGCTTCCTCCCACAGTATACACACATGTAAGTCAGGTGAATTAGAGATATTAAATTGCTTGTAGATTTCAATGTGAACATGTTTGCCTTTGTGTCTGGTAATCTGTCCAGGGTGTTTTTCTTTGTTTTGCCTAATGAGCACTGGGATAAGCTCCCTCACACAGCAGTTTGCAAAAATAATGCTTTCTGCTTCTATTTTAATGTTAGTTTTTTATGCAGCATTCATAGATTTGTACTTATTTGTGAAATAGAACCTTCACACTATGAGAAACATACATAATACAGTTGCAAAAAAAAGTCATCTAATCTCATCATCTTCCATTTAATCACATACTATTGGGCACCAATTTATCATTGTGCACACACTCACTCACACAGACACACACATAAAGTATACTATGTGGGGAAATTTAAAATAAGGCAATTTGGACCAGTCAATTTTCCTTCAATCCATGATTCTGTACTGTCTGAGGAAACCGGAGAACCAGGATAAAACCCATGCGGACTAGTGGGAGAACAGGAAAATATACCCAAACTGGGATTCAAACCTGGATGCCTAGTGCTGAGAGGTGAACATCCTAACCACTTAGCCACAGTGCCACCCCAGTTGCAAATTGTATATAATAATAATAATAATAATAATAATAATAATAATCCATCCATTATCTTCCGCTTTATCCTCGATTAGGGTCGCGGTGGGGTTCCCCATGCCCATCCAGGGGAGAACGTCTCGGGCGCTGGGCAGATACACCCAGGACAGGGCGCCAATCCATCGCTGGGCACACACACTCACACAAACACACTCTATATGGGGCAATTTGGAGAACTCAATTGACTTGATCCATGTTTTTGGACTGTGGGAGGAAACCGGAGAACCTGGAGGAAACCCACGCGGACACGGGGAGAACATGGAAACTCCACCCAGATGGGGATTCGAACTGGGAATCCGTAGTGCTGAGAGGCGAACGTGCTAACCACTAAACCACCGTGCTGCTAATAATAATAATATAATAATAATAATAATAATAATTATTATTATTATTATTATTATTATTATTACTTTAAAATGTTTTTTTGTTTTGATATAAAAATAATAATCAATAACTGGATACAGTGTGTGTTATCAACTAAAGTTTTTAGTTTAGTCAAGTTTCAGATTTTATTAAATTTTAATCATAAATAATTGGGCTTCATGTATTAGAATGAGCTTCTTTGGTAAAACTGGTAAAAATGATGCACACAATGCACATGCATGTCCATTTGATCCCAAAAATTACCCACTCAAGCAATTCATCGAGAAAACCAACTCATTGAGAATTTACTTAGTCAACTTAATTTATTAGAGCAATATTAACATTTGCTATAAAAAAGAATGTTGACTGAGCCAAAGCCTATTAGACTGTGGGCAGAGATGTGCTCTGACTGTAATTTGCCCGGTTGCTGTGAAGTCCTTGTCATTGCCATTAATACAATCATTAATATGTAATGTCAGTTCTGACCCGACAATGTTGAAGGCGGCATATTATTCAAACCCCATGGCTATAATCTAAATATCATACATATAAGGGCACTTTCCATTTCAGACCTCATCTGTGCAATTACTCCAAGACCATAGTGAAGTAGGGTATATGACACAATTTGGCTTCCCAATTCAACCCAAATTATTTTAACATAATTTTTATTTTATGGCAGAGTCATTATGTTTGCATATGTCTATGCAGTTTTTTTAATGTACTTCTATGTATGATAACTTTAGGGATATTAATCTGGCCAGTTAGGAAACATAACTATATGTTAATCAGATTCACCTGCACTTTGATGCGAATTAAAGTGACAACAGGTAAACAGCAGCTACAATTAATATAACTCCCAAAAAAGGAAAGCTTTCACGTTTTGCTAGTGCTCTTGTCACCAGTGGTGACATGAGGGCACAGGTAGTTTAGGATGGCACAGCCATACATGCTGTTATGCAAAAATATCTGTGTTGCCAGACAAAGTTTTAAAAGCATTTCAATGCATGGACAGAGGCTGTTAGGGCAGAGGGCAGGGCAGTCCGTGACAGTCTCTCCCACACTGCTGAACATCTTGTGCACTGGGCAAATACATCCAGGACAGGGTACAAATCCATCTCTGGGGACACACTTACTCACACAGTCACACACACACACACTATATAGGGGCTATTTACATAGGGGCCAATATAGAGCAGCAAATTCACAATCCATAAGGAAACTGGAGAACCAAGACAAAACCCATGCAAACAAGGAAAGAAATTCCATCCAGATCGCGATTAGAACCTGGATCCCCGGCACTGAAATGGACGAGCTAACCACTAAACCACCACGCCAACCACTTTTATTATGTTCATTTAACTAAAATTTTAAACTATTATTTGTTTTTTAAGGTTTTTCGGTTAATTCTGTCATGTACACATTTCACCAGCATGTTGTGTATGTAACTCCACTGTATTCATTTGACAGCATTATTTATTAGACATTTTATGATGATATTTTACACATCGGATAATACAGTACAACAAGCTTTTAAAATATTAAACATTATTAAAAAAAAAAAAAAAAAAATTGATTCCAATATAATTGGCATCTGAAGCCACATTCCAGTCAATGTCTAACTCTTGTGAGTGTCAATGGGTTATTAACAGCCCCTTGACTTGACTGCAGGTGAATTGACCGTCACCATTGCTAAATCACCTCAGTGAGGGGAAAACATCAGTAATCATAGCTGTATCCACGGAGTAACATCAGGTAAGTTCCAGAGCAACATCTGGTGTGTTAAACTTGTATTTTTTTCTGATTTTGCTCCTCCTATTTGTCAGGCTGGTGTTACAAATGAGGAGAACCTCCACTCTGAGTTCAGTCCTTTGAAAACAAAGGACAACAATGCACTATAACTGGAATATATTTATATTTACATTTACATTTAGTCATTTAGCAGACGCTTTTATCCAAAGCGACTTACAAATGAGAACACTACAAGTCAGAAGCCATGGAGAAAACCAACTATACTGTAAATTCATCAAACCTGATTGTTATTCGATGCTGCGGCCCCCCCCCCCTTTTTTTTTTTTTCTTCAACAACAGGTATTTGTTAAAGAGATGCGTCTTAAGTAGTTTCTTAAAACTGTTTAGTGATTCTGCCTTACGGACAGAGTTGGGAAGATCGTTCCACCATTTTGCAGTGGTGAACGCCACGGAGTGAGAATTAGCTCCTCGGTGAGGTGGAATCGCCAGGCGGCAATCATCACTGGAGCAAAGTGAACGAGTCGGAGTGTATTTTGAAAAGATAGAGTGAAGGTAGCAGGGGGAAGATCCAGAAATGGTTCTGTATGCCAGAGTCAGTGACTTGTACTGAATGCGAGCAGCTACAGGAAGCCAATGGAGGGAAGTGAGTAATGGAGTGACATGAGTTCGCTTGGGCTGGTTAAACACAAGTCGGGCTGCAGAGTTTTGAATTAGTTGAAGAGGTCTGATTGTAGAAGCTGGGATACCGGCAAGTGCATTACAATAATCAAGCCAGGATAAGACTAGGGCTTGAACAAGCAGTTGGGTAGCATGTTCAGTCAAAAAGGGTCTGATCTTCCTTATGTTGTAAAGAAGGAATCGACAAGAACGGGCAGTTTTGATAACATGATCAGAGAGTTTAAGTTGGGAGTCTATTGTGAAACCAAGGTTCCGGACCGAATCGGTTGGGGAGATTGTGGAGCCATCAATTTGGAAGGTCAGGTTGTGATGGATTGAGGGTTTAGCTGGGATAATGAGAAGCTCTGTTTTTTCTAAGTTTAATTTGAGGTGACGGGCCTTCATCCAAACAGATATGTCGGTGAGGCAGGCAGAAACCCGATTTGAGATGGTGGTGTCATCAGGGGCAAAAGACAGATGAAGTTGAGTGTCATCAGCATAGCAGTGGTAAGAGAAACCATGCGCCTGGATGACTGTGCTCAGTGATGTCATGTAAAGTGAGAAGAGGACTGTGGGAGGAAACCGGAGAACCCGGATAAACCCACGCAGACATGGGGAGAACATAACCCTAACCCTAACCCTAACCCTAAACTCCACCCAGATGGGGATTCGAACCGGGAATCCCTAGCGCTGAGAGGCGAACGTGCTGACCACTAAGCCACCGTGCTGCCAAGATAAAACATAAAATATATAAAAATATATAAAAATATAGTTATTTTACAATTTTATAGCAAGTGTTTTCAGAAAGGATGTGTTTTGAGTTGTTTCTTAATGCTGAATGTCTTAACATCACAGACAGAGTTGGGACAATCATTCCACTATTTAGCAGTGCACAATGATAAATTGATTATGGGTATTTAAGTACCACTCCCAATACCAGCTGTATTATGAGCTGTCTTGTTGCCTTCTGGTCCAACCAGGTAAAAGTATAAAGGAACTTGACTTTTACGCTGCCATATAGGACACCTTAATTAGACAGCTGTTACTTTATTAGTTGTTGTTGCCCACTGTCTGCAATGTATTTTAGTGATCAGTGTTGTCACAGTATTTTACCAGCATGGATTTATAGGTTTCTGGCCTGGGGAAGAACCCTGCCCACCCAAGCTTCTTCCCCTCATGAATGTATCACCCCAGGGCATCTTTAAAAACTGTTTGTTATTGCTTGCTTTTCCTCATTTATATCATCTTCTTATGTTAAATATCATCACCATGTTACTTTATCATTTGTCCTCCTTGGATTTGATTTGCCATATTTGCCTTTATAATGCACTTTCATGAAAGAAAATATTAAAATTATTATTTTTTAAAATAATTAAAATCATTTTTGTAGGTAAAATTCTAAAACTTGAAGTTGCCTTCTTCACGAAAGGGAACATAACTTATGGTCATAAACACTATTATATCAACATATTTTTTTAATTGTTTTATTTTAGTATTGTTTTCTAATACTTTTTCTTTATTGTTACTTTGCTAGTTCAATTCTGATAATGATAGAACAAAATAAAGGTGACTAATTTGGATGTGGACAATGGACACCAGTCCAAAACAGTAGAATTATTAAATGTGCATCTGAACTAATGAAATGTGTACATGATAGTAAACAGGTGACTGTATTTGTTAATTTATTTGCAAATGATAATGTTTCCAAATAAAAAAATCTGATCTTGACAAAGACAGGTCTGGATTTAGAATACTGGACCACCCAACCTCTTTAACGAGGAAATAAAAATGCCACTGAATGGCCACATTTGGTTACTGCTTCTGTCACATACACTTAAAATATAACACTGCAAATAATATTTTTGTAAATAACAGGGTCACCGCAGGAGATGGATTAGTGCTTCAGGGAGAGCACCACATCTTTTGAGGTTAGTTCACAGCAGGAAGCTCATTCTTCATCCTGCCTTGTACCAATCATAACACTCTGTACTGACCAGACCTGCCAATCAAACACACAATGACTTGCCGAAAGCACATGTACCACTAATATTATTGTAAATGAAACAGTATGTGTTTAGTAGGTTATATTTAGTGGCTCTGCGTGTACACGGAACCAATATTTGACAGAGAGCTTGGACTGGGTATGTGTTTGTGTGTGGGAGACAGGTCTCAAACTCTTACCCATAGCAGAGTGCAGCTTTCTGGGCTGATTTCCAGAGAAAGTTACTTGTATAGAGCCTGACATAACAGGCACTATGTTGAACAGTTGTGTCTTTTTTTTAAACAAAGATCCAATACTGATCTGGGGAAATACAACAGTATCAAAAATGTATGCTTTAAAGATTTTGACTACAAGTTCTTAAAACATTTAATTGTCTATAATTTGGATTAAATCATTCATTTAAACATGTCTGATGATGCCCAGATAGCATTTTAAAACTACATTTCTACAAAAATCTGATCTGTATGATCTGTCTGATCTCGGAAATCTGTGAATGATAGTCATTTGCATCCCAAGAAATTCTTATGCTTAATATCAACCAGCAGACAATAGCTGTTCACTTTATTATTCTTGTACAACTACACCTCATTCCTTGATCCAGTAGTAAGTCTTGCAAATACAAGCTACAAGCTTCCATTATTGTAACTTACCTGACGTACTGAAAAAAATGATGATAGAGAATGTTCAGACAGATTACAGTTTCGTTTACCATACAGGACAGTACTATTTATGATCATCGATGGCAGTACATCTATTTCTCACAGAAGAGGTTTAAATAAAAATCAAACAGCACTGCTATGTCTGATCCAACGAAACACCACCACCACGTCAATTAACTATTTATAAAAATACATGCTCTGTAATACCCCTGTTTTCAAAGTGAAAGATTCAAAAAACAAAGACTGTAACCAGACTACAACTGACATCCTATTTGAAAGTATTGAACGGTCATCCCCATGTCATTGCACTAAAATGTTACTGCACTATGCCATGTGATCAGGTTAAATAAAGTTAAGATCAGGTCTAAAACACTAAAATGATGCTGACAATAGCAGGGATCCTCAAATATAAAAATTGTTATAGTCATTTTTAGTTTGTAAACATAAAATGCTTGCCATGACTTGTAATTTCCTGTCTCACTAGACTTTAAAGGCAAATTTCAAGCTGTAATTTTCACATAGTGAGCCAACTTTGAATGCAAAGAAATAGGTACCAACCTAAAACAAATGTTTATTTTGTGATTATAATTAACAATTTTTTTAATAGCATATACCATATTATTAATCCTGTGTATAGTCCATAGTCCTATGGCTTTCTGTACATCTTTCAAAATGGAAACTGCTGTATATATTTCATCATTTTATTTACTTTATCATTTTATTTTATTTACCTAAAGATGGAAAGAGGTCTTTATTTTTAAACAAGTTCACACAGCGTACTCATATAATGACAATAAAACCCAGTTCTCTGTGTTCTCCTGTTTATCAAAAGCAAGTGTATTTTTAGAGTAGTGCTTCAGGGGACAAGGGAGGACATTCCGGGAACCCAGCAACTATTAATGGAAATCAGACCTTTGTTTATCCTTCTGGGCTTATTCAACCACCAAAGATAGACAGAGGAGACAGGACCCACATAGTACCTGAACTCCAGTTCAACACTGCTGTTCTGTGAACATACCAAGATCTAAGTCACCACATCAAACTTTAACCACTATAGAAGATTACACATAAGCATGCCAGATTAACTTTCTACATTAGTTAACAAACATGTTAAAACATAGTTTTCATGATTTTTAACAGTGACCCAGATTTTGGAAAAAACAGCAAAACAACTTTAAATCATCTTTGAACCTTAACCACCTGACCGCAGGGCCTCATTTTATTTTCTGTACATTGATGTTCTTTCCAAAGAGAACATCTATCCAATACATGCTCATCCAAAAGGCAACTGGTTTCCTCAGGTATTTTCAGGCTTTTTCACGTCTCTTCCATACCCATTTCATTGAAACCGCGGCTGGCAGTTTGTGATGTTCTTTGAGGTTATTTAGCCACAATTTAAATTATAATTTGTTGTTCCCCATTAGTTTTTTTTTTTCTGGTCATGTGCATGGAGGTGAACTACGGATACCACATATTATGAACTTAATGTTAATGTTGTGCTTACATGCTTAATGTTTGAACTTAATGTTAAAGAATTCTGGTGAGCAGTTGTTGAATTATCAGTTCAGAATTACAACCTCTAGCTGTACTATTGCATCTATTCCACTGAAATAATGCCATACACAATAACACACTATCAATATAGCAATGTCACTGAAGTACATAGAATCCTCTACCTCTTAAATAATAGCAGTTCAGCACAACTGGAGAAAAGAGGAATAACAATGCATGAAATAGATGAATTGTAATCTGAAACTTGAAAATTAATATTTATGGTGGCACTGATAAAGTAATAAATAAGTGAAGAAACCGGAAAGCATGGTGCCTTAGTTGTTAGCACGTTTGCCTTTCAGAGCTGGGGATCCAGGTTTGAATCCCAATCTGGGTGGAGCTTCCATGTTCTCCCCGTGTTCGTGTGAGTTTCCTCCAGGTATTCCGGTTTCCTCCCACAGTCCAAAAACATGGATTCAAGGTGAATTGAATGCTCTAAATTGCCCAACATAGTGTGGGTTAGTGTGTGTGTCAGTGTGAGTGAGTGGGAACAGTGATAGATTGGTGCCCTATCTGCGCAGCACCCAAAGCATTCTTCCTTGGATGAGCATGGGGAACCCCCATGCAACCCTGGTAGAAAATTAAGCAGAAGATAGAAATAGAAATCTTGTTTTTTACCTGTACTCACTTCTATATACATTTTATAAAAGAAATGGCAAAAATTTGTGCAACCTCTACAAAAAAGTGGTACAAAACTACATTCACTTTAAGGTGAATGGAGTGAAATATTTTTACCACTCTCATCATGTTGAGACATCATTAATTAAACTTAATTCTTAAGTCTTAGAAGAGGTACAGTAGTGCATTTTTCCAGGATGCATTGTAAGCTGGCGCTGCAAATGTAGGTGGGAAAGTGCACAGTACAGAGTGCATTCTGGCTGGAAGATATCACGGACCTGTGCATCAGAGGGTTGGACAGGCTGGTGACACTTATTTCCCCAAGCTCAAACACAATTGAACTGGATAAAGCAAAGTCTGTTCTTTTTTCTCCCACTGAGTATCAATGCATGGCTAAAGATTGTCAAACCTGGACCCCCAGAGAGCTAGTAATTAAGAGTGGATCCATCACCGATTAAGTGGCACCTCGGAACCGACACTAAGGTGGAGAAGCTGAACACAATGCTGTGCAGGTTGTGTGGACCCTGACACTTAAAGGTAGCAAATCCCAATTCTTCATTATGGGGTGCAAGTAATTGATATGGGATACAGTGCAAACACTGTGGGAAGGTTACAGCGAGGACTTGGATAATGCTAGTGGATTTGGAATGTGCTAGAGAGACTCTACATTAACACATGGACACAGCACCAATTTGTTTGCAGGAGGATGGAACAGCAGGTGTTTAGAGCAGAAGGTGCAGGATAAGGCAGAGTCAGGTGTCATAGAACCCTCCAGCATGGATGGCACTGGCAGTCGGGCTACATGAAAAGAATAATAAGTGGAGGTTTTGCATAGACAATTAGTAACAATCATTTCTGACACTGGGTATTAGTGATACATTAGAAAATTCTTATGCTTACATTCGTTTAGCACAATTAACCTGCAGAGCGATTATTGCCATGACACCAATGAGCAAAAAAAGAATTCCACGCCAAAGTTGGAGAAAGATGCTGAGCTAGGCATGATTTAAATGAAGGAAAGAGGCTAGAGTAGGCAAACATTATGATGCATGGACTGATGGTGAAATCCCTGTTTTCCCAACAGGGAGCCTGAAAAGGAGCAGAGCAGGTCCCCAAGGTAACTTGCAAGAAACTAATGGCATATTTCCCATTGTCTGATTCTAATCAGCCCAAATCAATCAAGATCATGAGTCCACAATCAATGATGTCCATGGCAGGGTTGCTGGGAAAATCAGATGCTCTCCAAAAGAACAAGATGTTGGTCTGGAGTTAGATGATTTTGCATGTGCCTTCATCCAACGTGACTTACAAGTTTTCAGATTGATGGTTGGTTTGGTCAGTTTTTTAAACCTTTTTCAGTTAAACAAACAACAATTCTTCCAAGGTTCTCTACAATGTCTTTTGTTTGTCATCCTTCTTTTACTTTTGTGAGTTGTTTTAATTAAGATTTGAGCAGAAATACAGAAAATTCTAAAGGGTTCAGAAACATTAGTAACACTACATATAAAACTATGTACATCATTTTCACTTGATTTGGAACCTATTTAAGTACTAGACTTGTCTGTAAAGCGTGTGGTAAGCCACAAGGGCCGAGCCACAAAGGCATGTTTTCAGTCTGGGCACTGTTTTGGTCAACGATAAAGACTTGGTTCCTGGCTACATGTCCTGGGTGTCTGAGGTCAGCTTAAGCTCTTGGCTGCTTTGTGCATGTGGGCAGGAAAGTTCACCACTTTGTGTGCAGCTAGGCCTTTGGGGCAGGTTTGAGAGCTCCCAGTTATCAGGTCTCAGCAGTCCCTCAGCTGGCATGAGGACAGTGACACTTAGCTATTCTGACAAGTCTACTGTCAATGGGGGAATGGTGGACTTGGCCTGAAATGGCTTTCTCTGTGAAAGTTCTACTGTCAAAGTTAATTGACAGATTATGCTTTACCATTTTTAAAGATTTCAAGTAGGTCCATTTTTTTTAAGGAAATAAGGCTTATTGTTCTCTCACTTGTAAGTCGCTTTGGATAAAAGTGCTTGCTAAATGATTGTTAGGAACACAAAGTACCCTGATGGACCTCTTATACTTACATTTCATTGTATTACAAACAAAAGCTTAGTAACCACTTTTTTTCTCAATTTGCAATAGCAGTCAACTAATATACATAAGAGCATTTATATGGCTGCTGTGTGTATGCGTGTGCGTGTGTGTGTGTGTGTGTGTGTGTGTGTGTGTGTGTGTGTGTGTGTGTGTGTTGTGTGTGTGTGTGTGTGTGTGTGTGTGTGTGTGTGTGTGTGTGTGTGTGTGTGTGTGTGTGTGTGTGTGTAAATCTTGAAGCCCTAGACCAGGAACAGCTGCAGATATACACATTTCATACAAGCAGAGGTCTCCTTCACTCAGACCCTATTTACATGCATTTGCATTTAGGAGGAAATAGTATATAGTGTACATGGACTATATATTCATATATTCTCGCTCATCCACCGACACACACATGCTAAGCACTTAGTATTTCCTGTGAGCACATATTGCCTCTAAATCATTTCCAGTTTTTTAAGCTCTCCTTTAAGTATTTTAAAATATTTATATATATTCAAGTTTATGCTGGCACACTGGTTTTTAAACCTCTTAATGCTTAATGCCCCTGATGCTTTTCTGCAGGCTTTGTATGTTTTACACACATCTGTTTTTTCATATTAATCAAAATCTGACTCTACTATGTTAAGATCAAAGTCATATTGGGGAATCCTGGACCCAACTACATGATAATGAAATATACAAGAGATAAATATCAATTGATAAAATGTATTAAAATATGTGTGAATGAATACTTCTGGGCACGTGCCATTTCTAACACGCATACTATAGATCCATGTACATCGACAGAAATGAACTGATTCTAGGACTGATTGTCCTAAAACACTGTGCTGAGATACCCTTCTCTTTAGTACCTCAAAAAACAAACAGTGCCTTAAAAATACTAAACTCAGCCACTTGGGGAAAGCAGGCGGCATGCATGCCTAACCACACTTACATTCAACAGAGTTGCAACAACGAATACTGGCTTCTCCAAATATTTGTGGTCAGCATGGTCAAAAAAACACTCAAATGCACCTCCATGGTACAAAGAGGCAACACCAGCCATAAAACAGCCTCCCAAGGTCCAGATCTATGTGCATGTGAGCTTTAAACACGTGCAGCAGATACGCCACCCTGTGTGCATATGCCAAGCATTAGGAAATGTTTCAATGCCAAGAGCTGATGACAATATAAACTTGAATATGCTTAACGCCAAGAGCATGATGAACACCAGGTGCAACTTTAAGGTGAATGGAGTGAAACATTTTTGCACCTGAGCCTAATAAATCAAGGAAAAATTTGGGTTAGCACAGTGCTCACACGATAAGTACTATACCTGTGGGGCCATAATCACCTGTTGCATACTCTCTTGTTTTTAAACACTAAAGATGAATCTTGTTGACTCTGGCAGTGTTTGAGGTATGCAGTCCACACAGCAGAATGCATCTGAAATTTGTGGAATGCATTTTAAACACATTTATACACAAGTTCAAAGGTTCTTAGACTTAGAATAGCCAATATTTTCTAGATGTCTAAGGTGTATGTAAATTGTGAGTTTTAAACTAAACTTATCATTATAATGCAATAATACACTGTCTGGCAAAATAAGGGTAACCACCTGGATTTAACTAAGCAAATAGTTAATAGCCTCCCATTGGTTAAATACTGAATAGATGATTCTGTTTTAGCTGGCAACAAGTTAGCTTCTCATTTGTTAAACAATTTGATGAAATGTTTGGTGAAATCAAATTATATAAAAACAAAAGTAGATCTCAAAATATGTTCAAAAGTAAAAGTAATAGCACACAGTGTGACAGCAACTCAGCTCAGGGGATAGGAACTAAACAGCTGTGTAGCCTTGAGAAAACCACTTGTCAGGCTTACCAGCAAAAACAGCTTAAATTTGTTAGAGAGCATAAAGATTGAACTCTGGAGCCATGGAAGGTCATGTGGTCTGGTGAGTACACATTTACCCTTTTCCAGAGTGATGGGTACATCAGGTTAAAAAAAGTGGCTGAAGGGATGCCCTTTGTACAGATGCATCTCCCATTAATAATACCAGATCTTAGGGGCTGGAATAAATTTAACATTGAAGAAGCTTGTTGAAACAATGCCACAGCAAATGCATGCAGTAAGCAAAGCTAAAGGTGGTCCAACATAATATTAGGGTGTTTTTTTTTTTGACTAGGTAGTGTATAAAAATATTTTAGGGCCATTATTAGTTGAACTTCAATGCCAGTAAAAAAACATTCATTCCATTTAAATCTCTGGCTGTGAATGCTTACAATAAAAATCGAAACGAATAAAATAAAAGGAATTCATACACTACATAGATGATGCACACACCTGCACATTATATCTAACGCTATATTTGAAATCTCGGGCAAGCCTTTGAAGTTGGTCCCCTTGTTATAACAGTGTCCACTTAGTTGTAAAGACTTTACACTAAAAACCTTTGAAAGGGAACTCTAATTCATTCCAAATGTGATGAGTTAGGTTTAATTTCAGGGCAAGCCAGGGAAGTCCTTTTATGTTTTATGGGGCTCTTTGTGTACAGCAACATTGCCTTTTCCCAAATATACACTGCCTGAATATGGCCCTAGGTTAAACGATCAAAAACGTTCCAGACCAGTGTTCCTTCAGCACCATTTATATTATCAGATTGTCTATGGTTGAATGGTTTATTGATTACCCTTGAAAAATCATTTTTACTGATGATGTGTCTTGTATCACTTCACTCAATGCTTTGAACTGTGCCATTTGTCTCATCTTTGGCCTGTTTCTGCAGGAACATCTAAACAACAAATAAACATGAACAACTTTAATGAAATCAACAAGACTGAAGTTTATCACTATCATTAAACTATGGTGATTACAAAACCAGGTGTTTGCATTGAGATACAAACCACAAAAATGAGTCTGTATTTACATACAATTTTCCATATAATTATGCGAAGTATAGCTTGTGGAAAAACTTGGTTATAGGGTTATAAAAATATAAATATATTTAATTTTCAGCCATATAGCCAATAACAACTGAGATACATAAACATACTGTATACATACACACAGCACATACATTTTTACACATATACTGCACTGAACATAATTAATTTGTTTATGTTTTTGTGTACCTCTGCCTGAAGATTTAGTGTGAGATATGTACAAATACCCACTGACGTACCACCCATCCCCCCAGTCATGAACGCACCAAAAGATGATTGTACATTCATGAGGCTTACTTGCAGCAACAACCTATATGTCAAAATACAATGGCCATGAGCTTTAATAGGGTTTCAATGTAGTAAAATGTTTATGGGCATAACTATGACATGCCATAAACTATGAAAATATCAACCAAAAAATGATTTTAACTGAAACCCAGTGACTACTAAGGCTACTGTAAAGCAATAATTTTTAATATACAATAATTGCTGCATATCTGATACCATAAGGCATTAAAATCATTAAGTTCTTACATAGTCTCATTGTAACTGACGGTTTGTTTGTAATCTTACATCTTGAGGAAACCAATTGTGTGTAATAAATAAATAGAAAATATAGACATTTAAATTATAAACAAGCACTAAGGGCAAAGTTCTTGTTACTGAGCGTATGCACAGATAAACACAAGTGGATTTGTGAATTTGCTCTTTTTCTCCTGGAACCTACATGCATCATTGGCCAGTTTATATAATGACTGTATTATACATGGCCTTCAGGTGAATTGCTGTGCTGTAATGTGCATCTTGAGTGCAGTTGAGAGCACTGACTACAACAGCATAATTTCTTAAAGTTAGAATGCTGCAGAGCAAAGCTCAGCCTTTCCATAGTATAGAATTATTTAATTATTTAATTTAACATGTTAAATTAATTTAATTTAAAATGATTTTTGAATAATCAGTTTGCACAGACAATTTGTAATTACAATTTTGTACAAATACATTTTTTGCATTTGTGACCCTATTGTAATAAAGGCAAATACATGATTTCTGTTACAAATAATCAGTGTAACACTTTAACTTTCATGGACTTTTAACCCAGTTTTTCAAACAGAATGCCTTAAATTCTAGAATAGTGGTTGGGTTTTCTCATATAAACTGGTAACTTCAATGTTAAATATAGTACTTGGCCAAACCTTAATTTAATAAACTCTTTTCCAAAGTATATTTTCAGAATAAATTTTCTTTGAGTATGAATTGGAATTCATTGTTTTATTTGATATGGCCGTCTTTCCGGTCCAGACGATGCAAAAAAAAAAATGTAAACCATAAAGCCATCACCAGCATGTTTTACAGATTATATAAATTGATGTTGCTGGAATGCTGCAGCAGGATAATTTTTTAAGACATTTAGTTATATCTATTCACCGAAAAATACCATTCAGCCTTTTTTTCTTAAACAGAGCCTTTAGCCATGTAAAGGCTATGTAACGGATCACTGACTACAATTATTTATTTATATTAAATTGAAGCATTCTTTTTTTTGTTGCAAAATTTTAAATTAACAAATATTTGCTTACTTATGAAAGACAAATTACCTACTTAAACATATGTAAGCTATAGTACAATGTGGTTAGAAATAGATATATACACTGTGTTGTATGTTTATGCATTAGATCTACTGTATGTGAAAAGAACTAATTCAATTTATCTTCAGTTTAAAAAAAATCCAAAATAATGATTAAAAATTCCAGACTGATGTTAATAACATGATGATGATAATGATGATTATATCGAGTCTGTGTGGAATTATATTAGATTCAATATTTTTTCTTTTTTTTGGGGGTTAGTCCAATGCAATCAAAGAAAATATCTATGTGACTTTTGAAGCATTTTAATTAATAATGTTCTGGTAGAAGTTTTGCATTTCCTGAAAAATGAGTCTGACTGACAGTGCTGTCCATGGACGAACATGACCTCAGCTTAATGCACCATTCAGGCCATGGTACCTCACATCATCTGTCATCACTGCCCTGAGAGGGGACATCAAATGTGGTGTGCAAGGAAGCAGAACTTAGGCAAGTGTGCAGAGGATGCTATGTTACGTTAAACAAAAGCCCTAGCCAACTAGCTCTTCCATCAAAAGGGTTCAGTCCTTCCTGTATAATATCTAGACTACAATTTTAGTAGACTAAAGCTGCACAGCATGACTGCAAGTGCTACTCGGTCAGGTAAACAATGTAAACTGTACAGTGCTACAAAATTCACAAAAAGATGGTCTTTTATTTATTTTAGGAGATTTTAAATAATTTAATTGCACAATACATTTCATCAGTATGTGGATTTTTTGAAGCATTGGCCAAACCCTTTTAACCTTGATTACACAAACATCCCAAATCCAGGCAGGGCTAAGCACTTACCCAGTCTTGGCTACTACAAAAGTTCTGCTCATTAGATGAACAAATCCAGCACATTAGACAGGTGAAAACCTGCCCCCAAGGAGCTATCTCTGCTTTTCAGGATTGTTTTGAGCACACATGTTTGAGGACGTATAAGTACAGCAGCTTAACTGACTTGGAGAAGTACAAAACTGTGAACAAATTACAAGACATAATCACTTTCTAATGACGCTGATTCCTCCCTCCCGTTTGATTCATAGTATAAAGCAAAATTGAAGCACGAACCAGGCAGAAGTATTACATTAGATCAACAAGAGAATAAGGATATCAAATGAGGAGAAGGAAACATGTGATGGGAGAATCCTGGTAAGTAAAGTTGACCTAATGAGCTAATACAGATGGTCAAAAAATAAGACACCATTACTGCCACTATATATTTACATCGCTGTGTGTACAGCAAGCTGAATTCTTTGCACAACTTGACTTGACTTGAAAGTTAGAGTCATTCATGTTACGGCTTCCTGTAGTAGCTGGATTAAGTATCTTGCTCAAAAACAGGGACCAACGCCCCACCCTTCCAACTGATGGCCCAATGCCACAACCAAATACTCCTACTTGCATAAATATATTCTTAAAATTTAAAAAATGCACATACTCCAATAACAACCAGTAAAAAAATGTCCTATGTCCTTGGTGTCTGTATAAATCTGATAGAGTTAGTGACCGCTTTTAGATGAGTATGTCACAATAATCTCAGTATGGTGCTTTTCTGCTGCCTGTAGAGCTAAGTTGCATGCTGAGTCGTTATTGTTCTTATATTACTCCCTAAAAGCTCATTTACCCTTCTATTTAGTCACTGTGTTACAGTATTGCCATTTTAATCTTATCTTATTTATTTTTAATTTGAGTGCGTGTCTGTCTGTGTGTGTGTGTTGTCTGGAGATCATTTTGATCAGTCTTTTTATGTGTGCTTAGAACAAGCTTGTGAATGATGCTTCTAGGTATTTCTACAGAATACTCCTTTAAACATTGTTTATTATTTTAGAGCCAATCAGAAAAGTGATGATGTATATAATTAATTCTCTATAAGTGGGATTTATTTTTATTCATGCAGTCATCACTGCTCAGTTCCAGGTAATAACATAAATTCAGTCTATTCGTGAAACATTGCGTGCAATGTGGGAATAAATAAAAAACAGGAGGCCAGTACACCACATCACAGCACCGACTAACTCATTTGAACTCGCTTACACCTAGGGCTAAACTAAAAGTAGCACGTTGACCTACAGCCATGTTTTCAGGCGTTAGTAATAAATTGAATTTGATTGGCTGTGATGTATGGAGTACATGCCAAACTTCACACAAATTACCTAAAGCTGAATCTTAAGTCCAGAATTCCAAAGGATTAAAGGCACCAGTGGAACTTTTAAAAGGTACTTTTTTTAAAATTCAGTGAAGACTCTTGCATTTCCAAGAGATTTAAGGACTTATTTCTTAAAGTCCAGTGATTTAGACATTTCAGTGTTTATCCTTTCCTTCCATTTTGCTTTCAGCTCAGGATGATTTGTTGATTTCCATTACCATATTTTCCGGACTATAAGGCGCACCTAAAAGCCTAAAATTTTCCCAGAAATCGGACGTGCGCCTTATAATCCGGTGCGCCTTATATATGTACTGAGTTCCAAAATCTATAAAAGTTTGGTTGTGCGACCAGGTGTTTTTTTCCACACATCACCGTCCCTGCTAATCTGAATCAGAATCATCTGTGACTCCATGCGCGCTCATCTCACAGAAAAGCCGAGTGAAGAAAATTAATTCGGAGCTTGCGGTCATTCCGGGAGGATTAAATAAAGAACTCCAACCACTGGACATTGGTGTAAACAGGGCGTTTAAAGTAAAGTTGCAGGCGGCGTGGGAGCGATGCATGATAGACGGCGAACACACGTTTACTAAAACTCGGGAGGCAGCGGCGGGCGAGTTACGCCACCATCTGTGAACAGATTGTGGATGCCTGGGCTGAGGTTTCTGCTGTAACTGTTGTCCGAGCTTTCGCGAAAGCTGGCATCATTGCTGAACAGCCGCCTGGCGACGAGACTGACTAAGACATTGATGAGGGGGAACCCGGAGTAGTGAGATTGCGCAGCTTTTTAATTCAGACACAGAAGATGAGGACTTTAATGGATTTGTGGGAGAAGAGTGATTAAAAATAATGTGTGTTTTGTCAAGTAGTAGAATAAACTTCAATTATAAATCACCGTTTTGCATCCTTTACTTTTCTTGTAGATCGTATGTTTTAGCAAGTGTCTTATAATACGGTGCCGTACAGAATAAGTACCGTACAGAAACAGAGTCCGTAATTGAGACTGCGCCTTATAGTACGGTGCGCCTTATACGTGGGTCAAATACAGAAATATCCCCCGTAATTCAGACTGCGCCTTATAATACGGTGCGCCTTATGGTCCGGAAAATACGGTAATTAAATTAGATGTGTTTATAATAGGAAAAAATCCAAATGGCGTATAGAAATAGAACCAGGTTTGGAAACCACTGCCCTTTAAGAGCTTAATCACACTGATCCAATAATACAATCTAGCAATGAACATAAATGTAAACAAATGTAAACATAGTCAAACAATCTTGCAAACAATTTACACAATGCTTATCTAAACTACTGAATACCAAATGTGGCTAACTGAATATTATTTCATTAGGATCCCTACAAATAATGCAGCATTGAAGTGAACGAAAGAGGTTTCAGACGCTTTGCACCTTCTAGTGAGGTAATCATGCAGCAGCCATAAACACCTTCAACGCTGACATCAGCAAGACAACATGTTTGTACAGGCAGGTTTGTCCCCATGGAACCCAAACAACCCATAACATCCAGGACAAACACAGCCTTATTATCCAACACCAGACAAAGTACTTTAATTGTGACGATCCAGCTGCCAGATCAGCTGTATTAGGACACAGCAGCAAATTCTCTAATACTTTCTGTATTTTTTTATTCAAATACTTTCTGTTCATACTAAACACTGAGTAAGACCCAAAATACATTCTCACAATTTTTATATTTGTAAATTAATGCACTACACTAAACATTGGTTGGAGGCACAACACATTACACACAAAGGCATTGATATGAAACTGGCTGCATTTATGCATCTCTTGAAATAGCATACAGTTTTCTGGGAAGTACTCACCACTAGAGTTTGGAATATGACAAGCCACTGGATCAAACACTGATAATGTCTGGTTTGAATGTTACATCCAAATTCATCTCAAATGATAATGTTTCTCAGCAGGCCGGCTCTCATTTCTTTTCTTGTCAGGTTGGACAAATGCTCAAGTAATTTGCCCATAAAGTTCATTTATTTAATAACTATTGTTTTAATTTCTTAACTTATAAAATAAATGGATCAATTTCAAGTTTTATTCAAAGAATTATAATTTTAAAATCACTTATGAAAGTCACTCTTCATTGTGCAAGTAAATCCAATCCAATCCATGTAATATTGTCTTTGTATTAATGTCTAATGTCTAATAATTATGTCTTTGTCATAGATATTTTGAAATGTATAGAACATTTTAATTAAACCATTATAAAATCAGGCGGCATAGTGGTTAGCACATTCGCATCTCAGCGCTAGGGATTCCTAGTTTGAATCCCCATCTGGGTGGAGTTTCCATTTCCAACTTCCAATTGAGTTCTCCAAATTTCCTCATATAGAGTGTGTTTGTGTGAGTGAGTGTGTGCCAAATGATGGATTGGCACTCTGTCCTGGGTGTATCTACCCAGCGCCTGAGACATTCTCCCCTGGATGGGCATGGGGAACCCCACCGCGACCCTAATAGAGGATAAAGCGGAAGATAATGGATGGATGGATTATAAAATCAATGAAGCCTGTTGTAATTGCAAAACACTAACAATAGCTACAGTAAAATCAGGTTTGTTATAGTATAAACCCAAGGATATGATCAAAATTAGTAAACACATGGTAAAAATGCTCTATTTTTTATTTAGAACTATCTCGTGAGCAGGGACAAATCGTGCCTTTTTAATTTGTTAATGTATATTTATATAGACACTTGCGCTTATGAGTGTTATGACCTAGGTTTGCTTATTACATACAGCCTCATCATTACATTCCAATACATTGAAGTCAATCAAGCACCTAAATAAGTACATTGGGCTTAGGGAACATGAAAAATCATTATTAAATCTGTGTCTCAAAGTGTCATTTTGAAAGTTTACAGTGTGATGGAAAATACTTTATTGAGGGAACTGACTGATTATCCTAAAATAAAGAATATAAAAATCACAAAAATGAATGCAACTCTGGATATATTTTACCTAAATGTGACATTGTGTTACACACATAAATGCGTAACATTTTCCCATATATTTCATTATTGAACAGTTCACGCTCTGTGTTGTTAGAACATTCTTTTTTATCTTCACCCTGAACACATAGGTTCAGTTACAGGGTCTTAGAGAAAATGGGTAATTATTAGTCTCCCATCTTCAAACAATGTAGTATTATGACATAGCGTGTATAATGGCAGTGCTGCTTTTCTTGATGAATTCAGTAAAATGCATTCTTAAGCCGAGGATCAGCAATGTTTGGAAGTTTGATGTCTCCTGAAAATTTTGAGAGCAGGTGATGACAGACAGTTTTAAGGTGTGTTGAAGTAGAACTGTGAAGTCTGTACTTGAAATGAACTACTATTTATCTGTAAAAATGATCTCTGATCGATGCATATCTCAGCCAACAGATGCATAGAACCACAGTGATGCATCCCTACATGTCATTAATTTTATAACAAGAACAACATCCCCCTCAGACACACACAAACACACATGCACCCACACACGCACACGCATGCACGGTATAATTTGCTTTTAATTTAAATTAGTCAGATGAATGTGATGATATAATCAGTTGTCTGTTAAAAAATCACAAGATGGTATCATTATGACTGATGGGGCATCAAGACCCGCATACATGGATCAGATTATTCAGATCAGACATATATGTAGAAAGGGGAAAATGATTAAACTTAATAAGTATGGCTTAATATTTAAAGCACATTACCCAGAAAAGCAGCATTCCTATTTTTGTATTCCTATACAAATAATGTCTTGTAAACAAAAATATGTATTGTTGTAATGGGATAATCAGAATCAGTCACTTTAAATAGATTTTTAAATGATTTTTAATATATAGAGGTTTTGCCAGAAATTTTAATCTTAATATTTATGACCTGTCAGCAATGAAAAACTATAGACAATCGCTTGATTTAAAATGTTTTCACACAGTTTGAAAGGCAGTTTATAATAAAGCAATAAGGCATGATAAGGCGTGCATTATTATGAATAAATCAGGGAAAGATGTTTTACCAAGCATGATGTATAGCAGAGTACAGTTACACCTCCCTCATGTGATTTATTCACAATAATGCACAATCTCAAATGCCTTATTGCTTTTAAACAACAGTTACAAACACACTATAATAAAAAAAGGTTTTATTCATAAATGTGTTTATTAAAATCTAAGTCATTGTGACGTAATCTAGTCTGGTTTTTAAAGTGAACACTAATTGCTGAAACAGGTTTAAGGTTTCCCTAACGATAATACTGCCATCTAGAGGCCAAATTACATAACGTAGTTAATAAAAAACATCGGGAAAATAATGTATATCAGGCATTGATATGAATGTGAAGCAGTCAAAGGTGTGTATTATTGTCAATAAATGTCATGGCTGGACAAACAGCTCAACCAATCAGATTTAAAGACCAGAAAAACCTGTTTTATAATAGTAACTATTTGTTGTATAACCATATGAGTAAAAGGTAGCTTATATATACATTCAACGCAAAGATTGCGGCAACCCCTGTTGCCTGTTGACCTTGTTTGAACGAAATTATGACGAACATTCTTGCATTTGGCAGATGCCATGACAGTGCCACTGTTTCAACTTTAAAATATGGTGGAATAACAGTTTAAGCAAAATTTGGAATGGTCATTGTATAAGTCACTTATTGTTATATGCAATACAGTTTAAACATTAAACATTCAACACAATGTTTTGCTGCTAAAATTTGGATAAAGTCCTTGAATACTTATCTGGCATCAGTATATTGAGCCACTGATCAAAAAAGTTTTAATGACAAATATATACAGCCATTAAAAATGGTAAAATCTGAAAGTTAACAAAATAACTTTTTAGCCAGAAAATAAACAAACATCAGTTTACTGTGGGTTTTAAACAAATGTATACTAGCACTTCACTGGCACTCTGAGTGACTGTTCTACCATAACATACTCAAGAAGGCAGAAAAAATGATTCAATTAATGAGGGAAAATGAAAGAGAGGACAAAGGGTTACAGAAAGATATGTAATTTAGCACTCAGAACTATTGGATACATGAGAGAAGTAGGGAGAAACTTGAAATTTGAGCAGACAGTGAAGAGACTCATAAAGAGCAATTTAGGGCTTAGCGATCACCAAAAGGAACAAAGGGAACAGGGTATGGAAAACCTTTTTGAGAACTTAATGTCCTTCTTGCTGTTTTGTTACCCGCCAGTGAGACAAAAATCACTATAAATAAGATTTATTCTCCCTCTAGTGGCAACAAACAGAAGCCCCTACCCAGGCTGGGTAATAGCAATTTTTGGGGTGTCAATAGCACTTAACATTTTCCATTGTGATTTAAAAGTGAAAAGATTAAAATTATAACGCCAAAATGGGAAAATCTGTACAATACATTTCCTTTGACTCTAAGTGGATTAGAGTGAAAAGAACAAATCAGATCAGACCCGATTGTCATTTTTAAAGCTTTTACAGTGTTACAGTACCCAAGAGTTTCGAATAGCATATGTCTTTGTTGAAAGGAACCTAACAGCACACAAGTATAAGTTTAAAATCAGTCGCAGGTGGCTTGACCGCGAATTAGTAAAGCATGGACAACCTGACTTTAGTACAGAGTTGATTATTACTATAAATGTGATAAAGACATAATGATAATGCTGGGCATTAATCATACATTGTGCTACAGACTACTAACAAGAAGGCACTGTGTCCAAACTTTTGACTGGTACTGTAGAAAACATACCGTTTTATCCAGCAAATCATAATCAGTATCTGTTACAGTTTTTTATGAATGTTTACTGAAAGTTTATGTTTCCACAGCTTTCCTGTCCAGCGTTATTTTAAGGCTTTATATGATCACTACACCTTTTACCACATACAAAGGTATGTAGCAGACCTTTTGTAGATCCTTTGTACATTTTGCCAAAAACTACAGATAAAGTATGTGTAAAATCAGCAAATGTAAGTTAACGGCATTATTATTGTATTGTTTTCCATTTCCATTTCCATCATTTTAAGGAAACTTTCATCCAAAGCATTTGACTGTCCACATACTTATGATACCAAGATATTACACTGTATATTTACATTCTAAAAACTAATTAGCTTTTTAAATGTTTCGTTTTGCCCTAAGCACAGTGCATCGTATGCCATACCCTTGACCTCCTTAACTGATCTTGAAATTCATAAGACTGCTTAACACACAAGGTCTAGAAAACAGTGAATGACAACAAGTCGTAAAATGAAATGTTTGCTGTGGTTACTGTGCTTCCATGAAATTCCAACACGTGCAAGCAACATATGTTAAACATGTGATATAGTGTTATAGGTAAAGTTGTACAGGAATAAAAACAGGAATTAATCTTTATTATTATTTATTTGAAAAATCCAGTATGTTTACCACTTACTTAAAAACAAGAGGGCATAAAAACATACGTCTAGCTTTTTAATACAATGAACATTTGGTAGTTTATCTTGTTAAACCAGCATGTGCTGGAGCTGTGTAAGCAGGTTTTCTACAATATGCCTACCTTTAGTGACCCCCATGTGGCCCTTTCATTGGTTTAAAGACTCTGCAAACAGTGGGTGTCTACGTAACACCTCTGACATGTCGCATGGATCACAGGGGAAGATATGAGGGGAACACACAATCAGGAGGTTCAAGGGTTCATGCTTTCTATGTTTACTGTATTTTTTGTAATTACAAACAAACACCTGCACCCTATCATATAAAGTAGCAGAAGCACAACATATCGCGTTTATTTCAGAAAATGCTTATAAATGCATTCCACCATCAACACAACAGTCTTCCATATGTGAATGGATCTACTGAAAATGTAAATTAGATAACTCATAAGCTGACTAATTTCAGCAGTAAACATGTAAATAAAAAGGAACAGCATAACTATAACTAAATAAATGTTACTGTGGGATTTTTTTAAATTGGGGTATGTTTTTAACTTGTTAGCCAGATGTTAAGCAGTATAGTGCCTTCACTACATATGCCATATTAATATTTATTCACAGATTGGGTGGTACTACACTAGACGGGTAACTGGGCTGCAGAGCAGACACACAATAATTATTTGTTATTTTGTTATTTGAATTTAGATATTTTTTGTAGAAAATAGACACGTCAAGGTCATGCAAGCACTACACAGACTTTTTTTGCCCAACCTTGGAAAAAAAACCCATGACCACTGTGCTGTGGTGTAAGAACATTAACCACTATGCCTTTAACATTTACACTACATTTACATTGTAATTTAGACTTACAAACAAGCCAACCCTGTCATCTTAACACAATATATATGAATGTAAAACCTTTAACCTAACATGCCTAACCTCATTTTACCTAAAAAATTCTTAAACAGACAGTTTAAAGGTTGTCATGGATGTGAAAAAAAATTACCTATAGGTTTCTTTAGTCTAGATCAACTAAACTAAACTCAACTAAATCTGCAGTTCATATACACAGCAAGAAAAAACATGCATAATCTGTGTAGGCATTTCAAACTAAGGTTAATTAAATCCCAAATTGCATTTTAATTATATTTAAAATAGTAATTAAGGAACTTAAAAAAAGGTTTAATTTTTTTCTTTTTATATATGTTTCCTGCAGCTCTGCAGTTAAAATCTATCCTTTAAGATTTAAAGACTGCATACATGATGCTTCCCACACAGACAGACAGCAACACAATCATTACCATAGAGGTAATTATTTTGTACATTAAATTGCAGCTTAATTGGATTTGTCTCTTAAAGTTAATATAAACCACAATTAAAATAAAAGCAGGAGATTTAGTTGGCTAATAAATGCCATGCCTCCGATATTAAAATTGAGATTTAGGAATACACTGTTTTGTTGTCAGAGCACATTAATCACATAAAAACTCTTTTTAAATGCCTTACTCCATGCTGATATTTACCATTCTGCCAAACCTTTATTCCAATGTCAGAGGTCAAAAAGGGTCCTATACTACAGTCATGGCCAAAAGTTTTGAGAATTATACAAATATTAATTTTTACAAATTCTACTGCTTCAGTTTTTATAATGGCAATTTGCATATACTCCAGAATGTTATAAAGAGTGATCAGCTTAACAGCAATTAATTGCAAAGTCAATATTTGTCTAGAAAATTTACTTTATCCCCGAAAACACATTTTAACTTCATTGCAGCCCTGCCTTAAAAGGACCAGCTAACATCGTTTCAGTGATTGCTCCATTAACACAGGTGTGGGTGTTGATGAGGACAGGGCTGGAGATCAATGATTGAATGATCTTACTTGTCATGATTAAGTAAGAATGACACCACTGGACACTTTAAAAGGAGGCTGGTGCCTGGCATCATTGTTTCTCTTCTGTTAACCATGGTTATCTCTAAAGAAACACGTGCAGTCATCATTGCACTGCACAAAAATGGCCTAACAGGGAAGAGTATCGCAGCTACAAATATTGCACCTCAGTCAACAATCTATCGCATCATCAAGAACTTCAAGGAGAGAGGTACCATTGTTACCAAAAAGGCTCCAGGGCGCCCAAGAAAGACCAGCAAGTGCCAGGACTGTCTCTTAAAAGTGTTTCAGCTGCGGGATCGGGCTACCAGCAGTGCAGAGCTTGCTCAGGAATGGCAGCAGGCAGGTGCATGCACTGTGAGGCGGAGACTCTTGGAGCAAGGCCTGGTCTCAAGGAGGGCAGCAAGGAAGCCACTTCTCTCCAGAAAAAAACATCAGGGACAGACTGATATTCTGCAAAAGGTACAGGGAGTGGACTGCTGAGGACTGGGGTAAAGTCATTTTCTCTGATAATTCCCCTTTTCGATTGTTTGGGACATCTGGAAAACAGCTTATTCGGAGAAGACGAGGTGAGCACTACCACCAGTCTTGTCTCATGCCAACTGTAAAGCATCCTGAAACCATTCATGTGTGGGGTTGCTTCTCAGCCAAGGGAATCGGCTCTCTCACAGTCTTGCCTAAAAACACAGCCATGAATAAAGAATGGGACCAGAATGTCCTCCCAGAGCAACTTCTCCCAACCATCCAAGAGCAGTTTGGTGATCAACAATGCCTTTTCCAGCATGATGGAGCACCTTGCCATAAAGCAAAGGTGATAACTACATGGCTCAGGGAATAAAACATAGAGATTTTGGGTCCATGGCCTGGAAACTCCCCAGATCTTAATCCCATTGAGAACTTGTGGTCAATCATCAAGAGACGGGTGGACAAAGTCTGCATTCTAGATACGATGAATTCCTGTTTAATGTGTATAGTGCATCAAGCTATCTTCAAATTCCAAATAAGTAAAAGGTGAAATTAAAAGAAAATATTATATGACCTAGTGTTGCAAACAGTTTCAACAGTAACAAATATAACAGGAAAAATTAAAAATCCTTAAAGTAATTGACCAAATGAGACATTTTAGTTTTCTTATAGTTTTATTTTTCGAATCTATTGCAACTTTTCTGAAATTGGAGGTTGTAAAAAAACATGTAAATAAAGTGGTAAGCACATTACCCCACTCTCCCTAATAAAAGCATGTTCATATATAGTTTTATTTGAATCAAAATTTATTAAAAAATATTAGTAAAATGTAAGTAGATTTAACTTAACTTAAGTAAATTCTAAACACTATTTTAAAAAACTAAACTAAAGACAAAACTGTATTTAACCAGTGCAAATAAAAAAACATGTATAATTGAACTAAAATACATAAAAATATTTTAACAACAACAACAAAAAGTAATTAACAAAATGTAAAATGTTGTAAAAAAGCTAATAAAATTATTAACTAAATTTTTACATACACTGCAATTTAGGTATATAGGTTGAAATTACATTATTTGAGGAAAAGTATTGCTTTAGGCTAGTCCTAGGCCCTGAAAACTACAGGCATCTGGATGCTTGTTAGTGTTGGGGGTTTCTCCATCAGACAGGGTTTATCAGTGCTCATCTGCAGGCTGTGGCTGCTGTGCTGCTGTGTGTAATAGGATTACGAAGACTGTTTCTTTAATGAAGCAGGAATGAGTGGACTGAAGTTGACTGATGATTTGGCTGCTCATGTGAGGTAGTGCCCAGACACAGTGATTACTAACCCTGAGGTATTGCTATTTTCGCTCCTTATAGACACACAGCTCTGATATTAACCGGGATAATATAGCATGAAAACCAGTGAAGGCTGTGATGGAGTACAAATGGATACAGTAGACTGGTCTCGGTGTGAAATGTGAGGCGAGGGCCGTGATTATTTTTAGGCAGGCAGTATAAATGAAGAGAGTGGAGCTAATTCAGGATACTACACACTGGCACACTTCCAGTACTGACAAAAACCTGCATGGCCAATAATCCTTCACAGCTTGTCTGGAGAGACACAGTAAGATCAATTGTATGTGTGTGTCTCGGTGTGTGTGTGTGCGCTATCTATACGGTTTCAGTGCCATTACAGGCTCTTTCTTTATTAAGAATATATGTAGATAAGGAAACCTTCCAATGTGCATTTCTGCTTAAGTACTTAATTTTTACTGCCCTCTGGGGAACAGAGCAAATATGTCCAGGTAGATTAATTCCCTATTGCCTATGCATTTATAAAACTTCCCTCTATAAATACTAATTAAGTCGAAGTGTTGCTTGCCATGTCCATTTATTTGTCTTACTGCCCCTGTCAAAGCCACAGACTATACTCGATTTCTTTTTTTTTACTGCACCTTTGTGGCATTTTGGCATTTTGTGAAAGATAAAAGAAAAAATATATCATTTAACAATGATGTTTAAGAATTTTTTTTTAAATTCTATTACATTTTATGTTTATTACAAGTATATATCACAATATATATATATATATACATCCATTATCTTCCACTTCATCCTCTACTAGGGTTGCGAGGGGTTCCCCATGCCCATCCAGGACAGGGCACCAATCTATCGCTGGGCACACACTCACTCACACAGACACAAACACAAACACACTATTTATCGGACATTTTGGAGAATTCAATTTACCTTGATTCCATGTTTTTGGATTGTGGGAGGAAACCGGAGAACTCTGAGGAAACCCACGTGGACATGGGGAGAACATGGAAGCTCCACCCAGATTGGGATTCGAACCAAAAATCCTTAGCGCTGAGAGGCAAACGTGCTAACCACTAAGCCACCGTGCCGCCCTTCAGTATATATATTTTAATTATATTTTGATGTTAATTATATTTTGTCCAGAAATACTTTAATAATTCCACTTGGTCACTCTCTTTCATAGCATTTCCCCCTTTTGTGTAATTTCTTAATAAATAATTTAACCAATCACATTTTATCATTATTGGTTGCCAGGTTTTAAATATCTCCGCCTAGGCCTTTACTGATCTTTTTTTCACTTCGCCACATGAAAGCCTTATAGCAAGCGCATGTTATGTCAGTGTATTCAGGCCCCCTTATAGAATAGTACTTTTAATGAGTGGACATTTTCAGCCTATTTAAATTTATTATCCATCTATCCATTATCTTCCGCTTTATCCTATATTAGGGTCGCGTGGGGGGGGAGGGGGTCCTCATGCCCATCCAGGGGAGAACGTTTCGGGCGCTGGGCAGATACACCCAGGACAGGGTGCCAATCCTTCACTGGGCACACACTCTCTCACACAGACACACACACATACTGTACACACTCTATATGGGGGAATTTTGGAGAACTCAATTGACTTGATCCATGTTTTTGGACTGTGGGAGGAAACCGGAGAACCCGGAGGAAACCCACGCGGACACGGGGAGAACATGGAAACTCCACCCAGATGGGTAGAATCTCTATCGCTGAGAGGCGAACGTGCTAACCACTAAGCCACTATGCCTCCCTATTTAAATTTATTACAGAAATGTAATTAGATTTTTAGCAATAGCTTTGATGCCAATATAAAAGCATTTTGGAACTAATTAAACACTTTTAATTTATTAAAACACACGTGTTAGCTGTTGGTTTCTGCCGGTCGCTCGAAGTCCAGCAGCCCGTCGTCAGTCTTTGCAGCTTATAAAGGACACACATGTTTATCAGGTGGAGTCTGCAGCAGGTGCGGTAATTATCTCTAATCAAAGTCCATTGCCAAAGTCCATAGCTCCACTTTCTCCCCAGTGACACTGCACTACGTCACAACGAATTATCTGTCAGCAATGCAAGCATTTCTCCATAATAACATGTTTTTATAGCCATGAAATACTTATTGACAGTTGGATTAATTTAGACAGAGCATTACTGAAGGCCTTGCTGTGAAATGCATGCCCCCCCCCCCCCCCCCACACACACACACACACATATATACTGTGTGTATATTTTGTTAGGAAGTGCGCTGTTTAGGACCTTCATATGTTGTGTGTTTTCTCTTTTTGTGGTCCCTTGTTCCCCTTTTCTATTTTTGGCGTCCCCTGGTGACGCTTGGTGGTAGTGACCAGAGACACTGCTGTGTTCCCCAGCCAATGGGATGACTCCAGCACACCTGCAGCTCATCTTAGAAGCAATTAGACAGAGCTTAAAGGATGCTGCCTTCAGCCTGTCTGGTTGCTGTTTCATTTCAGCTTTTATCCTGCTAACATCCCCCTTGTGAACACGACTGCTATTATGGCCTGATGGTGCTACAACTGCGCATATTGTATCACTTACTTATCCTTTACTCTCTTTTCATGTCTGCTGCTGAGCCCTGAACATACAGTCATCCTCCAAGTACTGCGGACCTCAAGCCTTGAGCTTAGTCTTACCATGGTTGGACTGTTTCTTCTAGACACCTCTGTATCAAGAACCATTGCACCCAGTAGCACCACAGAGCACTAACCTTTCATTGTATTTTCAAATAAACTCATTAACTGAACTTTTTATCCAGGCTTTATCTCCTTGTGTGTACATCTGCACTTTGGCTCAAAGACATGAAGCTTGCCTCGATCCGACGCAACATATTTATTAACTGTGAATCTATTGTAAAAAGATACACTGTCTTACACACTTGCGTGTATCTTAAATTATAATATAAGACCAAGTTGATTTGTACTTCACATGCACAGCACGTTTAAGCTAAATAATACTTGTGCATTGGTACTACTATAAATGCACTACCTAGGCAGTACCTTCCTTCATTCAAAGAAAGAAACTCCTTTGCTCTCTTTTTAATGTTATATGGTCTTCGTTCTCATTTTTTTTCTCCCTCATTTATTTAGGCTTTCTTCCTTTGTCATTCCTCTTGCCGGTTTTCATTCTTTGTAACATTCTTTTTTCCATTGGCAGTCTCTGTTGCCCTCTTGTACTCCTCCTTCATACTGATACACTGCATGGAAAATGTTGGAAGTATTGGAACACCTACACAATACACCAACAGGGGCTTTTATGACACCCCACTCAAAATGATCACCCCAGAAACTATAACAGCTTCCACTATTCTGTGAATAGTGGCTTTCTATGACATTTTGGATTGTCTCTGTGGTCAATTTTGTCCTTCTACTTTCAAAGTACTTTCAAACGCAGTCGAACATGCCTTGTAAGCTGCGTGTGTGATATTTACATATTAATAGACAATTTAGAACACCTGTACTGGAGTTGGTTAATGCGTGTGTTTGCAAAAGCACACTGGCACTTGTACTCAAATATAGTATATAGAATGCAACAAGATATCAGTATAAATTTACCAATTACAACAAAAAGGAATTATACTTTCAAGAAAAGGAGGAAGTTGTAGGCTTATTGTTAAGAAACCAGCCTTGTGACCTGAATGTCTCCGATTTGTCTCCCAGTCGCACCAAGTTCTGAAGTGACCTTGGGCAAGGCACCTAAACCCAATTGCTTGCAAGACACTGTGTACAGGATTGCTCACTCAGTGTGTGTAAATGTGTGTTTCACTGCACAGATGGTTTAAATGTGGAGGACAATTTCCTCTGTGTAAGCACAGTAGGCAAAATAGATCACTTTATAAAAAGGTGTGATTTGCACTACAGAGACTAAGGGACATTATAATTCTTAAAAGGACCTTTTTAACTTTTACATGACAACCATATGTTAAATGTACAGCTACCTGTAAAAATGCACACTGCAGCATACAAAACTTAAAGGCATTGCACTTAAATGTCAGAATAAGGTTTAAGCCACTTACAGCTCTGAAATTCAGCTTACTGTTAAAAAAGTTTTTTTTTAAAAGAAAGGTGAAAAAACATGAACCCTGAAGGTACATCACTTCCTGTAAACCTACCCAGTGGGTAGTCCCTCTCTAATAAGCACCCAGTGCAAAAGTACTAAAATATTCCACGATGTGGCAGGTAAAGTTATCTTTATGATACTCTGCACTATAGAGTATGTACTTTCATATACACAGTTTATTCATTCACAATCAACTCAATTGAAAAATATAAGCAGAAAGAGCATCTTGATTTGTGGATCTAAAAATCAGTGTTGCCACAATGACAATTTTTGAGGGCATATGTTTACCCTTTAAATCTGGACTTAGTGAGGAAATTTAACTTAGTTTTTTCAATATTGACTGGACTCATCAATAAGCACTGGCACTTTATACTACAAAAACATACGCAATTGGTGTGTATGACCCAATTTATGTCTGTATTTGATCATGTATTGATTATCAGTCTGATCACCTGAGCCTCACATTAACAGGTCTAAAGGGGACCATAATGTACCCTGGGGTTACAGCCCAGAATATTGACAAGAACTGGAAACTGCTTTTTTGCAATAACTATAATGTAAATGAGACAAGAATATATGATCAGTAAAGGGATCAACATTATTTTTTATATATATATTTGAATATTGAAATATTTGATATGACCTGAAGAACAAAGGCAGGTTTGCAAAATGTAAAAACTCTGGACAATATCTACATTTCAAATGCATGTAATAATAATAATAATAATAATAATAATAATAATAATAATAATAATATATACTATAAAATGTATATACAATACAGCTAAATATTTTCTTGTCTTCAGACTTGGTGTTCATCATATGTCCAGAGCTGTGCAGTAACTAGTCCCACTGGGCTTCGAATTTTTACATTTGCATTACAGGTCATATGTGAGCTCTCTACACACATGCAGCAAATCCTTAGGTAGAACTTCAGACTAACATGGCTTCCAGCTAGCACTCATTACTAAATCATCTGACCTTAGCTCCCTACCTTTTAAAGCATAGCCCCAGGTCTTTGCTGTAACCTATACGCATATACAGTATGTTCGCACATGAACACAAGGGATTAGCTGTGCTCCTGCCCCTTGATTTTTGTTTACTGTATGAAGATAGATATAGAGTCAAGTGTTCTTTGACTTGTACCCTGTTGTAACCTAGAACCTAAAAAATAAGAATCAATGTGAGTGAAGAGAACTAACGTAAAGAAATGGAGGGTTGCATTCAGAATGGCTTAAATTAATAAACAAGTTATCTTAGGAGATATTTAATTATTGAGCAAGTGGTTAAAAAATATTTAACGCCATTTTCATTTTCTTGTTTTGTGTGTGTGTGTGTGTGTGTGTGTGTGTGTGTGTGTGTGTGTGTGTGTTTCTGTGTGTGTGTGTAAGCATTACTCCAAAGCATTTGGGAATCCTTATCCATCTGATAGTAGTAGCACAACAGGAGGCACACACAGGCCTTCATGCATTTCAAATCTGAGAGCAGACATGCAGTTTCCAGAGAAATGATCAACTATAAATTGCCATACAGCAAAAGTAATGTCTCTATACATTTCAGTATATGAAGAATCATAGTGCGCATAAAGCAGAATGTAAGAGGTTCAACGAAAACAGGCCAAATATGGAATAATGCCGGAAGGGGTAGAGAAAGAGTGAAGAGAGTAAGCCACGATACACAGTGAGCTATGATGGCAAACTGCCCACCCATCACCCACGTACCTCTTCATCCTCTCTCCCACACACACTCTGTTCCTGTGACGTCCACTCAAATCCCCCGCGCTTATCCGTAGGCGTCTGTTCCTCCATTCATCCACACGCCTCTGCCTCCTCTCTGTGTTGCTCCTTCCTCCTATCTAGCTCCCACTTCATTCACAACGAGCCCTTGTCTCAGAGGTGTGATCTGCTGGGTACTTTTTTAGGGCGAGAAAAAGGCAGGATGCTGAAAAGTAAAGCACATGGCACATGATAAACAGGCAGATATGTGGAAGTCTTTCCTGTATCTACAAATACAAATGTTATCCTCCTATCACATCCATTGTTAATAAGGAGCTAATACATGACAGATGCACTGTGCTGACAATGACAGTAATATTAATGACTATAAAAAAGCAGTCTGTCTAAAGCCTCAAAAAAGGAGGTGAACTTTTTTTGTATTCTGATATTTTATGTTTAAGAATATATAAAAATATATATCATTTTAACATCTAGGTTTTTCAAATTGAATAAAATCAACCTCGATGTACAACACATTTCATTTTACCATGTCATTATCTATTTAAGAAAAAAATATTCAGAATGTAAAAGTACACCTCTTGAATTAATAGCATGTGTAGTTACTTACAGCAGCAATAACTTTTGTATGACTTAGTTAGTCTGTTTTACTCTACTACGTATGATTACATATACTACACATGATTAGGATCTTTACATTGTTTGAATGGTGAATGGTTTTCAGTGTTACAGTGAGACTGCCATTGTGAAATTATGTTAGTGTGAGTCATACTTTATACAATCAAATCGATTCAAAAACACTCACAGTACATTATATTGGACAGATCTACCTTATTGGTTTAAATAGTAAATGTAAAATCAGAGACAGTATCTTATTAGTGTGCATCACCGCAGTTTACATTACTCATTAGCCCATTTATTCTTCATTGGTGCTCACGGCATGCTGCCTAAAGGATGGTGATATCATTTTTGGTTTGTGGATTATACTCAGTCCATCAGCATAACTCTCATCTCATTTTTGTAAAAAAAATCTAATATTAAAATGAATGAATAAAAAATGATTAAAATGATAAATTAAATTAAAATTCTGCATGAAAAATAGTTTACCAAAGTTTACCAAAGTTTTGGTTACTATGGTAGAGCCAATGAAGCTAATCACATTGAACAATATTTGAGTCATTCACACCATTATTATGTCCGTGTGGCACACTAAAAACTGGCATCTGCTTAGCTCTTTTACTCTTTTTGTGCACTGCAACAAGCATGCTTTCTAAATTACACAAGTACTATGATAAAATACAGTATAATATGTCAAATAAACAACAGTCTGCCTTATGCCATATCTATCTAAATATAGTTTAGTTTTAATGGCTTAAAAAAAGGAAAGTTCCATTTTTCTTTCTGTGATTTGTTATATCACAAATTCAGAATGGGTAATTCAGGAGTTGTAAAAGTTTTAATATAGGATAAAAAGGGAAGATAGGCCTTTATGGTGTCCTAATGTTACCCTAAGTGACGAAAAGTCAACTGATGTGCCAAGCCTAATTTGGCTGGTCCAGGATTAATTTTCCGTAGGCCACTACTAATCCTATCAAATCACACTTTCCTCTGAGATTTTTGTGCCTACATTACACAACATGCAAGCCTTCTGCACCATAACATTTTATAATGTTTATTTAATCCAAAACCATTTCCATTATCTAGACTACATAAACTTTCAATTTACAACAGCTACATTTTTATCTTACATTTAATGGAATTTTTTGATGTGTACATTGTGGATTTAATTGCCCCCTGAACAGATTGATTGTAAATTCTCGTTAACATTTAAACTTTATGAATTAGATTAATCTTAATCTGGCCTATAGAATGTGCAAGGGTCACAACACATCTTAGCAACTTTGAGTTTGATAAATAAGAGTTAATATAATCAAACTTTCTGGTTCTAGTCAAAACTGTAGCTGCTGCATTTTTAGCCAATTGGAGTGTAATAATTTATTACAATTAAATAGTAAATAGAAATTGTGTTATATTGGCAGTCCAATAGCTTAGCAGTTAGCACTGATCTGGGTCAAGTTTCCATGTTCTTCCCATGGGCTTCTTCCGGGTTCTCCAGCTCCCTCCCACAGTCCAATAAGATGGATTCAAGCCGCTCTAAATTGCCCCTACTTAGACTGTGCATGTGTCTGTGTAAGTGTGCCCAGTGATAGATTGGTGTCCTGTCCTGGGTGTATCTCACCCCCCCTACCCCCATAACCATAATGTAGGAACATAATAAATGAATCAAGTTAGTATTCTGGGCGGCACGGTGGCCTCTCAGCACTAGGGATTCCCGGTTTGAATCCCCATCTGGGGGGAGTTTCCATGTTCTCCCTGTGTCCACGTGGGTTTCCTCCGGGTTCTCCGGTTTCCTCCCACAGTCCAAAAACATGGATCAAGTCAATGGAGTTCTCCAAATTGCCCCATGTAGAGTGTGTTTGTGTGCGTGTCTGATTGTGTGCCCAGCGATAGATTGGCGCCCTGTCCTGGGTGTATCTGCCCAGTGCCCGAAACGTTCTTCCCTGGATAGGCATGGGGAACCCCCCCCCCAGTGACCCTAATATAGGATAAAGCAGAAGATAATGAATGAATGAAAGTTAGTATTCTAGATCCAACCGTAAAAAACTAATCTAAACTAAAGTCATATGGAGCTGTGCCTACTTCCGGTGCTTTCTGATAGCAGCAAGCAGCTAGGGTGTACGGGGGTACCCTTAGGGTCTAAGCACTTTTGTGTAGGGTGCACACACTCCATTAGGTAAACATCAGTGCCCAGTATCTTTAAACTCCATGCAAGGTACCTAAGATGTTACTATTACCATTATAACAATTTATAACCTTATATCGTATGTTATTAAATAAATAGATTTTTAACTAAAATAAGAGTAATGCACAGCTTTATCTAAGATTCTGATTCATGACTACAGTAATAAGCCACAGACAAAATTCTGAGAAACTGCCTTTAGTAGAAAATTGTGAGATAAAAAGCAATCAATAATTGATATAATGGTTAATTAAAATGGGCTCTGTGGGTTCTCATAGTGAACATTAGGGGGGAAAAAAACATAAAAGTAAATACAGAAAATATTGAACTCATGATCCAAAATATACAAGCTGTGAATTATGATAGGAGTAGTGTTATGGCCTAGGCTGTTAAAACAAGTTTACTAATCTTTATTGATGATGGTAGTCGCAGATGTTTCGCACATTTTAAATGCATCCAAATAATTTAGGAGAAATGTAACCATGCAGCAAGACAATGATTTAAGATAACCAAAGTAAACAACTTAAGTTTTTAGACTGACCAAGTCAATCACCAAATGAACATGCAGTATGAAAGTGCATCATAAATTAGGACATCAAAAAATGTGATCAAGTGGCAGAGGCTATGCAACAAAATTGATCATCTTTACATAAATATCCTAAAAGAAATTTGCAAACTCTAAACTTTATTATTATATCCATCAATCGAATTGAAACGTAAACATAATCAGTGTACGTGAACATATTGGAGAGGATTGTTTGTCTAGAAACTTTTGTTTGTCTAGAATGTCGTTCAGAACTTGGCACAGTAATGTTACCAAACATAAACAAGATTTGTTCTTTTCCATTGTTATTAAATCTCTATTTCTTTGTAATGCAATAGCCTTTGCTTTGTTTTTGCATGCTGCAGGGAGGTTGACTCATCCAGAACTGAAGAATTAGCAGTGAGGGTTACAATGTGTTCACTACTACTAAGTGAAATGAAGATTTTATGGTTTATGGGACATGTGGCTGTGTCGCCTTAATTAACATCAACACTGAGTTAAAATTATATATATGATTTAACAAATGAAAATAACAAAAATAATCAATATTTTAGGGAGAGACACTATAATATTATTTGTGTGTGTGTATTATTTGTGTGTGTGTGTGTGTGTGTGTGTGTGTGTGTGTGTGTGTGTGTGTGTGTGTGTGTGTGTATTTATTTAACTTATTTAGGCATCAAAAAACCTAAAAACTATTCCCTACTTGTTTGACAGTCCTCTGTTTGGCATAAACATGCTTTTTCCTATCAAATCATCAGAAGCATACCTTTATGATGACTCTTAAGGTTTGAGGTTATGATGACTCTTAAGGTTTGAGGTTGATTTTGCATTCCTAATTAGGTAACCAAAAAAAAACAGATATCACAAGTCACACTGCTAGAGCCAAGTATTTGTGTAAACAAACGTTTCTCAGCATGCAAAGATGTATTAGGTGTTTTTTGGCATTTGACCCAGTTCATAAAAAAATTATGTGGTTGTAATAAATTGTTTTAGGAAAACAACTTATTAAATTCCTATGTAAGATAAGTGACATTGACCTGCCCTAAAAGGTGTGCTTCAATTTTATGTCACATTGTCACATTTTTATAATAATTATAATATCATAAAATTATATATTTATATTTTAAAAAAATTATCACCTGTCATTTTTTGATCTTTCTCACTTTTTGAATTGCCCCATTGTTGGATTAATAGGGATATTATTATTATTATTATTATTATTATTATTATTATTATTATTATTATTAATAATAATAATAATAATAATAATATAAAAATCACCTGCTGCTGTTAGCTTAATGCATATTTTGGTTCATAACCACTAACCTTCAGGACCTTTAATAGGTTACACGAAAAAGTTCAAGTTTTTACAAAGCTGCAGTGTTAACAGGAATTAATATAACTGAGTACCTCTGAAACAGTCTGAGACATACTGTAATTAATATATTGCATACATGTGCAGCTAACAAGCAAAGATACTGCAAGTGGCAGTGCTTAAAACCTGTGCTGTTAGAAGATGCCATATGGGATGAAAATCCTTTCAGAGACAATGGTTTCTAGGCAGCTGGGCAACATGGTGATATCTCTGGTTGATCTGCAAAATCAGCCATGTATGCAAAGAGGCTCTGAATGAACAATGTGATAGGTAAGCATATTACCTATGGCTAATATGCTTACTTGGCAGCACTGTCAACATAAAAGTAGATGGGTGTATAGATTTCTTTCTAAATTATCTGCATTTCTGACACATAAAAGTAGAACCCAATGTGATTGTTATAGGGGCCAGTCTGTCTTAGAGCCTGTTGTACAGAGCGCTTAAAGTTTCTTTTCATATGAACAACGGTTGATCTAGTTTAATACATGCCTTAGCTTCTTTCCATACAGTTGAGGTGACTTAATGACTTAGCTGATATTATAATGTTGCCAAAAAAAACATTTGGACATTTTTTAAAATACACTTTATGCAGCCATTTTTTATTTATTATTATTATTATTATTATTATTATTATTATTATTATTATTATTAATAATAATAATAATAATAATAATAATAATAATACCATGGGTGGCACGGTGGCTTAGTGGTTAGCACGTTTGCCTCTCAGCGCTAGGGATTCCCGGTTCGAATCCCCATCTGGGTGGAGTTTCCATGTTCTCCCCATGTCTGCGTGGATTTTCTCCGGGTTCTCCGGTTTCCTCCCACAGTCCAAAAACATGGATCAAGTCAATTGAATTCTCAAAATTGCCCCATATAGAGTATGTCTGTGTGAGTGAGTGTGTGCCCAGCGATGGATTGGCGCCCTGTCCTGGGTCTATCTGCCCAGCGCCCGAGACGTTCTCCCCTGGATGGGCATGGGGAACCCCCCCGCGACCCTAGTAGAGGATAAAGCGGGAGAGCGGGAGATAATGAACGAATGAATAATACCATGATGTACAATACATAATTTTAATGATTTTTTTTTAACTGTAGTCTGTAATTTGACCACTAAATGGCCATAATATTTGTTTTCTATATGGATATGCACTTTACACTTAAAAGACTTTTTAATGACTTGGTATGGTAATGGTCCCTGGTTTTCATCAGTGAGAGCTCTTTTAAGTGGACTGACTATAAGGACCTACAGGACACTGCCTACTGGATGCTGTCTGCTGGATTCTGCCTCCAGGACGCTGCCTACAGGACACTGCCTATTGGACGCTGTCTGCTGCTTTCAGAATGCTATCTCCAGGATGCTGCCTACTGGACGCTGCTTTCAGGACGCTACCTATTGGACCCTGCCTACAGGATGCTGCCTACTAAGTGTTGGGTGCTGCCTCCAGGATGCTGTCTCCAGGACGCTGCCTACCGGACACTGCTTTTAGGAAGATACTTATTGGACCCTGCCTACAGGACCCTGCCTACATGACGCTGCCTACTGGATGCTGTCTACAGGACACTGCCTACATGACGCTGCCTACTGCACCCTGTCTATAGGATGCTGCCTCCAGGATGCTACCTACTGAACACTGTCTGGACACTTACAAGACGCTGCAAACTGGACCCTGCCTACTGGACCCTGCCTACAGGGCACTGCCTAGAAGATGCTGCCTACAGCACACTGCCTACTGGACTCTGGTGGCAGGGGAATTTCTGGTTGTAGGATTACTCAGTGTTACTAAAGTGTTTAGGAAATCTAACACTGCTGAGTCTTGTCCACTCATCATCTTGTCCAACATCAGAGCATTGCTAAATCATCTAAGAAATAATAGACTGATAACTGATAACAGTAGAACATGTGCTGGTAAAAAAAAGTCAAGACAGGACAGGCCAGTGCTAACAGGAACTTAACTATGAGCAGAAAAATCTAAAGGCAGTAAAATTTTGCTTACCTGAAATGCTTTAACAGAAACAGTTTAAATGCAAAAAGAACCAATTTACATGATAAAACAAACAAACAGAAGAGGCAGAAGCAACCAACATACAGGATGGCGAATGTCAAAGTAAGGGTTGAATATAAAAAAGTCAAAATAAATGTTTTGACAAAGAGGCAAAACCTTGAGCTCTCTGAAAATCTTACTGAATTTTATTGGCATTTTGAAATGCATTTGTTTTTTTGTTTTTTTGTAAGCTTTAAGACTTTTTTGAAGTAATGTTTGAAAATGGTGCAAATTAATAAAAACATCATTTCCAACAAAAAAAAGTATTCAAATTCAAAATGTCACTTTACAAAACAGAAAGCAGACAGTTGGTGTACCCAGAGAGAACTATTACATATGAGTTCAACAGTAAATGATCAGTACATATATTATCTAAAGCAGCACAGTAACTGTTCGAAGCAGCCTTGTTTTTATAACCATTACCAGAATATCAGCTCAAGAAGCATTACATAATAGCTTAAAGCCTGAGTCTTTCTAAGAAAACAAAAGATTTCTGCCTTTTGGCAACATGAATACGGTTACCTTTTTAAACAATACTGGAAATTAGTTTTCTTAGTAAAAGTAATCAGCTGAATGTATGCATGTCTTGTGTGTTTAGAAGAGAACTTGAGAGAATGAACATGAAGTTGTTTTCTGCATTCGGATATTTGGGCATTGCCAAAACTAGATTTGCTTGGAAGAAATAGGGCTTTTTTGGCACAAAGAAAGTGTTCCATTAGAGTGAGGAGCCATCTTTCAGCTTTGGAACAGCACACTTGTTCATGGCACACCATGCTTAAATGCCCCCACACAACCTGGCACCATACACTGCACATGAGTAATGAGTTTTTGAACCTATGGTCAGTGCTGTATTCTAAAAAGCAAGTGCGTAAGTAAGATTTTTGTACTTTAAAATTAAAGCACATATACTCCTTCGTTATTAAGCAAAGGTTTTTGTATTTTGACTGTTGCATTGTAATGCGCCATTTAGAGGCAAAATTACAGTCTTATCATGCATAACCTGCATTTTGCACACCTGCATTCATGTATTTTAAGTTTAAATAAAAAATTTAAAACAGTACTTTGATATTTTTTTTTATAAAACTTCTGTCAATATAAGGTAAAAAAAAAAAAAAAAAAACTTTAACACAGGACATATTTAATCTGTAAAAATGACATTTATGACTGAACAAGTACAGACATTTTAAAAAATGGCATTTATGACTTTTATAAGGTTATTCCATATTCTAGATGCTTAACACCACTGTAATAAAAAATCAGAACCTCATAAACTTAAGAAACTGCAAATAGTATCCTGATGTTTTCTTTTTATGTGCTGTTTGTTACTGGAACTGTTCTTTTTCCCAGGCCAATGTTTCCATTTCATATCTGGCATGAATGCACTATAAAACACAATTTCATAATTGTTCCTAGAAGCTCCATTTGGTCCTACCTCTATTTGTTTGGTTAAAAACAAAACCTGTCAGGTGCAGTCTATGTATTTATGGTTTCAGATAAAGTTTATATTAAGCAAAGTAAATAAAGTATAAATATTTTAAAGCTTCAAATTAGGCTGTGTCAGGCTGATTTGATTTAGATTTGCTTTGAATAGTGGCTCATTTGAAAATATGGCTCACTACATGCCCTGCAAGTGATGTAAGTGCTAATGCTCTTCCTAAATCACGAAACAAAAAGCTACTTATTCACAACAAATTGTAACTTGTAAAATAGCCAAAGCAAATTGCTACTTAATCTGTTGAGCTCTAAGGGGGGTGTCATTGTGTTTGTTAGAGTCGTCCGTTCTTCCCCGGAGGAGGGCGGCTAACGCGGAGTTGCTGCGTTCAACCGCTCGCGCCTAGTGAGCGCTCCCGGGTACCGACCACGCGGGGAATATAGCGTGCATGGGTCCGAGGAACGCTCCCACGAGTACGGCCCACGCGGAGAACATGCGCAGCGCCGCACTGTGGTTGTACGCGGAAGGAGAGTCCAAACACCGGGATAAAAACCAAAATGTATAATTTAATAAAAATTGGTGTAGGGACACCAACGAAAAGGGGGAACAAACAAACAACTTAACAACGGGTATGAAAACCACAAAACAAAGACGTGCGCCGAAGGGAAGGAAAACTCAGAATAAATACAAAAGGAACTAAACACGTGAACAAAACAAACCAATCACCCAACTGAAACAATTAAGGAGGAAACGAGGGACAGGTGCCACAGGCACCTGTGACAGTGTTATTAAAATGTTTGTATTTTAAAATGTTTAAAATATTTGAATTAATGGTTGTATTTTGTATGTAAATTATGAAAAAAAAACATAAAAACATTGTGATATATATTTTTTTATTTAGCAGTAGATATCAGTATGTGGCAATATTACCACAGGAAAATATGTTAATCAGTTTATTTATTAAGTCCATGACCTAAAGTATACCATAGTAGAAGAAAATGCCACAAAAACATTTTTTTAGGAAAACTGGGCAGACACCCAATGATCACTTCAAACCCAAAGTGTACCAAAAATATTCTTTACAATAAAAAATGTATCTGGCTACAAAATACTAAAAATACTACTTATTTTTATACAGAAGGGTATGAGCAAATAATGCAGCCTACAATCAGATTCTCTGATGATTTTAGAACTCCCTAAAGTTTCAGCTCATTATTAATGGTTTTCTTGTTGCATAGCATAGCTTTTGGTTGTGTTACATGATACAGTTCTGGACTCTGTTAAGTCAGAATGATCAGCCTCTAGTACTCCAGAGCTCATGTACTCATGTCCATCACAGCAGAACGACAGTTTTCTAAACAATACAATTTGAGGAAATTATGTTCATACACATTCAAATCTGTACAGTTTTATTGTCTTACAATGTTCATGCTACCTGGCTGCTTAAGAAGGATAAGTCCCTTACTACGCCTTACTCACTGAGTTTCTTGCCTTTAAAACAAAATGAATATCATTTCCAACTTTTTCAGTTTTCATGCTTGCTCTTTGGGGCTTGAGACTTAGAACTCTCTAAAGCTGATTTGAGACAATGTACAATGTACTGTACTATTGCACAGGTAAAAAAAGAAAGAAAAAAAAGGAAAGAAACTCGTAGATGCTGAAAGATTTAAATTCTTTGCACTGAGAGAAAATGTTTTGAAACCGACTGATATTATCTCAGTATCTGGTACAAAGCTGTCAACTACAACCCATCCTTGTGTGCAAAGACTTTTGGACCTTTATTTCATGTGTTCATTTCATGTGACCTTTCCTCTGTCTTATCTATTAGTGTTTTATTAGGGCGACATGGTGGCTTAGAGATTAGCACATGTGCCTCTCAGCACTGGGGATCCAGGTTCAAATCCCAATATGGGTGGAGTTTTCATGTTCTCCCCGTGTATGTGTGGATTTCCTCCAGTTTCACAAATTTCCTCCCACAGTCCAAAAACATGGATTTAAGATAAATTGAATGCTCCACATTTCCCCATATGTGTGTGCGTGTGTGTGTGTGTATCCATGTGAGTGAGTGTGCCCAGTGATAGATTGGCATCCTGTCCTGGGTCTGCTCATTACCCGAAATGTTCTCCCCTGGATGGGCATGGAGAACTCCCCCCCTCCACACACACACGACCCTAGAAGAGGAATATGTGGAAGATAATGAATTAATTAAGAAAATTAATTAATTAATCAAAATGAATTAAATTTGTGCCATTTTTGATTAAATAAATATTCACATGAATTAACAAAGTTTAAATGTAAATGTAAATTAGTAAGCACCTTAATTATTTGGGAAAATAGGTTTGTTTAAAACCAACTACACTGTCAGAAAGTACACAAGTAGTCAATTTCTGTTCTGCCAGGTAGTATTTAAAGTAATGTACCCCTAAAGTTAATTATTCAATCTAAAGTTAAATAAATAAATATGTAAATAAAATGACCATAGTGATAAGCATTATACCCCTTTGAGGTTCGAGAATGCACCTTCTGTTTTTGTTTGTGGCAAGTAGTACCTCAGAACTGTATTTACCTACAGTAATTAAATGTATGTACATAATTTTCAGCTATGACATTATAAAAACAATTATAATTTTAAAAACTGACTCCATTTCTGGATATTCTCCCTCTTACCTTAATGCTATCTTTTCTAAATACATTCTGGTTCGTTCACTTCGCTCCAGTGATGATTGTCGCCTGGTGATTCCACCTCACTGAGGAGCTAATTCTCACTCCTTGGTGTTCACCACTGCAAAATGGTGGAACGATCTTCCCAACCCTGTCCGTAAGGCAGAGAGTCACTAGGCATTTTTAAGAAACTACCAAATACACATCTTTTTAAAAAAAACCTAGCGATCAGGTTTGATAATTCTACAGTATAGCAGGTTTTTTTTTTGCCATAACTACTGACTTGTGATGTTCTCATTTGTAAGTCGCTTTGGATAAAAGCGTCTGCTAAATGATTAAATGTAAATGTAAAAAAATGGTACATTATTATGAAATTTTTAAATAGAAATCTACTTTAATCTCTGTCGTAATTGACTTACTGTTATTTAGGCATAAGTAAAACTGTCAGAGCAGAAGAGAATCACAAGTAATTCATAATTTAACATTCACATATTTTTCAGTGAGCTTTTTTTAAAAATCATTTTAGCAGCTTCAGCATGTGAAGGTTATGTAGAAATACAGAAAACAAAAAAAAACTTTCAAATAGACCTTACATCATTGTGATCATTATATGATTAGATTCCATGAAATGGAAATTGTTTCCAAGTAACCCTGAAAGATCCATTCACAAATGTTTACCCAAGATACTATAATTCCATCATGTGACCATACTCATTCAGTTTATTGGCTGACACATATGTTTGTCTAACTGATATCTTGGAATGTTAACTTTGTGGATTACAGCAAGAAGCTTTGTAACAGGTGTTGTTTTCAAGTTAAGTTTTTAGGGGTTGTTGTTGCAGTCAGTATATGTTGTTGAAGCTGGTCTATACAAGCTAAGTAAAGCATTGCATTTATTGCTTCACCTCGCCTCACACTGGATGAAAACAATAATAACACAAGAGTAAACAGAGGAGCATTTTAATAATTCTGCAGTAAATACTGTATATACCGAGGTGTAAGTTGTGGGCAGTTTAATAGTAAGTACTGCTCATGTTAATGCTCATGTTCACATTGAGGGCATTTTATTACAAGACAGGGTTTTTTTATTGTTTTAAGTGCTTATTATCTGTCAATACAATCAATCAATACCATCATTAATCATCCATCCATCCATTATCTTCCACTTTATCCTGTACGAGGGTCGCGCGCCTTTATCCTGTACGAGGGGGGGGGGGGGGGATTCCCCATGCCCATTCGGGGAGAACGTTTCGGGCACAGGGCAGATACACCCAGGACAGGGCATCAATCTATCGCTGGCACACTTACTCACACAGACACTCAAACACACTCTATATGGGGCACTTTGGAGAATTTAATTTGGACTGTGGGAGGAAACGGGACAACCTGGAGGAAACCCACGCGGACATGGGGAGAACATGGAAACTCCACTATGATTGGGATTCGTACCAGGAATCCCCAGCACTGAGAGGCAAACGTGCTAACCACTAAGCCACCGTGCCTAACAAAATGTTAATAGTATAAAATGATTCAAACATGTCTTTATCAGCAATCTATATCACCTAGGTTATAAAGTTGTGTTTACACATGTAGTGATAAATTGATAAAGTGATAAATAAATGTAATTCTTCAGAATGAACAAACATTTTAAAAGCAGTGTCACTAAGATAAGGATGTTGAGTGAACAGATGCTCATAAAATATTAACTCACAAGTAAAATAAGGTCACTTTCTATAAATGTATTTGGAGCATGTAGGACTATGACATAAATTAAATAAATAAAAGCACAAGAAAACATATTTTTTTAAATCTTGTTCTGAACATATGGCAGTCTATGTGAAATGTTTCATGTTTCAGTACCAGCAGATAATATATATATTGTTTGCTGGTACTGAAACATGAAACATTTGAACATTACATTTGATGCAAAATTTGATAAAAGGATTTATAAGTCAACTTGTTTCTGTAGATTCTTCAACACCACACCAAAAGATGTAAATTCTTAGTGTAGTAATTAAATACACTTTTGCACAACAAGTTTGTTCATATTAATTAATTTTATTCAGTAACATGTTGTTGCTATATATTTCACAAATAGACTCAATGTGGCGCTGGAATGATGCTGTTCCGGGGCGCCATCTCAACTATGTAGAGTCTGCAGTATCTGCCTCTTTCAGTTATGCTGCTCTAGTCATTGATGCCGGAGTCACATGCTGCACTGTGTCAATTAAATACTTATTAATTAAATGCCGTGCTTTATTATTAGCTCTAACTCCCTTCCTTTGTCTGTTTCTTTTGAGGTGTCCCCCGGCTTCCTGGAGATCCATGGCTCTGCTTACGAATACTGTATGGATCCTGACAAGGCGGTCCTGCAGGACGCCCCCTAATGGACTCACATATAGTTTTCTAGTTGTTAGTTTTTCCATTTGTTTAGTATCTGGACATGGCTGTTCTACACTGTTGTTGCTGCCCGGCCGCTCAAGGAGGATGAGTCTTGGTCCTCCCAAGGTTTCTTCCTTAAATAACAACATAAAAGGGAGTTTTTTCTTGCCACTGTCGCTTCGGCTTGCTCTTTGGGGGTTTAAAGGCTTTTCATTCTGTAAAGCTGCTTTGTGACAATGTACTGTTGTAAAAAGCGCTATATAAATAAATTACTTGACTTGACTTGACTTGACTCAATGAAGCTATTAAATCTTAATCAAAGTATATTTCAGTATTTGGAGTATTTAAGGGAAAACACAGGAAGTTGCAATGTTTGCAACAGCACCTCAATGCATTGACATGTTATCAAAAACACTAAAGTTCAATCTGACCGTCAGGAAGGTGATTTAGGTGACTGAATAACATCACTGTTGGTGATAGACAGGATCCTCAGAGTATTTTAAAAACTCCTAATCATTAAGGGGTTTTGATACACAACCTCTGGGTTTTGCAGAAGAGAATTGCCAGACAGATTTAAGCTGACAGATAAACATTAGTAACACAGATAACCACTCATCACACTCTACAACAGTAGACACTTGCCACATGAGGTACCACGTCTGTCAGCTATAAATAGAGATTTAAATTTTAAATTCACGGGTGGCACGGTGGCTTAGTGGTTAGCACGTTCGCCTCTCAGCGCTAGAGATTCCCGGTTCAAATCCCCATCTGGGTGGAGTTTCCATGTTCTCCCTGTGTCCGCGTGGGTTTCCTCCGGGAAGATAATGAATGAATGAATGAAAAAGTTTTAAATTCAGATAATTTTACCATAATTAAACAACAGACGAAAAGATTAATTTGCCTGGTTTATTGAGCTTTTTACTACATTCGGATGGCTCCATCATTGCTTGAGTTTTTGCCTCTCAATATCAATATTAATTGTAATAATTTAAATTTAATTTAAACAGCACAGTACAGTAAGACTTTTTTTTTTTTAATTAGGCTACGTAGTATAACATTCCATGTCCCAAAACTGAAATCCTTTTAAACAGGTTTCTTAAACATGATTATGAGTTTACTCAGGGTAGAAATTATCTTTACATACAGGCCCTAGATCAGATCTAGATCTCTACTTCTGGTATTCCAGACTGATGTGCAACACAAATAATTACCACCTAAATTATTGAATAACAGTGGCATGGTGGCTAGCACGTTTACCTCTTAGCACTGGGGATTCCCGGTTCAAATCCCAATTTGTGTGGAGTTTCCATGTTCTCCCTGTGTCCCTGTGAGTTTCCTTGAGGTTCTCCAGTTTCCTTCCACAGTCCAAAAACACAGATCAAGGTAAATTGATTGCTCCAAATTGCCCAAATTTCTCCAAAGAGTGTGTTTGTATGTGTGTCCATATGAGTGAGTGTGTGCCCAGCCATAGATTGGCGCCCTCTCCTGGGTATATCTGCCCAGCACCCGAAATGTTCTCCCCTGGTGTCATCTACACACCAAACTGACCCAACTCAGCGTGCCATCCTCAACCTGCCAGTGGATCACAAAATATCTCACTGGTAGAAAGCAGCAGGTGCGGTTTGGAACGATCACCTCAGAAACCAGGACCATCAGGACAGGAGCCTCAATGCTCTTGCCACTGCTCTTCTCGCTATACGCAAACAAGTGTAGCTCCAGGGACACTTCAGTCAAGATCCCAAAGTTTCAAGACAGCTTAACAGTCATTGGACTCATCCGAGACAGTGACCAGTCTGTTTACAGGAGAATTGTTGAACAGGTGTTTCTCTGGAGCAACCACAACAACCTGGAGCTTAACACCGAAAAAACAGAACTGTGATGGAGATGGACTTTTATAAGTTCCTTGGCACAACAATTACCAGGGACCTGGTAATGAGACTGCCACATCAGTACCATAAAAAGAGGCTGTACTTCCTGCGGCAGCTGAGGAAGTTCGACGTGCTCATGGTGCAATTCAATGCAATGATTTTTTCTAGGACCTTGAAGAATCTATGCCACAAATAATGAATGCAGTCTTGAAGACAGAAAGGGGTCTACAAACAAGGTGTAACTAATAAAGTGGCCAGTAAGTACATGTATATGGTGAATGTGGAGTGTGCAGTATGAGTATTTGATGTACACATGGTAGCACTACAGAGGATGCAAGTATCCTGCATTTGCAAACCAGCATCCATAGACGTACTAACATAGTAATATAAAATCAATACTGAGAATGCCATATAATATTAATCCCATCTCTGATGCTGCATTCAAAAGACATGAATGGAACATGATAAAAGTATTTGAAAAGACATTATTGCAGTACCTTTACCAGTCACTTGACTTATTTACAAAAAAAAGACAAAACCTTTGAGACAAGAAAACAGGTTCTTTAAAACGTTAAACCAAAAATCAGGGACAATAAATAAAATAAGAATAGTTCTGTATAATGGTTGATAGAATGTCTTATCTGAATAGCAAAATCCTGGAGCAGTAACCAGCACCAGTGAATAGGCAGTGTTTTAAATTTGGCTAGCTATAGTAGCTCGTTGGAAAGTACTGAGAGGTGGAACAGATGCTGCTTATGTGGTTGCAGATTCCAGATTTTGTGCCAGTCCTAACATTGCCAGATCATACCCTTGGCCTGAAGGTGGTTAGTATTGGCAGTTTGTTAGAAGGTGCGGAGGGATGGAGCAGATGCTGGCTATGTGAGGGAAAATTCCAAGCTTTTCACAAGTTAATTGTTTTCATCTGTTTATTTTACCAGGATTGTGGTGAATCTTAGTCTGCACCTATTCCAGAATGTCAGGCACGAACCTGAATGCTACATTTATTTAGTCCTTGGTTAATAAACCCACAGATATTATGTTTATTGTGGATTGAGGCATGACAAACTACAAATAGTTTTCATAGGTTTTTAGAACAACACTAAACTCACTGAAGTGTTTCATTTATTATTACTATTATTATCCATCCATTATCTTCCACTTTATCCTCTATTAGGGTCGCGGAGGGTTCCATATGCTCATCTAGGGGAGAAAGTTTCGGGCACTGGGCAGATAAACCCAGGACAAGGCAACAATCTATTGCTGGGCACACTCACTCACACAGACTCACTCATACAAACACACACTATATGGGGCAATTTAGAGCATTTAACTTACCTTGAATCCATGTTTTTAAACTGTGGGAGGAAACCAGAGAACCCAGATTAAACCTACTCAGACATGGGGAGGACATGGAAACTCCAGCTATATTGTGATGTGAACCTTGATCCCCAGTGCTTAGAACGTGCTAACCACTAAGCCATTGTGCCGTCCTATTATTATTATTCATCCATCCATTATCTTCCTCTTTATACTATATTAGGGTTTCGGGGGGGGTGGGGGGTTCCCCATGCCCATCCAGAGAAGAAGGTTTTGTGCGCTGGCAGATACACCCAGGACAGGGCGCCAATCTATCGCTGGGCATATTATTATTATTATTATTATTATTATTATTATTATTATTATTATTATTATTATTATTATTATTATTTGGCTTAGTGTTCAGTATGTTTACCTCTCAGTGTTATGGATCCAGGTTCATCTCCCGATCTGGTTTTTATGTTTTCCTTTCTATGTGTCCGTGTTGGCTTCCTCTGGGTTCTCCAGTTTTCTCCAACAGTCTGAAAACATGGATTTTATGTAAATCAAATGTTCTAAATTCCTCCATATTGTGTGTGTGTGTGTGTGTGTGTGTGTGTGTGTGTGTGTGTGTGTGTGTGTGTGTGTTCTACTACTGCACTTTATATAAATAATATATATACATTTCAATGGGCCTGTATTTGTACTCTGCACAATGAAAATTAAGTTGAATCTGATCTAATCTAATCTTATGTGTGTGCCCAGTGATAGATTGGCTCCCTGTCCTGGGTGTATCTGCCCAGCGCCCGAAACGTTCTCCCCTGGATGGGCATGGGGAACATCATGGGGGATTAAGCTAAAGATGATGGATGAATGAAACATTATCATTAATACAATCTTCCACCTTCACTCAGTGGAGTAGGGCGACTCGTTTTTACCAAAGTTATTCTTTAGTAAACAGAGACCTCTGGCGGTAAAATGAGAAATTCCGCATACGGGTGTTAAATTCTCTCACATGTTTTTAACCACACCTATTTTATCTCGAAGGAAAATTATTGGGTCATCATTCTGAATTAACAGATCACAAAGAAAACATTTCAGACATTTTTTTCAAAATGACACCTCCTAGAGTCAAAGATCTGAAATGTGACTGATATGTCACATCAGGCGTTAAAGGTAAATTTTGTCCTCAATATAAAATGAATTTGCTTGACAGCCTTTTCTTGCTTTGTAACACGTGTCTTTTTATTATCATTTCCCAACAGTGTGTTAAAAACATTATTTAGCTCTTGGATTTAACAGAAAAAAATCCTCATTAGTTATGCTTTACAACATTAAAATTTGTGCACAGCTCAGAGGTTTTCTTCAGAAAAACCTGGAACTGAAATAGTGGCCAATAAACTTCCTTTGGTCAAAACCAAAGTGCATTAAAAACACAAACACATGAATAGTTTTTTTTTGTCAGCTGCATCTTGTTTGCACTGTTATTAGAACCACTTATGGCAGTTTAGCCAAGGCTAAATGGTAACAATTGAAACAATTTCTTTCCTCTGTAAAGCAAAGACGTATATCACATATTTCCACAAAGCGTTCCTCTCAGCGCTAGGGATTCCCGGTTCGAATCCCCATCTGGGTGGAGTTTCCATGTTCTCCCTGTGTCTGCGTGGGTTTCCTACGGGTTCTCCGGTTTCCTCCCACAGTCCAAAAACATGGATCAAGTCAATTGAATTCTCAAAATCTGCCTCATATAGAGTGTGTCTGTGTGAGTGAGTGTGTGCCCAGCGATGGATTGGCACCCTGTCCTGGGTCAATCTGGCCAGCGCCTGAGACGTTCTCCCCTGGATGGGCATGGGGAACCCCACCGCGACACTAATAGAGGATAAAGCGGGAGATAATGAATGAATGAGTTTGCAGTGGCCATTCTTGACACAGCTCACAGGCCATTGTGAAACCTGGTCCAAGCGACCTGGTCTTCAGGAACTCCAACTCTGTTTGGTGGTGGAGGTGGAGATATGGCTTCGAGTGAGGGTCGACCCCTTTGTGAGCCCAAAAGAATTAAGCTTGATGCCACCTTTGCCTGGAAGTTCCTTTGTTTTATTGGCTTGTTGACTTAAAGTAGTTTACAGTCACAATGGTAGAGCAGCCATGCATTTACTATGAACAGCATTATAGTCTGCCAAAACAGGTACAGGTACCACCTCCGTGACCTCATGTGGTACTTATGTCTCCCCTCTCATGTATGTGTTGTACTCCTTCACAATTTGTGGCCTGTTGGCTTTCACAAAAGCTTTGTCTGATTCGCTCCAGTGTTGAGCTTTGTCCTGAGGTTATATGGCACAGTAAGAGAAGATCAGGTTAACAGATTTGTTGTCATACCACTTGACAATATAAATGCTTTCCTTTTTTCCACTCTGACATCAACAGTCCTTCTGCCTCTCTTAGCAAGACTTTTTTCATCCCCAATCTGACACCCAACCAAGCTATTGCTTCTGATTGTTCCTACAAAGTAGATCTGCTGCTAAAGACGCTCAAGAACCATAGATGAACCACTTTGTAGTTTTGGTTTGATGGAGTTTCACACAACTTGACCACAACATCACCTGCATGTGTTTAATTCCTGAAATATTCCTGAGGAGTGTGAGGAGTATTTGAAGGTGGGACACTTTGACTTTTGAAGGTACATTCAGGGGCTTTGAATTGTTGCCTTCTCCAAAAAACTGTGTTTTTCCTTTATCACCAGTACTTTGCTGCCCAAGATTCATCTTGGGTTGTGGTTGCTCATTTAATTCACCATCATCTGAATCACAGGACTCACTAGACTCATTATTTTCAATGTCTTTGCTGCTTTGAGTATAGTCAGGGTCTTCATCTGAGCTATCTTCACATTTCTCAAACTCACTGTCATCTCCTTGAATGATTTACAGCTTTTTGCTATTCATGCTACAAAACAAATAAGTTTCTAAATTTAATTCAGTCAAATAACCTCAGCAGAACATTACTTTTTTCTTTTTGTGACAAATACGCCACATGAGGTTTTTAATTAAGATTTTGTATGTAAAGTCCCGATGTGACATATATGTCACAGCGATATTTACCTCATTTGTTTTATATCAAATTATTGAAATAATTTAATCAGAACTGAATGAATACTATGAATGACTTGTAATTGAAGGAAAATGACTCATAAATGGCTTGAATCTTACATTTTGAATCAAAAATATGCTTTTTAAAATTGGCTTACTCTGTGACATTAGCCAGTCAGGCACACAGCCATCTTGGAAATATTGTCCAGGTAACAGAAGTTCACATAATATGCCACATGACCACATTAGGTTGTTCAGTATGTGTCACTTAGGGACTCATGGGTTAAAATATGAGAAACAATTGAAAAGGATAATTTCCAGAAAGACTATATAGGCTTATTTTACAAATGACTTTGTTGGTATTTTGGTACTTTGTTGTTTTAAGTTATTACCTGGAACTGTGTTATTATCAATTATGTTTGTAAATATTGATATGTTTTAAAACATTTGACCAGTATTGTTATATGGTTTACATGAAAAAAAAACGTTAATGCCAATTTTTAAAAAAAAATCCAGGTAATCCCATTGTAGATTTTTAAATAATTTTAAAATAATTTATTTGTAAATTATGGTGGAAAATAAGTATTGGTCAATAACAAACAAGCAAGATTTCTGATTCTCACAAACCTGTAACTTCCGTAAGTTCTTCTGTCCTTCACTAGTTACTGAAGTAATGGCAACTGTTTGACCTCATTATCTGTATAAAATAACTCTAAACTCAAACATGGTCAAGACCAAAGAGCTGGCAAGGACACCAGGAAGAAAACTGTAGACCTGTACCAGAATGGGAAGACTGAATCAACAATCTAACAAATGTGGGACATACAAGACCATTGATAATCTCATACAATCTGGGGCCCAATCCAAGATCTCACCCCATTCATTCAAAATGATTTCCTAGTATGAAATGTGTGTTCATGTAAATATTACATTAAAATAATTGCATAGTGGTAACTTTGACAAGAAATACACAACTAAGCATTCATGTTCTGTGAGGTTTATGTTATTGTCAATGATGTCACAGCTGCTGATTTAAGGACCAGAACTACCTGTTTTATAATTGAAAGTAACACAAAGAATAAATACACAAACTTATAAATATACAAACTGTTTTATTGTATGACTTTAGTACAGAAGGGGAAGCAACACAAAATGAACCAACTTGAACATGAAATTCATTTTTGAACTGGTGTAATGTTCAACTTTCTATTTATCATTGTACATTACAAGCAACAACTTGTATAGGAACTAAGCTAGTTTACTGACTCTACATAATTTGCATTTTCAGACAAGCCATAACAACTGAATGTGTGAGTTGAGATCTTAAAGGGTGCAAACAAGTTTTTAAATTGAATTCTCAAATTATTGTCAGGCACTTTCAGAATACCATAATTCTAATAAAAATTTGCTTAATTAACATTTTAACAGTATATAGAACACTTTGGGCAACCGAATGGATTTTACATACAGTACAAGGTAATACGTAATTATTTTTAAGTTTGTCAGTCAAGTATGTTCAGTGTAACATGTATATTGCATATTTGGTCTAGCATACAATTAACAGACACTTAAAAGAATAACACGGTTAAGGCACATATTGCATTCCAGTGAGGCTCAAAAATGATTGTAATGACTCTGAAAACAGTGCCTGATATCCTGCTAAAAAATAGGGAAACCACGTTTTGGAAAAAAAATGAGTTTGAAATTATCAGTTATTACTGTAAGTTCAAGTCTACTGTCATGGCATCCAATGAGTTACCTTAAAAGAGAGTCATGGAAAGTGCACGAGGTATACGAATAAATCAGCTATATTTATTTTATGTAGTTATATTTGATGGAGTAAATACTAAAAACTGTCTTAATAATTTGGCAGACTGACTAAATGTGTAAAAAATAAATCAGTTGCAGTTACACTGTGTGTACCATCACTGACTGATGTTTAAAGACATTACAGGTTTTGCACTCCCCTTGCATAGAATAAACTATTACATGCATCCAAGTTGTATGCAAATATATGCCTGCAAAAGCATAATGTGTTAAAAGTACTATTTCAAAAGTATGTGCCCTAAACAATTTGTAATTAATGAGTTGGTCAGAAAAGTGAAACTAGCCATATACAAAATGTGCTCTTGGTCTTTTTATATGCATCTCTCATTGCTTCATAAATAACCAAATAAAACATAATTAAATGCACTTACCTGAATAGATTATGGTGACAAATTGGTAATTATTTAAAACAAGCTGTACATTTACAACAGAGCACAAACTAGTATGCCCTGGCTGCTGGACCACATACAGGGGATGCAGACAAACATAACTTAAGGTTTAGTATTAAAAATAAAACCCAAATACAATAAGGAAAAACTGAGTGATTACACAGGTTATGTAAATGCTGTGCTGCTTAGTTAAATTGGGCAAATAAGAACTGAGCAATACAAGAGCTGTATTCATTAGAACCTGATAGAAAAATCTCTTATTCCAAATGGCAGCCTGTTTACTAATAGATGTATTCAGTGCAATTGCAAACAGGAGTCATTAGTTTAAGAAAGACAGTGAGGATGTTATAATGTATTGTTCTATATGAAGCAAAAGCACCAGCAGGTTGTAGGATCTCTTCAGGTTGGACAAGAAAAGACTGAGACCTGCCTAATTGTTTCCTTCAGAATTCTTGTCTACATAAATGAACTTTTGGAGTCCTTTGAAGTCCGTATCCTCTCCTCCTGCTGCTTTCTGAAGTAGCACCATGCTGTTTTTGTAGAACTGGAACATGAAAACCAGATGCAGAAGAAGAATGTCATATGCTTATGTCCGCTTCATACACACTTGACACCTGCTGATATGAGTTCGCAGATTCCCAGCTTTCAGTGTAGTGGGTTCAGGTTTTCTGCACAGAAATATAATATGCATTAACACTCAGTAAGGGTTTTATACACTTTCAGAGACAAACTGGGAAAAATATATATACAACTTGCCAGTTATAAAACAAACTATGAATTTTTTGACAATGTAGATGGTCATCCCACATTGACAACCATGAAGATTTGTTTCACATTACTGCCTAGCCTGATCACATGATCTTGTGTCATAAGAGTAAGCTAGTAACAAATTGCTTTTATAGCTTTTTTTTTTTTAGAAATAAACACTAAGCTTCTGGAGGCCTGAAAAAAATAGTCAAACTACATTTTTTTCTAACATTCTAATAATTAAATTACCATTGTAATTTAATGGTACTAATGGTACAGCATAAAACATATAACTCACAAGACAAGAGACATACCGAAACAAAAGTTCTATTCACTGTTCTCAGAAATCACTTTCTACAAACTGACAAATGACTCTTTCACAATACAATAAAAAAGCTGCTTTAAGATAATGTACTATTGCACAAAGCCCTATATAAATATATAAACGCAAATTGAAACAAATTGTATTATGCACTGTTAAAATGAAAGTCCTAAAATCGATCCCAAATAATGATCCTAATTTTGAACATAATGAACCTAATTTTCCAAAACTCAAAATATTAAGATCAATAGGTATAAAAGCAAAGACTCCATAACATTTTTTAAATATCTACCTAAACATTTCATCATCTTCAATGGTGGCCAACCAAAAGCTGTATGAGTTGGCGTAGTAGTTGCAAGTGCCTCGACCATGACATTCAATAAAAGGAGCAGAGCGGAATTCTTCTAGACAGGAGCCTGGGGAGGCGAGAGCCTGACCAGAACCCTCAGCACCTGCACTGGTGTGCTAAAGTAGAGAAAAAAGGGATGAGGGTAATATTTCATATAATTTAATTATTAAAATTCAGACTGATGTTCTAGGCAACATGGTATGTTTAATGTTTATTTCTTCTCACCATGACAAAAGAATATCCAATCCAGAGTGATATCCAGCCCCGGGGACAGGTTGGGATTGCAATAGTCTGACTGTGTACAGCTATTACCATTGCAGAAGCTTCACAAACTGCACATCTGTAAATGAATATGCACAGAAATATTATTTAAAAAAAAACAGTTACTTTTTTTCTCTGATTTCCTTCCATAGTCCAAAAACATTTTATATAAGCTTTAAATTTTTGTTTTGTATGAAAATTAACATTAAATATGTATTTTACTTGGGTTTCCATGTTCTCCCTGTGCCTGCGTGCGTTTCCTCACACAGTCCAAAAACATGGATTCAAGGTAAATTGAATGGTGTAAATTGCCCCTATAGAGTATGTATGTGTGTGTGAGTGCTCAGCGATAGATGGGTGCATCTGCCCAATGCACGAAACGTTCTCCCCTAGATGGGCATGGGAAACTCCCCATAACACTAGTAGAGGATTAAGCAGAAGATAATGAATTAATTTTTCTCAAAATTTCCACCCATTTATCTACATTTGAATCAGCCCAAGAAACATTGTCAACATAGCACACACTGACCTGCTGATGAATGGCTGGATGCTCTCGCCAGTAATTGGGGCCATGCTCATTGGCATGGGTTCAGGAGAGGTGAGCCAATAGGAGTAATCATTACGGGAGGCAAAGTTACAGACATTGTTGATGTTGCAGAAGAGGAAAGGCATGGGACTAAACTTCCTCAGGCAGCTGCCAGCCGTACCTAGCATGCAACAAAGAATGTGTTTATTTGTTTTAAATTATTACTTCTCTTAATTAATTTAAAGAACTGATAGTTTTCTGGTTTATATAACACTAACCTAGGTCTTGACCATGTGATCGCTCATTGCCTTGCACATAAAGGAGAGAGTATCCATCATAGATTGGGGTTGTGCCTCCAGGGCACTGTGGTACTTCAGTAGACTGACTATGCCTTGTCACAAGGAAGCCATGATTCATAGAGGCGGGACCAGGAGGTCCAATTTGACCTGGAACTCCATCAGGACCCGGGGGGCCCTGCTGTCCCCTGGGTCCTAAATAAAGTAAAATACCGTCGATAGGTTAATAGTGAATTTTACAGGGAAATAGTAGGTTGAAATATAATAGTGCTTGCAAGTTTGTGAACTCTTAAAAATCTATTTAAAAAGAACATGAACAAAAATTTTGCCAATCACTGATATAAAATATTGATTTCCCTTAAAATTAACTTATTTTTTGGCTCATTTTCAAAGTAGGTTTACCTAAAAAACCTAATCATTTGTGTAGATTTATAAAATTTCTAAAGGGTTCACCAACTTTCAAGTACCACTATATATGTTATAATAAAACACATGTACCAGAGGGTCCAGTAAGTCCAGGTTCCCCTTTAGCTCCAGGACTACCATTATATCCAGGTACTCCATCATCCCCTTTGACACCCTGTAAACCTGTCAGTCCTAAAAGACGAAATCATAAACAGCAGGTAATGAATGTACTTTTTGATACCTGACATGTCTTTAAACATATATAACAAATAACACATTTTAAAATACCTTGCTGTCCTTTTGCTCCAGTGATTCCTAAGTCCCCTGGTAAACCTTGGGGACCCTGTGGTCCTGGTAAACCAGGTTCTCCTTTTATAAAAATTTGAGGTCCAGGAGGTCCTGGGGGCCCATCATTTCCTGGGGTAATTAAAAAACATATATTAACCCATTTAATCTAAAACATCATATTTCAGTACAAGCATTTCCCACAAATTAAAATATATATACATACCTTTAGGTCCAGGGAATCCTCTGTCACCACTCTCCCCTGTGATACCAGTTATTCCAATTTCACCCTTTGTTCCTGAATAAAATAATGCAATAACATAAATGTTTTCAAATCGAAAATAATTTAGTAATCTAAAAGTTAATCTAAATAAAGTAATACAATCCATCAATAAGTATAAGTTGTAATCTATAATAATATAATCAATAATATCATAAGTTATATTCAATAAGTGGTTAAATTATTTACTTTAACATTGTGCTTTGCTCAAACCCTGAAAAACATTATCTACCGTATTTTCCGGACCATAAGGCGCACCGTATTATAAGGCACAGTCTCAATTACGGAATCTATTTCTGTACGGTACGTATTCTGTATGGCACCGTATTATAAGGCACTTGCTAAAACATACGATCTACAAGAAAAGAAAAACGGTGATTTATAATTGAAGTTTATACTACTACTTGACAAAACACACATTATTTTTAATCACTCTTCGCCCACAAATCCATCAAAGTCTTCATCTTCTGTGTCTGAGTTAAAAAGCTGCGCAATCGAGCACTCCGGTGTTCCCCCTCATCAATGTCTGAGTCAGTCTCGTCTCCAGGCGGCTGTTCAGCAATGATGCCGGCTTTCGCGAAAACTCGGACAACAGTTACAGCAGAAACCTTAGCCCAGACATCCACAATCCATTCACAGATGGTGGCGTAACTCGCCCGCCGCTGCCTCCCGAGTTTTATTAAACGTGTGTTCGCCGTCTATCATCCATCGCTCCCACGCCGCCCGCAACTTTACTTTAAACGCCCTGTTTACGCCAATGTCCAGCGGTTGGAGTTCTTTATTTAATCCTCCCGGAATGACCGCAAGCTCCGAATTAATTTTCTTCACTCGGCTTTTCTGTGAGATGAGCGCGCATGGAGTCACAGATCAGCAGTGACGGTGATGTGTGGAAAAAACCACATAGTCGCACAACAATACTTTTATAGATTTTGGAACTCAGTACACGTATAAGGCACACCGGATTATAAGGCGCACGTCCGATTTCTGGGAAAATTTTAGGCTTTTAGGTGCGCCTTATAGTCCGGAAAATACGGTACATACTGAGGATATTTTTGAAAAACAAAACATTTATCGAACTATGTATTTGTATCCTTTGCAAAAAAATTATTGCTTATTGTTCCGCATTATCTGTCTGGCATTGTTTTAATGTAATTACAATTCTTATGATGCAGCCTTTCACAAGACAAATACCAGGTGCTAACAGAGAGCCCGTTATTAATTTATTTCTGATAACGCACCCCAGATTATGCATGGCAAATATCTGGGTCTCAGACATTCTGGACTATTTAACAGACTCCACTTGCTTATCCCGTGGTAAGTTATTGCATTTTATCAGTCTTTGCATAGTGAGATTCTCTCCAGTTTCGTTTATCCAGTTTATCAAGTTAGACCCAAACTCATCCTAAGATTATATATATATATATATATATATATTATTATTTTTTTTTTTTTTTCTTTTTTTTATTGTTTTTTTTGCCATGTATTCTATGTGTTTAAGTAACATTTTAATGCCATGTTTATTCTTAGATAAAAATCAGACATTTTGACCAGCATGACAAAAATAATTTTAGACCCATTAATGCCTTTTATCAACACTGTTCTTAGAACTTAGGACCCTTTAGTGGTCCTAAGTAGGATCCAACACCAGATCCAACTAACAGTCTTTCACTACATTGAGGTGCAATACTGCATGGCCACTTAATCAGGGACACCTGATTGTTAACACAAATAGCTAATCATTCAATCACATGACTGCAACTCAATGCATTCAGACATGTAGAGGTGGTCAAGACAACTTGCCGAAGAGCAAACCGAGCATCAGAATTGGAAAGAAAGGTGATTCAAGTGATGTACATGGTTGTTGGTGCCAGATGGGCTCTTCTGATTAATTTTACAAACTGCTAAATTACTTGCAAACTACTGGAATTATCACCGAAATCAATTTCTAGGGTTTATAGACAATATCATGACCACGTCCATCCCTTTATGACCACAGTGTACCCATTTTCTGATCCTGCTACTTTCAGCAGGATAAAGCACCATGTCACAAGTCAACTCAGAAACCAGATGAGATGATGTGTTTCATGGCCTCCAAAGTCACCAGATTTTAATTAATAGAGTACAATTGAGATGTGTTAAAACCAGTAATTTGCATCATAGCTGTGCAACTGAAAAATCTGCAGCAACTCAAATCAAAATTAGTGATCGACCGATTAATCGGGCCGATTTTTGGCATTTTTAGATAATCGGCATCGGCCGATATATGAGCGCACAAGGCCGATATTTAAACAATGCCTACAGGCAACGCTGTGGGCAGCTCCATCATTCTGGCTCAATGACTGAATAGTCATTTGATCTAACGTTTGCTTAGAGCGGCCCCTAGTGGTCTTCCGGCAGAACGTCACTCAATGCTCAAGGAAATGGAGCGTTGGTGTTTTGAAACCGCGTTACATCTCATGTGAGAAAACGGTTTCTCTTTCAACTCTCAGTATTTGTTACTGGCTGTTCTGAACTAGTTCAAAGTTCAGTTCATTTAATTTTTTTCTTGAGATATTCAAATAAGTACTTTTTTTCACACTACAAACTACAATATTTGTTTGTTAATATTTTATTTATTTATCTAAATTAGCTAAATTTGCTCATTAGTTCAAAAAGTTCATTGAATGTTGTTCTGTGTGCATTGTGCAATGTTCATAAATAAATGTTCATTCTAAAAAAAAAAAATGCTGCTATCTGTTTATGTTTAGGTACACTGAAACGTTAATTAATAATGTGTAATTTAAAGTTGTATGTTTTTAATATTGCTCTCTGTATTACAAAAAGTAGAGTAGACTTTTGTGTCTTGTTTATTCATTCATTCATTATCTCCCGCTTTATCCTCTATTAGGGTCGCGGTGGGGTTCCCCATGCCCATCCAAGGGAGAACGTTTCGGGCGCTGGGCAGATAGACCCAGGACAGAGCACCAATCCATCGCTGGGCACACACACACTCACACAGACACACTCTATATGGGGCAATTTGGAGAATTCAATTGACTTGTTCCATGTTTTTGGACTGTGGGAGGAAACCGGAGAACCCGGAGGAAACCCACGCGGACACGGGGAGAACATGGAAACTCCACCCAGATGGGCCTGTCTTGTTTATTATTATTATTATTATTATTATTATTATTATTATTATACTTTATTAGTTGCAATAAAAACTGGTAATATCGGCTTTATATATCGGCCATCGGCCACTTCTGTCTTCTAAATATTGGCATCGGCCATTAAAAAAAACCCATATCTGTCGATCACTAATCAAAATGGACCAAAAAGCTGAGAATTTTGTTCATCGCCTTTTTTGAAAGTATGCCACAAATAATTAAAGCAGTTCTGAAAGCAAAAGGTGGTCCAAACTTTTACTAGTAAGGTGTACCTAATTAAGTGGCAGGTGAGTGTATATGAGATACTTCATATCTTAAGTCTAAGTTTTCACTTACCAGGAAAACCAACAACACCCTGAACTCCCATCTCACCCTTCTGCCCATTGATACCTGGCAAGCCTGACTGGCCCTAAATGGAAAAATTGCATAATAGTATTACAATTGTGTTTTTACTTTCGATAAAGCCATACAAAAACCTATAAAATTCATTTTACTCACAGGTTGTCCAATTATTCCTTTATTGCCTTTTAAACCCTGATAACCCTGTACACCAGGAAGACCTTTTTCGCCTCTTTCTCCTTTATCTCCAGGGCTTCCTGGGATACCCGCTGGTCCTGGATCTCCAGTCTGCCCTGAAAATGAACAGTATTCATAAATATTTTATAATCTATATAATATATATAATAATATATATAATCTATTGTACATATATGCACTGTTAGCAATAACAGACAAAACAGTTATCTGTAGCTGTGGTTCTTAACATTTGGTATATCATATTAAGTTGTAGTTTATTTTTATTATACTTTAAAAACACTACATTAAATATGGAACCAGCATAAATATACCTGGCTCTCCAGGCTGTCCTTGAGCTCCTTTGTCTCCTTTAGGCCCCTCCTTAGACGGGCCTGGCATTCCTCTTACTCCGGTCTGTCCATGAATGCCTTGTTGGCCTGGCAAGCCTTTGTCACCTTTGAATCCAGGAATACCTGGGCTTCCAGACATACCCGGAGGACCTGGATTGCCCTTTTCACCTAGGGAGAAAAAAAGAAAAATACAATAATTTAAAATTTTAAAGTTGTTTTCACTACTCTACATATTCTATAAGAGCAAATTATAATACTTCTTGGACTTTATTAAGTAGACATGCCATTCACGCTAGGAGTGTAAATGGTTCAAGTTGTGTCTTTACCGACTAGCCACTGTAAATATTTATTTATACTACAACAAAAAGCTATAATTTTATGGAATGTTTTTTTTTTTTTTCAAAAGACAACTTAAATGATTGGGGAAGTAAATGGATATGTATATTCATACACAGTATGCAGCTATTAAAATAATTTCAGTTAACCAACCCTGTCATGCATTTCAAATATGTTATATGCCGGTTTACAGAGCAGAACTACACTGTGTCAAAAATCCAGATCTGTCTAAATACTTAATTACTTTGCTTTATTTGGGCTAACTTTTGTTATCTGTTTTTCTTTGAGGTATTACCAGCTCCTTTGTCCATAACACTGCCAGAGCACTGGAGCAACGACAATTACTGGAGGTACCCTGAATATATGTTGGACTAGTGGTCTCACTGAACTGATTTAACAACAAACACCTTATTATAGCACAATCTATATATGGGTTTTCTGTAATATTAATGCTGCAGAATGGCACTTTATGTGCCAGCACACACAATGAGAGAAAAACAGACAGTGCTTTACTAGACAGGAAACACAAAAGACAGTGTTAAAAATGCTACTGCATGCGTTACGACAATGGTACAAACAGCAGAACAATTCCTTATGTGTTGGTACACAGACACCAGTTGCACAAAGAGCAAAACAATAAAATTGGTCAAAATTCCACCTATACTTGTATCTGCTGTTCTGTATCAACATAATTTATGGTGCATTTTGCTGTCCTACATTATATTCTACATTTGTTTTTTATTTATATACTGTAAGTAAAAGGAGCAGTACTGACTGACTTAATATTTTGTATTTTATATTTTCCTACTGCATTTTGTTTATGACTACTTCCAAATTTTCATTTACTGCTAAAAATTTAATTTAAATAATGTTCCTTCTAATACTACTACTACTACTGATAATAATAATACTTGAGCACAGTGCTCTATATTACTAAATGATTGAGAAATGTTGCCCAGCAATAGATTGGCGCCCTGTTCTGGGCGTATCTGGGTGACCCTAATATAGGATAAAGCAGAAGATAATGGATGGATGAATTGAGAAATGTTGGTATTTGTGATTCTGACCTTTGACTCCGACTTGCCCAGTTTCCCCGGGATAGCCTATACCAGGTACACCTAATGAAGAGAAACCATGAGATGATTAACAAAAATCTCTTTACATTGACATAATTTAGAGGGACCTGCTATTGTGCTTATTTTTCGACAGGGGTTTATTTACTTACCTGGGTCACCCCTCTCCCCAGTAAACCCAGGTATGCCATCCTTTCCTGCTTCTCCCTTTTCACCTTGTGATCCTGGCGGCCCTTGTAGACCAGGTTCACCTGCATACAACATTCATCATCGGTGTGACACATAATCCATTAATCCGGTAGACACTAATACATATTGACATTTTATTGGAGACACCTGTCTTTTTCCATTTGTAACTTGCTTAAATAAAAATGAGACACATGCCTCTAAAATGCAGCATACAATTAAGTGAGCAAGTTTTAATGGATCAGTTTTAGTGTATAAAAGCAATAAAAGTAAAATGTAACAAAAAGTCATCTTATATACGTAATTGGTTTTTTCATTGGATTCAAGGTGAATTGGCTCATCTAAATTGCCCTTATATAGTGCCCCTATCTATCTATCTATCTCTCTCTCTCTCTCTCTCTCTCTCTCTCTCTCTCTCTCTCTCTCTCTCTCTCTATATATATATATATATATACGTATATATATATATATATATATATATATATATATATATATATATATATATATATATATATATATATATATATATAAGGATAATTCATCATCACTGATAAAAGGCCATATTTCATTGAATTTTACAGTGTACGCATCTTTTAAAAAAAATTATACTTTTACACGTATAAACAAGTTTGAAAAAAGGTGAGATTACTTTACATATAAATTATATAGAGGACACTGATTTTAAGAACTTTTAATTTTATTTCAAATTAACATGAACTAAGAAAATGTACTCTGTTTACTTGTTTTCTTTGTTAGATTCATAAAAAGGTGTGTATCTGATATGAAACTCTGCCTGGGTATTTAATTTTCTTTTCGATTAGCGGATCCTTCTACTCACCTGGCCGCCCGGGTTGACCAGGTTGTCCTGGTGTTCCAGGAAGCCCAATTACACCTTTCTCACCAGGCACTCCAGGGATACCTATTTAAAAAATTAATAAAGTAATGTGATATAATTCTTTCACATACAATAATCTATCCTAAGTAGGCTTAACATTGGAAAAAAAATATGAAGACTTGCCTGAGTGACCAGTTAAGCCTTGTTCTCCTTTTTCTCCTGATGTTCCAGGGATTCCTGGGATACCCATGGCACCTTTCACTCCCTTTTGTCCATGTTCTCCTGGAAAACCAGCTGGGCCCATTTCACCCTGCATTTGTAGTAAAGAAAGAGTAGAGCATATTAAGAGATATAATTCAGTTCAACACAATAGCACACTATTGTTATCTGATTTGTATTATTCCACTGTTTTGTCTCCTTTTCTTCTGCTTTTTTTTTTTTTTGAGCTCAACAAAATATCGACAGGAATAAGACGACACGTGAAAAATCAGATTTTCAAAGTGACGTATCCCGGTCAAGTTTTAAACTACAAACATGAAACTTGCCATGGATTTGCAGAGATGCCTACCAGCTAAAACCAACTAACTGCACTTCCCATTCACTTTTAATCACTCTTCAAAAATTGCATTCTTCATCCACAGTCTAGCCTTACTCCAGGACCATGGACCTGGAACCCAATACTAATATTGAACATGTTCAATGCTTTGTTCTTTCAATTCATCCTGACAATAGAGAGAAATGAATCTGTTATTAGCTTTTATCTATTAGCTATTATCTTTTTTGCCTAAATCCGTGTGGGCATTTAAATTTCCACATTGTGGGACTAATAAAGGTATATCAATCAATTTTCTGTTCACTTGTCTGCAAAGTACATATAGAAAGACTCAAACTAGCCTGTCTGGCACCAACAATCATTCCAATGTTAAAACCACTGAGATCACATTTTTCCCCATGCTGAATGATCTGAACATTACTGAAATCACTGGCCTTCATGTGAAAGATTAATCATTTTTTATCATTCTGCCTTTACATGATTGGCTAATTGGGTAATTAACTGAAGGCGGCACGATGGCTTAGTGGTTAGTACGTTTGCCAATCAGCTCTAGGTATTCAGGTTCGAATGCCGATCTGGGTGGAGTTTGCATGTTCTCTGTTTTCCATTACGCGCTGGTTTTCGCCACGTTTTCCAGTTTTCTTAAACAGGTAAAAAAAAAAAATATTCAGGGTAAACTGGCTGCTCTAAATTGTCCCTATATATATATAGTGTGTGTGTGTGTGTGTGTGTGTGTGTGTGTGTGTGTTTTCTGAGTGATTGTGTGCCCAGCAATGGATTAGCGACCTGTGCTGGGTGTATTTTCCCAGCGTCCAAAACATTGTCACATAGATGGGCACTGGGACCTTTAGTATAAGATTAAGCAGAATACAATGAGACGAGATTATTAAAAATAATTACTGTACCTTCTCACCAGTTGGGCCAGGAATTCCTATTCCAGGCTGACCAGTATCTCCTTTTTCACCTTTAGTTCCTTGATCACCCTTAAATCCTTTATGTCCAGGTATCCCAGCGAAACCTTTAGCTCCTTTAGGCCCAAATACTCCTACAAATAGACATATACCAAGGAAGGTAAGTCAGATCAATGAAATTTTCTTGGCCCTTATTATTCAAGTTATTTATTGAGTATTGTATAGTACCATATAAATGATGGTAACACTTTTTTAGAAAGGTGTTTATTACAAGTTTTAAAATAATTATAATTATTAGCCATGTCACTTATAATGTCATAATCTGAATAATGCTAATATCTAAAAGTGCTGAATATAATTTATTTAAACTATGATTTAAAATGAATCCCATAGAAAAGAGATATGTACCTGGCATTCCCATTTCTCCTATGTTTCCCTTAACTCCAGGCTGTCCTTGTGGTCCTGGGTCTCCTGTTATTCCTGGGTCACCTTTCTCACCTAAGTAAACATTAAGTTACAACATTTACAATGGTTTCTATTTCTATCCATTATCCTTTAAGCTAGGAACATACATACAGCAATCTATTATTATTCATCGGGGTACATACAATCATCAGCCACTGTATTATGTACAGCTTTTTGTTTGCACATTTATAGTCTAATTTATCTTTGCAGTTCTACAATTAGAGACTATTGTCCTTCATTGTGCAGACTTTTTACGTTTTAACCATGATTAAACAGAATTATAAAAAAAAAAAAAACATGAAAAACATGGTATCCTTAACTTAATATTTTGTTGCACAACCCATTGAGGCAATCACTACAACTGAACGATTACTAACTGTCAATGAGACTTCTGCACCTCTTTGCAGGTTTTTTTGGCCCACCCCTCATGAGCAAAATGCTCTAGTTGTCTCAGGTTTAAAGGGTGTCTTTTCCAGTTTCAGTTTCTTCTAAAACGCTTAATAGGATTTGGGTCAGGGCTCATAGAAGGCCACTTCAGAAAAGTCCAATGTTTTCCTATTAGCCATTCTTGGGTGTTTTTATCAGTGTGTTTTGAGTCATTATCCTGTTGCAAGACCCATGACCTATGACTGAGACCAAGCTTTCTGACATTGGGCAGCACATTTCTCTCTAAAATCCTTTGATAGTCTTGAGATTTTATTGTACACTGCACAGAATTAAGACACCCAATGCTGGATGCAGCAAAGTAGTCCCAGAACATAAGAGCCTTCTCCATGTTTCGGAGTAGGAACAGTGTTTGTTTCTTGATATGCTTCATTTTTCTGTCTGTGAACTTACAGCTGATGTACCATGGCAAAAAGTTCCATCTGTCCATAAGACATTCTCCCAAAAGCTTTGGGGCTTGTCAACATGTAGTTGGGCAAATTCCAGTCTGGCCTTTTTATGATTTGTTCTCAACAATGGTGTCCTCCTTGGTTGGTCAAACAACGGGTGGTGAGATCTGAAACTGAGGTTTCTTAAGCTTGAGGTTTACCTTTAATCTCTTTAGAAGTTTTTCAGGGCTCTTTTGTATTATCAATCTCTCATTAATTTTGTTATTTTTCTCATTAAGAAAATGTCATAACAAGTACAGGCTTGTCTAATAATTAATTGCTGGAATTTCTGTTGCTATTAATAGCCAAATACTTTTACCTTATTTTAAGGTCTTGAGGTCATATCTTATTCCATCCTGTTTTATTTTTACCTGGCTTTCCTGGTGAACCAGGCATTCCATCCTTTCCAGGCATTCCAGGACTTCCCTGTTCTCCTTGGTGCCCCTTCTCTCCACTAGGGCCAGGATCACCTGAAAATGAAAATTAAAAAAGAACAGCCAAATACTAGATAACTTAATATTTGTTAAATATTACAATTATTAGTTTTTTTTTTATTGGATTAACTTTATTTACCTCTGTCTCCACTGTCTCCCTTCTCGCCTTTTAAATTGTCCATGTCTACCTCTGTCATATTTCCAGCTGGTCCTTGAAGACCTCTTTCTCCTCTCTCTCCTTTTGGACCCGGTTCACCAGATTCCCCTCTAGGACCAGTACTACCAGGGTCACCTGAGAGTGATCGCAATAAAGGTATCAAAGGATTTGAAAAGGTTCTGAAAACAAATTTGGTCAAATTTAAAAAATATAAAAAGTTGTGGTCCACAGGCATCGTATATCCAAAAACAGCAAGGTACAAATGTGCAAATGTTATTTAAAATCCCCCAAAAAATCTAAATAGGATTAAATTTATTCATTCATTCATTCATTCATTATCTTCCGCTTTATCCTCTATTAGGGTCGCGGTGGGGTTCCCCATGCCCATCCAGGGGAGAACGTTTCAGGCGCTGGGCAGATAGACAGGACAGGGCGCCAATCCATCGCTGGGGCACACACTCACTCACCCAGACACACGCTATATGGGGCAATTTGGATAATTCAATTGACTTGATCCATGTTTTTGGACTGTGGGAGGAAACCCACGCAGACACAGGGAGAACATGGAAACTCCACCCAGATGGGGATTCGATAGGGATTCGAACCCTAGCGTTGAGAGGCGAACGTGCTAACCACTAAGCCACCGTGTCGCCGGATTAAATTTAGTTCCATAAAAATGTATTGAAATTAACGCCATAATAAATATGCCACCCTAACGTAGACCATTTGTGTGATAAACTAGCTGATATAAATATACAAATTTCAGTTAGGGCTGTATTCATCTAAAGATTTTCATATTCGAATCTGATTCGTCAGATTTTCCCTATAGCCGACTGATAGTCGAATCAATTAAATTTTCACCACAAGATGGCGCTAAGGGCGTAGTTTTTAAAAAATATTTTTTTAATATATATTTTACTTGTTTTTCTAACAAAAGAAAACCTTTTTTTTTGTTTTTCTTTTTTCTTTTTTTTCTAGAAATTATGATTTTATTTGACAAAAGGCTATATATATAACGAAAACAAAGACATTTCATGTAAAAACTAATGCTTAGCAGCAGCCATATTATATCAGTATTTCAGTAACCAGTAACAAACTTCAGGACTTCTGATCTTCAGTGTTCTACCTCTTGATCCAATGAGTCCAGGGAGCCCTGGAGGTCCTTGGTGTCCTTGAGACCCTGGAACTCCTATTGCTCCCATATCTCCTTTAGGGCCTAATTATAAAAATATTTTTACAAGTAAATAAATAATTATTAACATATAATATATAACATATATAACTTACAAAGCTTGCACTGAAGCAAAAAAAATTTCTCACCTCTTCCTCCAGGAAATCCATCCTGTCCAGGAGGTCCTGGTTGTCCTGGCAACCCTTTGGGGCCTGGTGCTCCAGGTAAACCATGAGTACCCTTCTCACCTTGAGGACCAGGCATTGATGGACCAGGAAAACCTGGGAATCCCCTTTCTCCTTTTTCTCCTATTAGACCTGCAATATCAATGCAAAATCCTTTTAGTAAAATTTACATCATCAGTTATCATAGAAAAGGCATGACTTTACACATAGTCTTACCTGAAAACCCTTGTTTTCCAGGTGGGCCTGCTGGTCCAGGGGCTCCAGGCTCACCAGTTCCTGGCAATCCAGGTGGTCCTTCAAAACCTCGAATTCCAGGAGGTCCTGAGTCACCTACAAATATCAATGAAATAAAATTATGTATAAAGAAATTTTGAAAAAAAAAAAAATCAACTTCTGTTCATAATTTATAGTCCAGTTAGGTGATCTGAGGATCACGTCGCTGCTATTTGCAGACGATGTGGTCCTGTTAGCATCATCAAGCTGCGAACTTCAGCTCTTACTGGATTGGTTTGCAGCAGAGTGTGAAGCGGCCGGGATGAAAATCAGCACCTCCAAATCTGAGGCCATGGTTCTCAGTCGGAAAAGGGTAGAGAGTCCTCTCTGGGTCAGGGATCAGATCTTGCCTCAAGTGGAGGAGTTTAAGTATCTCGGGGTCTTGTTCACGAGTGATGGTAAGATGGAGCGTGAGATTGACAGACGGATCAGCGCGGGGTCAGCAGTGATGCGGACCCTATACTGGTCTGTTGTAGTGAAGAAGGACCTGAGCCATAAGGTAAGGCTCTTGATTTACGTCTCAATCTACGTTCCGACCCTCACCTATGGTCATGAGCTTTGGGTAATGACCGAAAGAACAAGAAAAAATGGGTTTTCTCCACAGGCTGGGCTCTCCCTTAGAGATAGGGAGAGACTCGGAGTGGAGAGACTCGGAGTGGAGCCGCTACTCCTCCGCATCGAAAGGAGCCAGTTGAGGTGGTTCCGGCATCTGGTAAGGATGCCTCCTGGACGCCTTCCTAGGGAGGTGTTCCAGGCAAGTCCAGCTGGAAGGAGACCCCGGGGAAGACCCAGGACACGCTGGAGGGATTATATCTCTCAGCTGGTCTGGGAACGCCTCGGGGTTCCCATAGTCGAGCTGGTGGAGGTGGCTGGGGCGAGGGAGGTCTGGGTCTCCCTACTTCGGTTGCTGCCCCTGCGACCCGAACCCCGGATAAGCGGAAGATAATGGATGGATGGATGAAAAATCAACTTATTCGTCTAGGTTATGTTTAGTACTAGACAAATTGGGCATACTCATAAGATATTATTATGTGTATCCCCTGGCTTTCTCTCTATTTCATTTAGGATACAAGTAAAGCAAAAAAGATGGCACCCCTAAGCCTTTGTCACAACGCGTTGTCAATCCTTGAAAAGGCTTGTGCATAACCGCGCTGAAATTAAGTACCTAAACACGTTAAGTGGAGTCAGGCAACCGGGTAAGTGAAATAAAAGGATTTATTTTAAGTGACATACATCCATGCGAGGCGCGGACAACATATAACAAAAAGCACAATGCTGGTCTGGGGCAAATAGGAAAACAGGAAGTATTTAAACCAAACAAATTAAGACCGATACCAGACCGAAACCAATGGTCAAGTAAACTAAATGAGCGATAATTAGTAAATTAACTGAAAGAGAAAATAGAACAGAAAATGTGAGGAGTGACATGGCATTCCTTACAACTTTCCTTTGGAAAATGTACCACTCCTCTCAGAACACTGAAGCAATTACAAAGGCTTGGTAATCTTTTATTTACGCTGCGCAACACACACAACCACATAATATGTGCCACAGAACTGGCACCCTTAATTTTGGAAGGCACACTGACAATTTCTCTACTGAAATATCAAGCCACTATTTTTCTATAAAAAATTTAAAAATTGCTCCACATTTCTTTTTTTTTATTTAAAAATTGTGGTAAAATGGGAACTAATGAGGACTGAAGACAGGATTTCACATGCACAGAAACTGGCTTTATTTACAGACAGTATTTTTGTACATTAAAACACAGCTGCTGGCTGGTGTAACTGTCGCTGTGGCATGAGGTGTTCCAGTTAATCAACCACTAATTAATGGCCATCAAAATTAACTGTGCTCTTGCCAAAAATATGCTCCTTCCATCTTGTATTTTTAAACCCACAGGTGCTACAGGTGTTCTATAAATTCAGATCTAAACTTATTACGGGCAACTTCAGAAAGGATTTTGACTCATTTCTGTTTGCGTTTTAAAATATTTTCCAGTAATTGTCCTGGTGAAAGACCTTGGATTTCTAATGAATGTCCAGCTACTTAGTAGTAGTCTTTGGATTTTATTTTAAAAGGTGGCAAATGTTTTGTCCAGTAAATTTCCGGAGTTTTTTTTTTTTTTTGCTGTTTTCTCTGCATGTTTTAGTTGTTTCGATGATAAACATGTAAATACAAAGCTAACATCAACAAATTACTTAAATTTTGAAAAAATGAGAAAAGCAGTGTATTTTCTGAAAGAAGCACAGGAGTGCCAAAGATATGCACACACCATACCTCTATGCACACTTATACACACTTAATAAGAACATTAATAGGAACACCTTAGCCATTCATGCAATTCAAGTGAACCATTATGAGGCAGGATTGTGATGATGACATTAAATTGTTTTAAGAACAGAATTTGAAGTATGAAATTTAAAAGTGCCTGAGGAAATAAAATTTATTTGGAACATCATGTACAAATATTGTGATAAAATAATTGAATAAATGATTTGTCTATTAGTGAGGTTAGAGTTAAATAAAAAAAGACTTTAAAATTGACAAATATTAATAATCCAATTAAGGTTAGCAGTTTACAGTACCTTTTACACCTTGAGGACCAGGTGGGCCAGTTCGTCCTTCATTTCCAGGGACTCCTGGCATTCCTACCGCACCCCTCTCACCTGGAAATCCTTGCAAACCTGGCAGACCAATAGGGCCTTTTGGCCCTGGAAGGCCAATTCCAGGTTCCCCCTTTATGATAACAATAAAGTTAACTGAGTGAAGATCATATAAACAATGTTATCTTTATTTAACACCAACTTTTATAATACCTTTTGCCCTTGTGTCCCTGGATGTCCAGGAAAGCCATCTTTGCCAGGATCTCCAGGTTCTCCAGGTAATCCTGGTGCACCTGGTATACCAGAGTGTCCTGAAAATGAAGAATAACATTTATAAATAACATTTAAAAATACATCTATAGTTGTTGCATCTTAATGAACACTGCTGTATTTTTTAGTTAATCAAATTAATGTTGTAATTTACCTTTAAGACCAGGTTGGCCTGGGAGCCCAGTTCCTGAATGGCCAGGGTCACCCTTTGGACCTGGAAATCCAGTTAAACCTTGATCTCCAGTGGGGCCTCTTTCACCTTAAATACAATAAACAATAATTATGTAATGAAGTATTGCATGCATTCAGTTGCAAACTTTTGCATGGTTTGAAGCACTCTAATATTGAAAATCAACCTAAAATAAGTACACTTCTGGACAAAAGTAACATTGAGGATTAAATCCTGGCACATTAAAATGCTCATTTACGTCTTATATTATGCCAACAGATTATTTGCATGCCTCCCCCCGAATTGTTTAAATAGATGATGTTTGCGAATAGATCCAAGCCGATGGGCTTGGCGGTCTTGAAATGAGGTCTGTAAAGGTGAAATTTAAGCATATTGCATATCTTGGTAATGTAAATCACAGGTGCATCACCGACATAATTTAACCTACACAGACATCAACAGACGTTCATTGCTATTTTGGCAGTGAATTGTCAACAGACACGTGCCCAAAGACACTAAATGCTAAAAAGCTGCTGAACAGCATTTAAAAAATTAAATATAAAGGCATGTTTTTGGCCTGCTGCATTCTGGATGTAGTTTTAAATGCCTTACTGGGTTTACTGTATAATTTTGTGTTATTAATTTTATGTTATTTAATTTGTGTTATTTATTAATTAGTACAATGAAAAGATAAAATATAAATGGTAGCCTTTAGCTACATTTTTTTTTCAGTAATACTCCTCTAAATTTTCAGCCTGTTCTCATTAGGTTGCCACAGTGGGTCCAGTTTTACAATCAATTGTCTTGCTGATGCAAGCCTCTTATTTATCTGGGCCAAAGACCAATGCACAGTTTGGACAAGGACATGCAGACTCTACACAGAAAGGACTAGTGTTCTCTTTTCCTGTTAATTTAACCCAGTATCATCGTGCTACAAGGCACCACCATTGTAGTTTACAGGATCATTCCACTTATTTATTTTGTTAACAGTTCAATGTAAAATTACCTGGTAAGCCAGTGTTTCCAGGAACACCACGGGGTCCTGGTGCACCTGGATTTCCTATTACAGGTACAGTTTTCCCAGCTTCCCCCTTTGGACCTGTTAAAAGAAAAACTTCTTAAAAAGAAATCTTTAGTTGTACATTACTTGTGAAATGTTTTCTAAATTTAACTTATTGAAACATAAAACATCCTAAAAAGTTACTGGCCTGGTAATCCATGCTTTCCTGGAATCCCCTGGAAGCCCTGATTGCCTTTCTCGCCAGGTTCTCCTCTCCGTCCAATGCCCGGATCACCAGGAGGCCCGCGCTCACCAGGAGGCCCAGTGACACCCGGATCTCCAGTCCTGCCCTGTTCACCTTTAATACCTTCTTTAGCCTTTGTAGAAAATAGCTCTTGTGTTGGTTTCATTAATGAGCTAATTCTTAATAACAACAAACCAAAATGTCAACAGTACTCACTGGTTCTCCTTTTTGTCCAGGTAGGCCTGGAATTCCATCCCTTCCGGGACGTCCATCATAACCTCGTAGTCCCTTATCACCTGAAATCCCAGCATTGCCCTTTTCTCCCTTTAGTCCTGGTGCTAAATAGATATCGCCAGGTTCACCTTGTGGTCCTGGAGCACCCATCAAACCTGGAGCACCATTCCAACCCTGAAAATCACGAACAAGGCAATATTTTTTACGCATAGGCATATTTTTATAAAAGTTCATATGCATTTCCATGTACATGTACACAATGTTCTTATTACACAACTAACAGCAGGATTATGCAGGAGCTATACTAAGTACAGACACTCCCAGTGACCTCCAGTAATAATTGTCAGAAATGCAAAGATTCATTATAATAATACTTAATAGCCTAAACAATGTGTAAATGCAGTAATATCAGAAAATTAGAATAGGAAAAAAAAGTATTTAGTCAGTCACCAATTGTGCAAGTTCTCCCACATAAAAAGATGAGAGAGGCCTGTAATTGACATCATAGGTAGACCTCATATATGAGAGTCAAAATGAGAAAATGCGATGACAGAGGTCAAATGTTTTCTGTAAGTCTTCACAAGGTTGGCACACACCGTTGCTGGTATGTTGGCCCATTCCTCCATGCAGATCTCCTCTAAAGCATTGATGTTTTGGGGCAACACAGACTTTCAAAGAAAGTCTATGGGGTTGAGGTCTCCAGGACCTTGAAATGCTTCTTACAAAGCCACTCTTTTGTTGCCCTTGCAAGACCCAGCCAAGTTTCATCTTCAATGCCCTTGCTGATAGAAGGAGGTTTGAACTCATAATCTCACAATACATGGCCCCGTTCATTCTTTCATGTACACAGACCAGTTGTCCTGGTCCTTTTGCAGAGAAACAGCCCCAAAGCATGATGTTACCACCCCCATGCTTCACAGTTGGTATGGTGTTCTTTGGATGCAACTCAGCATTCACTCTCCTCCAAAAATGACAAGTTGTGTGTCACGAGCACCTGCTCTGTATGTCACGAGCACCTGCTGCACCTGTCCCTCGTTTTCGGTCCTCATTATCTCACTTGGGTGATTGGTTGTTTTTGTCACGTGTTTAGTTGGGTTTCCTATTTAATCTGTTTTCACCCGTAAGTCTGAGCACGTCTTTGGTTAGTGGTTATATTACCCTAGGTTAAGTTCTGTTCTGTTATCCCCGTTCTGTTGGTGCTTCGGCACCATCTTTTAATAAATTCTGTTTTGGATTTTATCCCTGTGTTCCAGTCGCCTCCTTCTCGCATTTCCGCCACGGTGTGTCACTGCGTTGACATTCCGCGCAGGTCACATCCGTGGGAGCGTCTCCCTCCGTCTAGACCGGCGGACGCTGTGGTCTACGCGTCGCCGGATCCCGGGAGACGCTCATCTATGCGCGAGCGGCGTCCGCGATGTCCGGCGGACCCGCTCACCTCTGGGGGATTCTGGACAGTTCTTGACATTGTGTTTGTACCAAACAGTTTTACTTTGGTATCATCTGACCATAAGACATTCTCCCAACACTCTTCCAGAACATCCAAATGCTCTCCAGCAAACTTCAGACACACCCGGGTATGTGCTGGCTTAAGCAGGGGGACACATCTGGCCCTGGCAGCTTAGTGTTTTACTGAAGGTAGCCTTTGTAATGTTGGTCCCATTTTCTTTTCACTAGGTCCCCCCTATCAATTTGACCCCACGGGTTGAGATCTTGCATGGAGCCCCTTATCGAGGGAGATTAGCAGTGGTCTTGTAGGTCTTCCATTTTCTGATTATTGCTCCCACAGTAGATTTCTTCAACAAGTTGCTTGCCTATTGCAGATTCAGTCTTCCCAGCCTGGTGCAGGTCTACAATTTTGGTGCTGGTGTCCCTCGACAGCTCTTTGGTCTTCGCCATAGTGGAGTTTGGTGTGTGACTGTTTGAGTTTGTGGGCAGGTGTCTTTTATACTGTTAACAGTTCAAAGAGGTGCCATTAATTCAGGTAATGAGCGGAGGACAGAGGAGCCTCTTAAAAAAGAGTTACAGGTCTGTGACAGCCAGAAATCTTGCTTGTTGAAGCCCTTGTTGAAATCTTGAAATCTTGTAGGTGACCAAATACTTATTTCCCACCATTATTTGCAAATAAATTCTTTAAAAATCAGACAATATGATTTTCTGAATTTTTTTTCTCATTTTGTCTCTTATAGCTGAGGTCTACATTTGATGTCAATTACAGGCCACTCTCATCTTTTTAAGATGGGAGAACTTGCACAATTGGTGACTGACTAAATACCTTTTTTCCCCACTGTATTTACCATTTAAGGTCTATTTTTTTTATTTTTACTAGGACTGCTAGCTGGCTATTCCATGTGTAGGATGATAGGATAAAAGAAAATCAGTTAGTACAACCACACTACAGTATCCCTGCTAATCAGCAACAGGGTATCAGTGGTTGTGCATGGGAAAAATGGTTTAGACAGTTGCTGTAAGAACATAAACTTGGCATGACATCTGTAGCTTTGATGTTCATTTACATACAGTCATGAGAAATGGGTTAAAACACCACAAAAAGGTCCGTAGAGCATAATCTAAAGAAAAATGTAATAAACACAGGCAAACTTAAAGGCTCAATTCAAACATTACCATACTTTCTCTGCCTACACTTTATAGCACTATCTGATTTAAACAGTTCAAACTGATTATTGTTAGATTAAATGAATATGTGTAAGGAAAAATACAGTCTTTAAAATTGAATATAAACATAATATTTACATCTACTCCAGGTTTCCCATGAAGACCAGGCAGGCCCTTGTTTCCTTTAGGGCCTGCAGAGCCAGGATAACCTGGAAAACACATGCATGTATTTATTCTGAAGAAAAAAGTGTATAATCATAAAATCCATTACCAGGTAGTGTGTTACTTTTGTTCTCCTGTTAATTATGTGTACTTAATTTTCAGCACCTACAGTCAAATTAACAGTTAATATCACCAAATATACAGGTTAATGTAATACCTTATTGGGAGTAAATTGTTAAAAAAAAAAAAAAAAAAAAAAAAGCATAATCTGTGATTTGTAAAGCTAGAATTGTCAAAAGTTCAAAGGAATTGCATGGCCAAACCATCATGTTAGTGCAATAGATGCAGCCATAAGAGCTTTGGAATACTTAAAATAAAATCATCGTCACCTAACACAAACCTGTTAATCTATTTTAAACAGATACATTAAAAAACAGTAAAACTGTTGTTATTTGATAAGTCTGTGTTGATTTTTACTAATTCAGAATTAGTAAAGGACAAAATTTCTTTTTGGATTTATTAATCACAGATACAAAAGCTGGGACAATATGATGGTTTAATGGTTAGCAGGTTTGCTTCTCAGAGCTGGGGATCCAGGTTCTCTCCGTGTCAGTGTGGGATTCATCTGGGTTCGCCGGCTTCCTCCCACACTTAAGGTGAATTTGATGCTCTAAATTGCCCCTATATAATTGCCCCGTGTATCTGTGTGTGTGTGTGTGTGTGTGTGTGTGTGTGTGTGTGTGTGTGTGTGTGTTTGTACATGTGCCTGGTGATAAGATTGGCGCCCTCTACTGAGTGCATCTGCCCATCACCCAAAACATTTTCCCCTGGATGGACATGGGGAACCCACAAATAGTGTGATAAACTGTCAAAACTGTCTCTGTCTGTGGTCCCTATACAAATCCACACCATATAATTATTCTTCAGTGCCCTGCGTAGGTTTAAATTCTCCTTACAATCACTAAGAAGGGGCTTAATTTTAGCAATCTTTATCATGGCACAGGTTGACTTATTGTGGTGCTACTGTTACGACGTAATTCATGGATGTGTTTTGGGCATCACGTGCAAAAAAACTACTTGCATGTCACTTGTCATTCCCTTTAAGAGCCTGGTGTCATCTGAATTTAGTCTAATTGTATGCTAATTAACGTTAGTCATCACAAGCTCTGGCAAAAGTCATCACAAGCTCTGGCAAAGCCGGGCCAAGTGACTAGTATGTTCATATTTCCTAAATATAATTTTACTGAAATGTGTATTATTCAGTCAAATAATAAAGCAAGAGAATTAACTATTGCTTTTGCTCCTCCAGGTTTTCTGGTTCTCCCACAGTGAAAAAAAAACATGGATTCAAGGTAAACTGAATGCTCTAAATTGCCCCATATAGTGTGTTCTTGTGGGTGACTCTGTGTGAGTGAGTGTGCCTAGCAATAAATTGGAGATGTGCATGGGGAACCCCACAAGAAAAGGGAGATAATGTATGAATGAAAAAGGATAAATGTTAATTGAATTGCATATTAATAGCAATATTACAGGGCTGCTCGTTGATATAGTGGTTAGCATGTCTGCCTCTTAGAACTGGGAATCCAGGTTCAAATCTTGATCTGGGTGGAGTTTTCATGTTCACCCGTCCAAAAACATGGATTAAAATGAATTTTCTGCTCTAAACTGTGTGTCTGTGTGAGTGAGTGTGTGTCCAGAGCTGGATTGGCACCCTGTCCTGAGTGTGTCTGCCCAGCTCTCGTAATGTTCCCCCTGGACAGGTATAGGGACCCCCTTGCCCCTGTAACCCTAGTACAGGATTAAGTGAAAAATAAATTAAATGAGACATCTGATTTTACCTTGCTCTCCTTTTGGTCCTGGAGGACCAATTAAACCTGGAATCGCATTACATAAGCTGCAAGTGTCTCCTTTGTCACCTTACAAGAAATAGAAAATAAAACAATTCTATGGAAATAACATACATTTTTGATCTACTGATAAAATTTCAAAGCATTTAAAATTAATAAGCAAATGTATATAGTGTAAAAAATGATAATTAATCATTGAGTAGGTTTCGTTTTTATTTAAATGCTAAACTGCTTCAAAAAAGACATGTTGTTAAAAAATAAATTGACTTAAAAAAACTATTCATTAAAATGTTTTCTAAAGATAAAATGTTCTTTGAGATAATGTAACGACAGATACCTTTTTGTCCCTCTTCTCCAGGCAAACCAGGTTGTCCAGGAGGACCAGGCAATCCTTTATCGATTTGACAATCATCACCTGGAACAAATCAAAGAAAATGACATAAATAAAGAACAAAGACAAAATAGTCTATTTTTATCTTTAGTCCTTAAAATGGCTGATCTGTTAATAGTAAAGGGCACATACTTAATTCTCCTGGAGGCCCAGGTGGCCCAGGAAATCCAGCTTCTCCTTTTTGACCCATGAGAGGCAGTCCATCAAGACCTTTGTCTCCCTTCTGGCCAATTTCTCCAGGGAAGCCTCTATCTCCAGGAGGACCATGAATGTATTTTCCTATTATCAAGCATAAGTGCAAGGTAAAAAGACAACACTGAAGAATTTCTTTATTTATATTGTTTAAGTATATAAGTAAAACACAATTGGCTAAAAACTGATTTTGAAGCATATTTAATTCTAAACCCTTTTATAATCAGATTTATTATCTATGATGATGATGATGATGATTATTATTATTATTATTTTTTTTTTTTTTTATTTTATTAAATTATAATTAATTATTTTACCTGGAGGACCTGGATCTCCTGGTAATCCAGGCAGACCTGTAAAAAAAAGATAGTTATTTAGTTAGTTTTAGAGAATGTAAAATAAACATGTTCATTTAAAACTCCTCACTTTCCTGAAATTAACAATATCTAAACATTTATATTGTCTGTCTAATTATCAATTCATATTTTTATTGATTAAAAATATGAATTGTTATTACCACATTATAAATACATGTACAGTGTGTTTTGCAATTTGATTGATCTTGTTATTCAGTGATCAGTGTTTACTTTAAAATCTGGACTAGATTATGTCACAGAAGACCAGATTTTCTTTTAATAAATGCATATATTAATCAAACCTTTTTTTTATTATGGTTTGTTTGTAACTTGTTTGTTAGGTTAAAGCAATTAAGCACTCAAGGTTGTTATTTATTGTGAATAAATCTCAGGATTTATGTTATTATGCACAGTTACATCTCTTTCCCATGATTTATTCACAATAATACAGAACATCAAGTGCTTTAATTAAATGGTTGCTTTATTAATTTATTATTATTTCTTAGTTTTAATTTACTGTTGCTGGTTTAATTACTTATTACAATTAATTACTGTATTTGTAACGAGCACCTGCTGCACCTGTCCCTCGTTTTCGGTTCTCATTATCTCACTTGGGTGATTGGTTGTGTGTTTAGTTGGGGTTCCTATTTAGTCTGTTTTCGCCCGTAAGTCTGAGCACGTCTTTGGTTTGTGGTTATCCTACCCAACATTTCGTTCTGTTCATTTATCCCCGTTCTGTTGGTGCTTCGGCACCATCTTTTAATAAATTCAGTTTGGATTTTATCCCGGTGTTCCAGTTGCCTCCTTCCCGCATTCCTGCCACGGTGTGTCGCTGCGCGGGCGTTCCGCGTAGGTCACATTCGTGGGAGCGTCTCCCTCTGTCTAGACCGGCGGACGCGGTGGTCTACGCGTCGCCGGATCATTATGCACGAGCGGCGTCCGCAATTTCCGGCGGACCCGCTCACCTCTGGGGGACTATGGACAGGACTTGACAGTATTACTATGGTACAAATATTTCTTTTCACATGTTCAGTTTATGTGGATTCATTCATTCAAGAAGTTTTGTGAAAGGATGATTTAAATTAGTTAAATCACTTTATATTTTTTTGTAAAAAGTAAGTCAATTTCTGATACCTATACTTTATTGAATTATTTGTCATCTCATTGCCAATACATTGAATGTAGTAATGTAGTAATGTTTTTGTTTTGTCTCTCTGTCATGGACTTATTATAACATTTCCCCTTTTGTTAGACACTATCTTGTGTAGACTCCCTTAGATTAATCACCTTCAGCAGTGCTTCAGGTAAATATTTCTAAATTAGATCATCAGATTTATTTAGGGCCTTTGGTTTCTCTCTTTCACTTTGAGCATTATTGTTTTAATATATTTTTATCAAGCCTGCAACAGCTTGGCAAGTTCAGGTTGGGTCTGTATGCCTTTCTTCCTGTTTTGGTCCTGTATATTTATGAACTTATACTGTATGTCTCCAGTCTTACTTTAACACATGCCACACCATATTTGTGACAATCATGTATTTTATCATTAAATTGGTGTAAGGCATAATAGAATTTTTTTTTTAAGCTTACCAGTTTCTCCTTGTGCTCCAGGAATACCTGGGGGACCAGGAGGCCCCTGTTTACCATCAGCCTTAAAAAAAAAAAGAAAACTTATTTGTTGCCCTATTAAATTTAGATTGCAGTCAAAAAACTTGATCAAAAGTTTGTTAAAGAAATGCTACTGGAAATCTTGATAAAAGGTTGACCACTTACAAATGCTGGAGGTCCTCTCTCCCCCTTTTGCCCCTATATAAATAAATAAAAAAGTAAATATATATATATATATATAATTGCTTGTAGATGGTTTAAATTGTGGCGTAGCTAATAACTTACTTTCAAACCATCATGTCCTATCAAACCAGGTTGACCTTTTTCCCCCTGTTTAAAAGATCATGTACTTACTATCTTATGTTGATTACTATGTTGATTATGTTGATTGATATCACTTTAATGTAAACATAAAAAAAATTGATATAAATAAACTGTTACAAATATTCATCAAAATATATGAATAAACCTTAAATCCAGTCTCTCCATCCTTTCCTGGTTTTCCCTAACAGCAAAAAGAATCAAAATGTATATTTGTAATGTTTTTAATACTCACTTCATGAAAATAAAAACATTAAAAAAATGTTGAAGGACTTCTTACTCTCATTCCAGGGGGACCTTGTTCACCTTTCATCCCTGGTTGAAATTCAGAACACTGCAAATACACAAACTTAATGAATACATATTGGAAATACACTAAATATAACTAATAATTTCATTTCCATATGATTTTTTTATATTTACATATCCAGATTTCAGTTGTTATTTACCATACCTTCTACTGTATACTTTAATGTTAATCTTAAGTATTTAAAATCTTTACCCTTTCACCTTTTTCTCCTTTCACACCTCTCTCCCCCTAAGAGAAGAAAACACACAAATGGTCCATCTTCCAATCAGATTGAATATGGGTAAACTGAATACATTTCATAAAGTTACTTCAATCAATTTTATAATACTGGTTACTTTTATAATGTGTATTTTTTAGGCAACAAAATATAGTTTTGGAACAATAAGAAGTGCTAAGTGCAAAACATGCAATAAATTTATTATAATGTATTAAAAAGTATTTATTATAGTAATATTTAAGTATTCATCCATTCATTCATTCATTATCTTCCGCTTTATCCTCTATTAGGGTCGCGGTGGGGTTCCCCATGCCCATCCAGGGGAGAACGTATCGGGCGCTGGGCAGATACACCCAGGACAGGGCGCCATTCCATCGCTGGGCATATTTAAGTACAGTTGTGATCAAATTTATTCAACCCCCAATGCTGCGAAGGGTTTTATGGAATTTAGTGCACATTTGTAATTGTGTTCATAATGAAATCTTACAAGGACTTGTTAAAGAACTAAATGCAACTAAGATAGCATCAATTGTTTTTGTCATAAAGTATTAAATGGCCTTTTTGTGATTTCTTCATTGACACAATTATTCAACCCCTTTACAACTACCACTCATAAGAACAGAGGTTCATTCCAGTGTTTTCAATCAGGTATTGAAAACACCTGTGGATGTCAACGAGCAGCAATCAAGCATGATAAGCACCAATTAGGCAGATTTAAAAGGACTGTGATACTCAGCTCCTTCTAGACATCTACTGGTGTGTTTACAAGCATGGTGAAGGCAAGAGAATGGTCCCAGAAGACAAGAGAAGAGGTTATTGCTCTTCACAAGAATGGCAATGGATATAAAAAGATTGCGAAGTTGTTAAATATTCCAAGAGACACTATCGGTATCATTCGCAAGTTCAAGTTAAAGGGCACAGTGGAAACGTTACCTGGTCGTGGCAGAAAGAAGATCCTGACCGTGACTGCTGTGCGCTACCTGAAGCGTAATGTGGAGAAAAATCCCCGCGTGACTGCTAAGGAACTGAAAAAAGACCTGTCAGATGTGGGCACTGAAGTTTCAGCTCAGACAATAAGGCGCGCACTGCATAACGAAGAACTCCCAGGCGCACCCCCTTGCTGACTCCAAAGAACAAGAAAAGTCGACTGCAGTATGCCAAAAGTCATGTGGACAAGCCACAAAGGTTTTGGGACAGTGTACTGTGGTCAGATGAAACTAAATTAGAACTGTTTGGGACAATGGACCAGCGCTATGTTTGGAGGAGGAAGAACCAGGCTTATGAACAAAAGAACACCTTGCCTACTGTGAAGCATGGCGGGGGGTCAATTATGCTTTGGGGCTGTTTTGCTTCTAATGGTACAGGAAAGCTTCAACGTGTGCAGGGTACCATGAATTCCCTTCAGTACCAGGAGATCTTGGAGGAAAATGTGATGGAGTCAGTCACAAACCTGTGGCTTGGGAGACATTGGACCTTCCAACAGGACAATGATCCGAAGCACACATCCAAGTCCACTAGAGCATGGTTGAACATGAAAGGCTGGAACATTCTAGAGTGGCCATCGCAATCACCAGACTTAAATCCAATTGAGAACCTCTGGTGGGACCTAAAGAAAGCAGTTGCAGTGCGCAAGCCTAAGAATGTGACTGAACTGGAGGCTTTTGCCCATGAAGAATGGGCTAAGATACCCATAGGTCGCTGCAAGACACTTGTGTCAAGCTATGCTTCACGCTTGAAAGCTGTCATAACTGGAAAAGGATGTTGTACTAAGTACTAAAAAATAATGTCACTAGGGGGTTGAATAAAACTGATAATGATGTGAGCACAGTAAAGACATTTGTGGTTATTCCATCATAAATATTATGTTATATTTGTCTAATTTATAAGTGCCTCTTTGATATAATTGTAAATAAGATGACTGAAATGATCCAAATCAATGTCAAACTGGCCAAAACACTTTATTTCAGTGGGGGTTGAATAAATTTGATCACAACTGTATTTATAATAATAAATAATAATAATAATAATATTATTATTATTATTATTATATTATAATTTATTTTAAACTATTTATTCAAATATATTTATTTACAGTATTTATTTACAGTGTCTGTAAATGATAAACATCTAATAGAATTTTGGTCACATTTGGTCACAGTTCAACTTGAAAGTATAATCACATTTATATATTTCAAACCAAAATTTCAACTGAAATCTTGGGCGATAGAGTTGTCTTGCCCGTGTTAAAAATATAGACAATTTTCTGCAAATGTTTACATGGTCAATGACTTTTAGGGTTTGCTTTAAAACTGCACTGAATCCATTTTTGTAGCTCAGTAATATAATTTTAAACTGTCTTTTAACTCTGATATTTGGTATTCCAAAAAATATTATCCAGCTCCTGGACAAGTTTAATAAAAAAGTATATTACACATCAGAACACATTCCAAAAAGCAAATTACGGAGTGTTGAGCTCAGTGGAAACTTCTATATTATTTATATAATCAACTTGCAACTTGGCCCGGGCTTGTGATGATGTTTCGCGAAAATGTAAATGTGTAAACGTTAAATAACACGCAATTAGCCATTGCCATTTAAATAGAAAGCCATCAAAGTTAGACCTCACCAGGCTCTTAAATGGAAGCTTTGTGTACTGTAATCTGTTCACATATAGATCAGATATTATTTGGGTGGGGGAAGATGGCATGATGGTGGTAAGTTAGCGTGTGTTGTGCTGGCCAAATGGAAGAAAGATTGACTGGGCAATTTAGGTCAATGGACTAGTCTTAGACCAGCAGTAAATATGTTGAAAAAGATATTATATATAAAAGATATATATATATATATAAATTTCAACAGTGTTATTCAAAAGTTGAGAATGATCCACAACTCTAAGAATAGATGATGTGAGGTCTTGACCACTGAAGAAAAGAGTGAAGTGGATTAAAACCATGCAGAAAATATACAGTCTGCAGTTTTAGCACTATAAAATGTTATCGTTATTGTAAGTGAGCTCATTAAACAAACAATAAGTGTAGAAAAAAGTGACAATGATAAACATGTCTTTGTTCCAACAATTTTGGAATATGCTGCATTCATCAAATTCAAAATTTGTTTATTTTTTACAGTGCAAATATTGGAAACACTGGAACAAATGTTGCATATTGAACATTATTAAATACCCATATGCAAACAATGAAATACTAAATGGACAGTAAAGATCAGTTTTTATTGTATGATGTTGTGCATAAAAAGTGATGGAAAATGACATACTATTGGCCCGGGTATGGCAGTAAAGTTTAATCCGACAAACTCTCGAGGTTCTGCAGGGGGGCCTGGTTCACCTTTGATACCCTGCTCACCCTAATAAAGAAAATAGTGTGTTTATTATAAAACAGTTTTTCATTCAACTACTTTCATTTAGGTTATGTATTTTTATGCAATTGTTATACAACATATCACAACCACCACATGCATGCACACACACACACACACACACACACACAGGTGAAAAACAATTATACAGACATAATCTCCTTTGCTTTAATGACTTAAAAGCTAAACAATATCAATAATACCACTACTTATAATTATAATACCTAATTGATTTATTATTGTAATTACACTGAATGAGCTAGCCTAGTAGGTCATATGGGTTCACTCTAGACAGGTACATCAATTTAATCTGCATGCATACATGCTGACACCCTGTGACAATTCAAGTATCTCCATATTACATGTTTTACACATGGCATGGCCTAAAAACATGCAGATACAGAGATAACATGCTAACTCACACTAAGCCACTGTGATGCATTAATACTAATGTTTTCTTAAATGTTTTAATGACATTAATAAGCATTATATTAATATTGTTGTATTGGTCCCAATATTTATATTTTTACAAAAATCAAGTCACATAATTTTATCTTTGTCTGGTATATACTGGTTAGTTTATTTTAAACCCAGTGCATGTAAAATTATTCATTCATTCATTCATTATCTCCCGCTTTATCCGCTATTAGGGTCGCGGTGGGGTTTCCCATGCCCATCCAGGGGTGAACGTCTCGGGCGCTGGGCAGATAGACCTAGGACAGGGCGCCAATCCATCGCTGGTCACACACTCACTCACACAGACACACTCTATATGGGGCAATTTTGAGATTTCAATTGACTTGATCCATATTTTTGGACTGTGGTAGGAAACCGGAGAACCCGGAGGAAACCCACGCAGACACGGGGAGAACATGGAAACTCCACCCAGATGGGGATTCGAACCGGGAACCGAGGCGAACGTGCTAACCACTAAGCCACCGTGCCGCCGCATGTAAAATTAAACCGTAAAAATTTTAAATGGCTGACTTTATTACATTTGGAAATAGCATCTATGAATGAGGTATAATTGCATTGCATATAAGTCTGTAATTAGTCATTTGAACCTACCTTCTGACCCGGTGGAGCAACAAATGTAATTTTATCGCCCTGAAATGAAATTGTATGATTTTAATGTTAAACAACACATCATTCAATAATGACCAATAATAATATAGTTACATAATAAAATGTAAAAACATAAAAAAAAAAAAAAATACTTACAGGAGGACCAGGAGGTCCAGGTTCACCAGTATATCCCTGATAGAAAAAGCCACAAAAAAAGGAAAAACATCTAGGTATTTAATGGTCTCATTTCACAAAAACACTGGAGAAATTATATAAAGAATTATAACTAGTTTCAAACAAAATTATAATCAACTGCACTTTTCCAGATTTTAAAACAGCAGATATATAAATATGTGCTAATAATTGTAGGTATAAATATACAGCTATAAAGCTATATGACATGAAAAACCTTAAGAAATGTAAACTGCTACAAAAAGTGCCATATGTCTGCTGGATTGGCAAAAACAATAAAATGAAGTGTAAAAACTAAATTTAACCCTGACTTACTTTGGGTCCTGATGGACCAGGTGGGCCATGTGGACCGTATGGTCCAGGGACTCCCTCGGTTCCCTTTAAAAAAAAGAAAACAAGTTAAGCGCTTCTTTTTATCACTTAAACAGAATTAAAATGATTAACTATTATATATATATATATATATATATATATATATATATATATATATATATATATATATATATATCATTACTAAACGTACATACTTGTATCCCTGGTAATCCTGGTGTACCTCGATCTCCTTTTTGAGGAATAAAACCAACAACACCCCCTGGATCACCCTAAAAAGTTCCAGAAATAAGTTTACCGATCAGTATGTGAATATATTTAAGTAATTGTTTTGAATCAAATGATTATACATTTCTGAGCATAAGTCCATGGAATAAGAAAAGTATTAATGTTTAATGTTAAAATTATTGAGAATATCAATGCTAGTAATTAAAATTACTGAACATGTTTCATACCTTCATTCCTGGATATCCCGGAGGACCCTGGAGAAATATTTAAAAAGATATTTAAATGTCAAATATACATTTTATTGGTAATAAAAAATAGAGACTGGGAATGAGCATGCACCATTTGGATGAGATATTTGTTCATCGTTTTTCACTTACTTGTGGTCCTACCATCCCTGGGAAACCCGGAGTTCCATCTCTACCTCGATCTCCCTGTAAAGCAGGACATCATATTTTATCAGGAATTGTATTTTTATACAATGATTATTGGCAGGGTAAAGTGGAAAACAAAATGATTCTGTAGGTGTTACTAAGTTAAGAAATGAAATTCTGAAAGAACAAGGGAAATGACATTACACTTTTAGATCGATATAGATAGAATTATTTACTTTTGTTCCATTACATCCTGGGATACCCGTTTGTCCAGGTGGCCCATCTAGACCTGGAATACCCTGAAAAAAAAACAATAGTTAATTAGATATAAATTATTTTAACAACCACATAATAGACACTACACACCACGTGGAAACTTTTAAAACCACATATTTACTAAATATTTTAAAAAATTCTGCTTTATATTAGATTTTTATCCACAAAACAAAAAAAAATAGTTTTTTAAGCAAATAAAAAAACTAAACTTAACTAAAAAGCAAAAAAATGCTTTAAATTAAATGCACTTATGTAATAAAATGGTTAGTTATGTATAATTACAATAATACTGTTGTTAGGTCAATAGAGTTGTACTTTACAACTGTGTTAAAAAGACACTAAAAATTTTAAATGTCAATACATTACATTTAAAAATACACATTTATTAAATTTTTAAGCAAAAAACAAAACATGGGTTTTAGGTATATAAAAATGGGTATATTGCAGGCAATGAAATGTAATAAACTTACCGGATGGCCAGGGATTCCAGGAATACCAGGAAGTCCAGAAGGACCCTAGAACATATTTAAATGGTGTATAAAATACATTGGGAGAACCCACTTCAAATATGGACTAGAATTTTGTATAAAATATTTGTATACATATTTTAGATGCAACATGTATGTAATTATGTGTCTTGCATTTTGCAACTGTTTTGGCGCTTCTCCTCAAATTTTCTGTTTTATTTAAAGACATGAAAATAAGTCCATAATAAGTCCATAAAATCCATAATAGTGAACAGATTACTGCACACTTTAATAGCATATTTATTATGTGTTTTTTAGTTATTATGTGAATTTAATGTATGAAGAAAAAGATTAAATGGTGCCTGTCCAAACACAATGAAAGATGTAATGTTTATAGTTTTTTTATCATGGTAACTAGAATTCTGCTAAAATGTATTAAAAATTCTTGAATATTAAAAAAACTAATAAAAACTAAAAGTCATCACTGATGTGGGTTTTAGTCAAAAAGCATAGCAGGGTTTAAAACTCTGTACAATTTACATTAACTAAGTATGTGAGTTGTGAAGTAGTATTAGGTAAGCAAGTTATTCAGTTTTTTAGGTAAATAACTTGATTAATTGCCTTGCATCCACATGGTTAAATAGTTTTCTTTACAAGAACAATTGTGATGTTTTTTCCAAAAAAAAAAAAAAAACAATAACAAAAAAGAAAAATTATATATATAATTTTTGTAATATTCTAATTCTGTTAAGGTACTTCTCAAAAAACACTATTAATTTTATTGCCTTCATTTTCTTAAAGGGACCAGCTGCATTTTTAGAACAAATGATTTATTTATCTATCTATTGTGCATAGTAGTAGTAGTAGTAGTAGTAGTAGTAGTAGTAATAATAATAATAATAATAATAATAATAATAAAACCTAATTTTCAATAAACGTTTATTTAACAGTAAAACAGCAAAGGTATGGAAAAAGCCACCATTTGCTGTTTTTGTCACTGCAAATGACATGTATAAAATGACATGTCGCTCAACAATGCAGTAGTCTAAACAATGTGGTTGATTCTGTATCTTCTGTTACCATGAGAAAACATAATTTAAGGTATAAACAAAGTGACATTACTTACACGTGTCCCCTTCATTCCATGAGCCCCAGGTTCTCCTTTATCACCCTAGAAAATGTTATAGTGCAATTTAAAATACAATCCACTTTTTGCAGAGACCAATTAAAGTTATGAATTAGTTCTGATTTACAGCTGAGTATGTACAAACTTGAGTATGTTTCAAATTGCAAGTAAACCGCACTGGGTTTAATTGTTTGTTGCTTACCATTGGCCCAATTGGGCCTTGAGGACCTTCGTGGCCTTGAGTACCAGGAAATCCCATGTTGCCTTGTAATCCAGGAAAGCCTCTCTCACCCTGTAAATCAACATCACTTGTCATCAGAGGAACTTGAGGCATTCTGAAGAAAAACGGCACCTTGCTTTAACCACCACTAGGTGGCAGCACGTGATTTGGATATTTGAATTTGAAGCTTTGGATTGTCTTTACCAACACCAAAGACTACAAGTCACCCACCACATTATATTTTACTGGAACAGATATAGAAGATTGTGGTTGAACATAAGATGTACAGGACTGAATCGGGATGAGAACATCATGAATTTAACTTTATAATATGTGGTTTATTCCACATATGATTTATTTTATGCATTTGGATTAAAAACTAAATAAATAAAGTGTAAACAAAAAAAAGAGTATTTACAAAAAAATACCTTTGCCCCCTTTACGCCACTGCAGTCACATTTTCCACATGATCCCGAACATCCCTGAAAACAGGAAGATAAATTGCATGATGTACATTTTTGACAATTATTGACAACTAGACATATGACAATAAACGTATGACACAATAGAGTAAACAATAAGCCATCCTGCTTTGGAGGCTGTTTCCACCACTAGACAAATCTGGACAAAACTTGACGATCTGCTTTGTAGACTTCTCCAAACCGTTTCATGTTAAACAGCAACAAGAACACAAATGACATAGCTTAAGAAAGCTATGTTTCACTAAGAAAGCTATGTTTCACTAAAGAGCAGAGTCAAAAGTTTCAGATTCTTTGTACACTGCATGTGGTAGGGGTGAGCTGCAATATTCGCTGATTCGACGATTCGATTCGGAGAACCGTAGTCGACTATGAACCTCATAGTCGAATGTACCATTTTGACCACATGGGGGTGCGCATGGCTGCTGCTAAGCATTAGTTTTTACATGAAATGTCTATGTTTTCGTTATATATAGCCTTTTGTCAAATAAAATCATCCTAATTTTTAGGTTTTTAGTTATTTTTTAGGTTTTTCCTTTGAAGTGGAAAAAAGTCCAGAACGGGGATCCCATTTACGGTGCTCTAGAAAAACAAGTAAAATATAAAAAAAAAAACTTTTTTTAAAATCCATGCTTATAGCGCCATCTTGTGGTGAAATTTTAACGGATTCGACTATCAGTCGACTATAGGGAAAATCTGACGAATCAGATTCGACTATGAAAATTCTTTGTTGAATACAGCCCTAGCATGTGGTATTAGAGGAAGATTGAGTAATAGCACGCTTTTGGCCTAATTAAATGAGTTTTACCTTCCAGTTGACATCGATGTGTGAAATGCTTACATCAAATCTTAAATGCAATGATTGTTAAAAAAAAGAATTATGTCTTACAAAAATTAGAAAATGATTTATATGATCATTTCCTTCATTTTATTGTACCTAAATAGTTCATTTATTTTTCAGACAGACAGCTGTCCAAACATTCATCAGTCCAAACAGGCCAATGATGAGTGCAAATGCCCTCAGTAACCGCACTGCTCAGATCTGTGTGCCCACATTCAACTTTTGCTTACTTTCTGTTAGACACAACACTATGATGTGATTAATGTGGGATCAGATAACATGACTATAGTAAAGTGTCCTGGTCTCCTATAGATATTCATGTTGAGCCTCATATCTACATATGTGCATCCCCTGATCTCACACTTAAACATGCTAATCTCAGGTCTGGATCACATAAGCATATACTCGACTTTTAGACATGCATCTTGTATTCTTTTTAAGTCAGTTTAGCATTGCCACGAACATAAACATAATATGATAGCACAGCAAATGGATAAGACTGACAAGGGGATAACTAATCCAACTAAATAATAATTGCTATATTTCAAAATGAAATACTATGAATGCTTAAGAGGAATTGTTTTCATTCATTTATTATCTTCCGCTTAATTTTCTGCTAGCGTTGTGTGTGTGTGTGGGGGTGGTGGTTTAGGGCATCCAGGGGAGAATGTTTCAGGTGCTGGACAGATACACAGGCTGCCAATATATTGCTGCTGCACACAAACACAAACATACACTATAAGGGGCAATTTAGAGCATTTCATTTACCTTGAATCCATGTTTTTGGACAGTGGGAGGAAACCAGAGAATGTAAAGTAAACCTATAACTATAACTTACTAAACTCATTTAAAGCACTCTTAAATCAAAGGAAAAACTGGGAGTCCTTCAACAGATTGCAAAACAGATTGCACTAACCCAAAAGTACTTTTAAACATACACATGTTAAGAGAATTACTTGATTAGTAAGATGTAAATGTATATTGCATAGTGTCTTAAATATTCACAGTTCTTCATTATCACATTGTCTGCTATGGGTCTACCGTGAGATTGAGCAATAACGTGAAGCCACAGATACATGAAACATCTATTTGCTGTTATGTCTAGGCTGTCTGTGTCCTGCTTTCAGTACAAACAACTGCTGTCATACAAGAAAAAAAAAAAGAAAAGGAAAAAGCCTGGACCGGAAAAATGAGAATGGAGAAAATGAGTCAGTTCTTTCAATGCCATGCCAGTGATTTAAATGCATTTTCCCAGGTGAGAGAACATTAACAGGATGACTGTATAAGGTTTTGCAGTGCTTCCTGTGAAATACAGATTATCAATAAAATGGTTTTCCCCATGAGTTTTGTCTTTTATTTTATTTTAATAATAACATTGCAGGGCGGCTTAGTGGTTAGCACATTTGCCTCACAGCACTAGGGATTCCCGGTTCGAATCCCAATCTGGGTGGAGTTTCCATGTTCTCCCCGTGTCCGCGTGGGTTTCCTCCGGGTTCTCCGGTTTCCTCCCACAGTCCAAAAAAATAACATGGATCAAGTGTATTGAACTCTCCAAATTGCCCCATATAGAGTGTGTCTGTGTGAGTGAGTGTGTCTGCCCAGCGATGGATTGGCGCCCTGTCCTGGGTGTATCTGCCCAGCGCCCGAAACGTTCTCCCCTGGATGGGCATGGGGAACCCCACCGCGACCCTACTAGAGGATGAAGTGGGAGATTCCAGCAGTGTTACTGAGGTGTTTAAATGAAACGACAGCAGCACAGCTGCACTAAAACCCCCTCACCGCATCAGTTTCACTGCAGAACTGATAATGAACAATACACTACCCAAATTATACCTGTTCTGTGATGCTCCTGACCAATAGAGAAAAGAGAACCAACAGGAAACAGAAAAAAAACAGATGTCCTACAGTCTGTAATTGCAAAACTACAAAGTCCATCTGTATTGTAAGTGGAAAAACACATAAACACATACATATTAACAAGAATAAGGTCTTTGTGACTAAAAGGAAATGTACCAATCCAGTAAACCTCTTAGTCTGGCATGGCTTTTACTGTATCCCACCACTACAAAAGTGTACTTTCATGCTTAAGATGTCATGATGTCACTAAACAATTTTGATCTGTGATTCAAGTGGTAAGACTAAACTAACAAGTCAAGACATAACTTAATGCAAGTAATAGACATTTTGTCATATATTTAACAAATAAATGCAATTGACTAAATGTGCTGAGAAATCTGGAATTCGCATGGGTTTAGAAACAATCATCTGGTCTACTGCTGGCATGTGTATTGTGGTCAACTTTAAACAGTGTGTCATAGCGGAAGCATTAGACATTTATCACATATAAACAGTACAGTTTAGTCTGAAGACAATTACAGTGACTCTTGTATTGTTTTGGCTCTGAGTCTGAAATGAAAGCATAAAATTTACTCTTGATTGCACAATACATGGAATTCAATGTAGTTTCTATATTATTAAGGCATATTAAGGCTATTTTCAGATGTTACAATGTTTAGAAATGTACTGTAAAACATTTGGCAGCGTTAAATAGATACTTGTACATATGTTTTAAAACTATGAAGTAGTTTAGTTTTGTAGTATATATACAGTGGTGTGAAAAAGTGTTTGCCCCCTTCCTCATTTCCTGTTTTTTTGCATGTTTGTCACACTTAAGTGTTCCGGAACATCAAACCAATTTAAACAATAGTCAAGGACAACACAAGTAAACACAAAATGCAATTTGTAAATGAAGGTGTTTATTATTAAAGGAGAAAAAAATCCAAACCATCATGGCCCTGTGAGAAAAAGTGATTGGCCCCCTAAACCTAATAACTGGTTGGGCCACACTTAGCAGCAACAACTGCAAACAAGCGTTTGCGATAACTTGCAATGAGTCTTTTACAGCGTTCTGGAGGAATTTTGGCCCACTCATCTTTGCAGAATTGTTTTAATTCAGTTACATTAGAGGGTTTTCGAGCATGAACGGCCTTTTTAAGATCATACCACAACATCTCAATAGGATTCAGGTCAGGACTTTGGCTAGGCCACTCCAAAGTCTTCATTTTGTTTTTCTTCAGCCATTCAGAGGTGGACTTGCTGGTGTGTTTTGGATCATTGTCCTGCTGCAGAACCCAAGTTCGTTTCAGCTTGAGTTCATGAACAGATGGTCGGACATTCTCCTTCAGGATCTTTTGGTAGACAGCAGAATTCATAGTTCCATTTATCACAGCAAGTCTTCCAGGTCCTGCCGCAGCAAAACAGCCCCAGACCATCACACTACCACCACCATATTTTACTGTTGGTATAATGTTCTTTTTCTGAAATGCAGTGTTCCTTTTACGCCAGATGTAATGGGACACACACCTTCCAAAGAGTTCCACTTTTGTCTCATCGGTCCACAGAATGTTTTCCCAAAAGTGTTGGGGATCATCAAGATGTGTTTTGGAAAAATTGAGACAAGCTTTAATGTTCTTTTTGCTCAGCAGTGGTTTTCTTCTTGGAACCCTGCCATGCAGGCCATTTTTGCCCAGTCTTTTTCTGATGGTGGAGGCATGAACGCTGACCTTAACTGAGGCAAGTGAGGCCTGCAGTTCTTTGGACGTTGTTGTGGGGTCTTTTGTGACCTCTTGGATGAGTCGTCGCTGCGCTCTTGGGGTAATTTTGGGCGGCCGGCCACTCCTGGGAAGGTTCACCACTGTTCCATGTCTTCGCCATTTGTGGATATTTGGGGAATCCCTAGTGCTGAGAGGCGAACGTACTAACCACTAAGCCACCGTGCTGCGTATATATATATCCTTGGAATGTATATTTGCTTATAAATATTGTCAGCACAATTTCATTTCTTATCAGAAACACATGTTCTTGTTTTATATATTCCTTTACCTTAATGTACAGAGCAGGTGTTTTGCATTAACATTGCTTAGTGGTCTCAAACATGTGAGCCTGTGTTGGGTTACCATAGCTAATGTAGTCCACACATTTGCTTGCAAGACCATTAATCAAATTGTGTGAAATAGGTGTTTAGTCATTTCTTGCAGGAACAATAATAACTGCATAAAATACTGTATATTAAACTTTCTAGGAATTTCTAAACACATTGACAAACTATGCCAATCACTAACTGCATCAGAGTTCTTGCATATGTAAAACAAAAAAAATGTACAGGGAAACCATTAATTTAATTCTCATGAAAGCAGAACATTATAAACACTGAAAGCTACAGGAGTTCCCCCCCCCTAAATTTCTACTAATATTTTCCATTTTCAAACAATATGCAATATTCCTCCCACAGTCCAAAAACATGGATTAAGGTCAATTATATTCTCCAAATTGTCCATATAGAGTGTGAATGAGTGTGAGTCTGTGTGCCCTGTCCTGGGTGTATCTGCCCAGCGCCCAAAACGTTCTGCCCTGGACCCTTGTAGAGGATAAATCGGAAGATAATGGATGGATGGATGGATGGATGGAGGGATGGACTTACAGGTATTCTAAATTAATGTTTGGGGTCAAAACACAGGGTTACATATAGAATTCCTGGAGCAATATGGGTTAAGGGCCTTGCTCAAGGACCCACATTGGTAACCTCAGTAGATCTGGGATTTGAAACCACAACCCTTGGATTGTTAGCACAACACCTAAACCACTAAGCAACCATACCCACTCTTTTAGCTCTTGTTACGAGGCACACCGTTCGGGATCCAACCACCAAAGAAACCAAAAGACTAAATAGTTTATTTAATTTGAATGATTAATGTATTTAGGCAATTTAAATAAACATAATAAAATCAATATTAAATATTCCAGGATACATGCACTTCCTACACACTACACATAGCATTAAATGATACCATTGATGCCCCAACTGATCAATACAATCTCCTGACCGTATACACCTGATAGTTGAATCCCACTTTCTGAGAGCTAACATCACTATCATCTGTATTATCCTACTAAGACTAATATGAAGAAACTGTTTTTAGTTGTGCATCTATAATAAATTTTATAAAATGAGTTCCGGTTCTTAAATCTGCTTGTCTGGACCATTTGTCTAGCCATGTGTGCATAACAGAACACCTCTGTGGACAATAATGCCCACCTTGGACCACTTTACATTCTTATGAAAGTGTGATATACAATACATTATTTTCCAGATGAGCACTATGTCTTTTGCGGCTGTTTTTTATAAAGTGTGCTCTGTATTTTGGCCACTAGATGGCAGTATTTGATTGTTAGAGAAACCGGAATTTGGTTAGTCAGCGATCAGTGTTTACTTTAAAAAACACTCTAAATTATATATTACGTTGATGAAGACCAATTTATTAAGGATTTTGATTTCAATAAATGCATTTATGAATTAAATCTTATTTTTTATTATTCTTTGTTTGTAACTCATTCATTATCTCCCGCTTTATCCTCTATTAGGGTCGCGGTGGGGTTCCCCATGCCCATCCAGGGAAGAACGTCTCAGGCGCTGGGCAGACGCACCCAGGACAGGGCGCCAATCCATCGCTGGGCACACACTCACTCACTCAAACACACTCTATATGGGGCAATTTTGGGGAATGTTTTTGGACTGTGGGAGGAAACCGAAGAACCCGGAGGAAACCCACGCAGACACGGGGAGAACATGGAAATTCCACCCAGATGGGGATTCGAACCGGGATGGGGACCAGATGGGGATTCGGGAATCCCTAGTGCTGAGAGGCGAACGTGCAAACCACTAAGCCACCGTGCCGCCTCTTTGTTTGTAACTGTTTCATAAAAGCAATATCAAGGTTGTCAATGATTTATTCACAATAATGAACGCAATCTCGTGTCAAATTTCTTTAATAAACTCTTTCAAACTGTTTTCTCTGTTACTTAGTTTCTTCATTAGACAATTTCAGCTAAATCTCTTGTATCTGGAAAATGTCTTTTTACTATCACCTCTTTACTGTCTTAGGTATTAGTTAAATATGTGTTTGGAGCAGATGTTTTAATAAATATATATCAAGCTATAAACTCTTTTTATGTTGCCCACATTTCAGAAAGCCTGACATTTATTTAGGAAGCAGTTCCCTATCCTAGTCTGTACTGGCTAAACCCTTTGCTATTTTACTGATGCTATTGTCTTAGTATTTAACAAAAAAATAAGTCTGGCCCTAGACTGTCTAAAGTGATGCCAAATGTAGCAGTAGCATTCAACAGATAATAGTGGCTTGATGAATAGAAGGAAACATGGCTAAACCCTGTGAATTGTCACAAAGTGGATGAAGTCATTCCATACAATGGCAACCATTGTTGAAATTTTTTGAGAGTGCACCTGTGATCATCTGGATCTAAATATCTTATTCATGCATTAAAATATTGCAGTATGGTTATTATAACACTCATTTAATTTGTAAATATAGTAAATGCATAGATGATGAAGTTTGAAAAAGAATTTTTAAAGTATAACAATGCATTGAACCACCTAATAAAGAAGTTACTTATACATATACCTCTGCACATCATACTGTATAATTTAGTAGTCGGGTGATTTAATGTAGTTGATTTGCAATGTAGTTAAATTCTGCTAGATGTCAATCCATTGACATCCATTTGACAACTGAGTAACAGACAAAGAAGCTATGGGACTTCCCCATGCCCTGATGCTTCAGTGTTCTGTTATGCACACAGTATCTGTACGATCTACCAAGTGGAGCTGGGTAAAGAATTATCTTATGATCTTGGTAATGATAGTAATCTCTGGAATGAGCTGGCTTTCCAGATATGGCACCGTATTAAAATTTTCTTCTATATAAAACACTACTTGCCAACAATATAAGAAAATGTCATATCTGTTCTTAAAATAACTAATGCTTATGCTGCCTTAGGCCACAAGGACTGTAGCTCATAAGTTTAATTTATGTTGATAATTATGTGGCAAATCTACCACATGTACAGCGACAGACAGTGATCTATAAGGTGAGAACAATCCTTGTATTTGTTAAGTCCAACTGATACGATAAAGTCTGTGGGTAAAACTCTCCTTTCCCATCACCTGACTCACTCTGAACAGTACTTGTAAAAACTTTAGATTTCAAAACAGTATTCAGAAATAATAATCTTAGTTTTTCGAGAATTAAATTTCCAGATTCCATTTAAGGAGATGACTTAATATATGTCATTTTGCAGAGCTTAAGCACAAAAGAGAGGCACACAAGTGGGGTGGCACCATAAACTCAAAGCATTTAGGTCCTGGGTTTGATTTGGAGCCAGGCAAACAAGGTTTTTTTTATGTGAAGTTTGCATGTTTTCTATTGTCAGTGTGTATTTTGAGGAAGTTTCACTTTAAACAACAATCCTCCCATTTGAAACAGTCTGCAAGCATAATACTAATGTTTAAAATAAGCATTTCTTCATCCAAAAGAATCCAATTTCACCTGAACTTGATACATTCAAACACATATCCATTTTTTGGATCATATATAGTTCCAGTCCATAAATGACAGACATGGGCAGGAAGGCAGGTCAGGTAAATGGAAACACCTATAACTCCTGTGTCATGCGCACTGTCAGGAAAACATTGTGGAGCGTGGTAGTGCTGATCCAGGAGGCGCAGGTAAGTGAAGCGAGTCAAAAGGCACAATCTTATTTTTTAACATCATAAAAGGGAGTTTTTTCTTGCCACTGTCGCTTCGGCTTGCTCTTTGGGGGTTTAAAGGCTTTTCATTCGGTAAAGCTGCTTTGTGACAATATGCTGTTGTAAAAAGCGCTATAACAATAAATAACTTGAACTTGAAAAAGGCACGTTGATTCAAAAGGCACAAAAACTACACAACATAGGAGGACAGACAACGCATGACTTAATAAATGCTGGTCTGAGGCCGGAACAGTAATAGAGAGAACATAAACTGAAAGACGACTGTGTGACCAATGGAAAAACACCAATGAAAATAGACAAATAAATAACCTAAATAAGAAACACTCAAAAGTAAATAAATCTAACGGAAACAGGTGAGGAGTGCTCCTTACATCCGAGTCAGAACAGGGAGACTGAGAATTGACCTGCTATTCCTTTTCGTGATGGTACTGTATATGTTTCTTGGATGTGGTCCACAAAGACAAATATGCCTGCGGGCTTCACAGACATGCTCTCTAGCAGAGATGCCTTGCTCTCGCCCACATCTTTCGGCATGGAGGGTGGCACTATTTGGATTGGGCGCCACCACTGGCATTCTCTGCATGCCCCGCCCACTTTATGTCTCGCTTCATCTAGAAGCCATGAGCCAAGCATCCACACTAAGAAATGTGCATGTAAAGCCCGCAGGCATCTCTATCACACCTCATGCGTCCTTATCGGGTCCTGTCACATGTAAGGACACAATGAGAACCAGAGATGGGATTTATTAAGCACAGGAATGAAATTTATTTAACTAAATTAAACACAAACTGTTGGCTGCTGTAGCAGATGCTTACACTATGTTTCTGTTGCTAATAAATCCTCACGTTTCATTCAATTAACTTTCTTCTAAGTGAGTTTATTAGGATGATTAGATTAACCATCGTCTAATTTGGTGATATATTTATTATCTACATCTGGTTACATATTAATTCTTATAATCTAATTTATTTGTAATACCTTGAACTACTTTAAAGCTGCTTAATGACATTTCTCTGTTGTTAATTGTAATATATAAATAGGTATGTTGAGATGATAAGAAAGTTACAATAAATACACGTATTGCTGATGGTTGGAAAGTTGCTGAAAATCAAGTAGCACATTGGCCCTTGGGCATTTTGTTCTATTGCTGGCTCTTAAAAATAAATAAATACATAAGTAAATAAATTTAACATCATACACAATCATTTGTAGTGACATTTTTGTTCTCTCAATTGGGTAAAATCCAAAGCGTGTCCCAAGCACACACTTATTAACTCTCACACACACACACACACACACACACACACACACTATAGGGGAAATTTACACTAGCCATTTTACCTTAAATCCATGTTTTTGGACTGTGGCAGGAAATCGGAAAATCCAAAGGTAACCCACACTGACATGAGGAGAACATGGGCACTCCACCCAGATTGTGATTCAAACTTAGAACCTTAGTGCCAAGAGGCAAAGGTGCTAACCCTTGCCACCGTTGAACCTTGTTTCAATACTTTATTTAGGAAAAACAACATTGTTGTTGTTGCCCACCAAAATAATTGAACTGCCCACCCAAAGTTCTATTAACGCCTCTGACATCAAATGCCAGTTCCCTGCCAACAGATTATATAAAAAGGCATGGAACTGGCATTGCAGGAAAAAAGCATTTTCTGTCATCTAAACAATAGTTTGCTCAGTCTTAACAGGACTTTCCCCAGAAGGTTGTTCTGTGGTGAAGTGAAAAAAACATGTATTTGATGAAGTAAATTGAAGGCTAAAGCTGAAAAGAACAAAAGCATGTACATGGACTGTGAAGGTTTAAATCTGTTTTTGTTCCAACGACTTGGAAACAGAGCGACACAGTGGTGTAGTGGTTAGCACGTTTATCTCTCAGTGCTCGGGATTGCAGGTTTGAATCCCAATCTGGCTGAAGTTTCCATGTTCTCCCCGTGTCTGTGTGAGTATTCTGGTTTTCTCCGACAGTCCAAAAACGTGGATTCAAGGTAAAATGAATACTCTAATTTGCCCAATATAGAGTGTGTTTGTGTGTCTGTGTGTGCCCAGCGATAGATTGGCACACTGTCCTGGGTGTACCTGCCCAGTGCCTGAAACGTTTTATCCTGAATAGGCATGGGAACCCCCCACCCCCTTGTTATATATTTGTAATGCTTGTTTGGTTATTTTCACACATATTCAGAGGTGAGCATTTTCAGTGCACACTTGCCAGCAACTTTAGAAACAATCTATACCTTTCTGATTTTACATGTCATCACCAATGAGCTAAGCGGTGTTCATAGCTTAGCGCTTTCATTTCACACCACACTGTTAAGCCTGAGAATTAATTATGGAAGTTTTAAATATTTATAACAAATGGACAGGAGAAAAGCCAGATGTCTCATTTACTTAATGCCTCTTACACTGAATAAGAAACTATTTCTTCCCTTGTCTGCACTGAGTGAAGCAGAGCTTGTTCTGCTTTGTTGCCATAGATGGCAGATGAAACTACATGTTTTAAGACAACGTTACAAATATGTCTGCATGTACAAACATATAGAGAAACATACATAAAACACATTTAAACATCCATGCACAACTATATTTAAATGTGTAGTGCAACCCTCATTCACACACTAACTCCATTAGTCTCAAATCTACTCGTTATCCTATTAATACACTCTCCTTACTCTGAGAAAGGCAGATGGATTCCTGAACTGTAAAGTTTAGCTTTTAAATAGAGCAGAATAATGGGTTATGCTCTTTTCGAAAATCACCTGCATAACTAGTTTTGATACAGTTACGACTATTTAACCAGAAAAGTAATGGTAATACTTTGAGTCTACCAAAGAACAATTGACTTGAGGGATCTTATCCCACAACTATAAAAGCTTTACTATCAATTACAAATTTTAACACAAATTATGCTAAAATAATTAAAAAAAAAATTGTTGTTGTTTAGCTGACTCTCTACTTTCTGCCATTTTTTATCCTCAGCTTGATCATTTGATTAAGTTCCAGTTGAATGATGGGATATCAGTGTGTTGCTGATACTTAAAAATTCTACAAATTAATTAGGTCATCTGGGGAATTTACACTCACTCACTAATGCCTACGGAACATTCATACATTCCATCCTCGCCTATCACTTTTGTCCAGTGTGTAGTAGGCAGTAGGTATTTTTGGACGCAGCATTAGTATTTCTTTATTTTGTGCATTACATACAGTCATTGAGCACCTGGTCAGAAGCTTAATTAATGAAAAATAGAATTTTACTAGCCATTGGAAATATTTCTTTAGAGACTCTGTTCCATGTTGACACCGGCTGCATTGCACAATTCCTGAAAATGTGTGGTCAACTAGAATCTCCGGTTGTATTTTATTCAGATTCCACTGACCATAATGGCCAGTTTATGACTCAATTTATGTTCAATGACTCAATGACTCAATTTAATGTTCAGACAACTTTGGCCTTGTGATATTATCATGCTTGAATGATCATAACAGATTTCAAGCAATGATCGATTGCTATTAACAAGCACCAGGTGCTCCAAAAACATTTGCACCAATGACATTAGCCTGGAGTGTTGACACAAGGCAGGCTGGATTTAAACTGTTATAGCCAAATTTTGACATGAACATCTGTGTGATACAGCTGAAATCAAGAATTATCAGGCCAAGCCACATTTTCCAGTCTTTAACTGAAGTTTTGGTTAGCCCAGTGTTGCCTATTTTCGCTGGCTTATTTTTTTTTACTTAAAGTCTGTTAAATGTTTGTTTTAGGTACTGATTAAAACTCAAAAATAACCCTGTCTGCCTTTGTGGCTTGGCCACCTACAATGCTAAGGGTATAACTACACAGGATTTGGACAGGTTAATTTGTGAACTAACTGGTGCAGTTAAACCTTTTATCCACATGAGGGCAGGCCAGAGCTGAAACTCTTGCAATCAATAAAGGCTGGCAATCTGGCATGTCCAGCAAAGCTTATGCCAGTAATGCACCCACCATTAATAAGTGTAACAGTCATTATAATAAAAAAATAATATTCATTGCTAACTGCATGTAAAAGCATCATTTAACTAACACAAGCATAGGCTGTCTGTAGTTGAGCTAATGAGAATTCATACGCTTTTGAAAGGCTGCCGTTTTTGCAGTCCTTCATTATCATGTTGTTAATCCATAAAGCTAATGATTAAATAGCAAACTAGAAATCACAAAACAGGATCTTCTCTTTAAACTTACTTTGCCATGAAGTAGTTTCCTATCCAGACCTCTGACCACACGTGTGTGGTTGGTTGTACAGACCATTGCTCTAAAAACATTCCGCCATATGTTTTGGTTTAAAGGCCTAGTGCAAAATTTCTGAATAACAAAAATCCTTATAATACAAAGAAACTAGGATTTGTTTGACAATTTAAAGCGGTCATTTGTTATGTAGTTTGTAGAAACGTTTTCCTCACATCAAAATTTGACGGCAGCATAAATTGTAATCACAACAGTCATCACCTCTGTACATGACCTGTAAATACATACAGACTAAAAAAAATTTAATTCAGATTGTCATGGTGAAATGATGCAGCAGTACTGATTATAAAGAGACAAGATGCAGAATAAATACTTATAAACTCCATGTTTCTGACTTTTATAAAATATTACAAGATAACTATTTCATAATTGTATTTAATTGTCAGTTATTATTACTGTAATAGATTTCTAAATAAAACAAATAGAAAAACAAACTTGTCCAAAATATTTCCCATTATACTAACAATGTACAGTAGGATGTACTCTGGCCAGGCTTTACATGCAAGAGCTCTGTCTGAGAGGACCTTAAACTAGATTTCTTCCAAAAATGCCCTGCCAAACCTCTTAAATTAAAAGAGTTTCACAATTCTTTGAATCCACAATGTGGAGTGTGTGGCCTACATTTCATGAATGAACTCTGAGTAAACCCAAAGGTTTTTGCTTTTTTACAATACAATTTCTTAAGTTAAAATAGACACGGGCTTGCAAACAGCATTTTATAACGGCACTCTTTTAGAGGCTTGCCCCCCACTGCTGCTAATATTTTTCTATGGCTGTGTGAATGTGTGCACCTGCCAGGAATGGATGTGTCTTTAACAGATGCCCTCACTAATTATAACACACCCACATACATGTGGCAATAATCTTTTGGTTTTTGTATTTTGTTTTTGCATTTGTAATGTTAATGTTCAAATACTATATATTAAATTTAAATAATTATGGATTGGTTATTCTGAACATTATTTTATAAATAAAGTTGTTTTTTGTCACCAATATTAAATCACACATTTTTATTCCAACAAGACAAAACAGATGTAACCTCAGGACTGCACTCTTGAAGCTGATGCAGTTGCCAAGCACTACATTTAGTCTCATTTATCAAACACACACCAGCTTTTCTAAAAGCAAAATACTTCAGTCTGACTGATACACAAGGTACTGCAGTCAAAACAGGAACATGATGTTAAAAATCAAGAGCCAGCACATATTTAGGACTGAATGAATAAATTAAGGAAGGGTGTTTTCTATCCTGTGAAGACTATTGCTCTTAGGAGGTTTTGACTTCTAAATATATACAATTTGACATCAAATTGAAACTACCTCAAAGTAGCTTTATAATATTCAACTACACTATGATAATATTGCTATATAAAAAAACATGAGCAGCCCAGACCAAAGACATTCATATTAAAGATAAAAACTGGTATATGATTAGGCAAATGCCCAAAAAATGAAAGACAGGAAATCAAGGAAATAGCTGAGTGACCTTGGAAATGTCTCAGACCAGGTTCTGTGTGTGTTGCCCTGTGTGATGGCAGAAAGGAAGTTTCAGTTGATTTAAACGAAGTGCTTTTGTTTAAATATAGCCTTAAAAGCATCAGTGGTAGAAACCTATAGCCTCATCACCTATGGCAAATAAAAAAAAAAAAATGAACATCTTTTAGTAAGTAGTATGACAAAGTAAATATGCACATTTAGGTTTATTAAAAGTTAGCTGTGAATCTGTTAAGCTTCCACAGAATCCATTATACTTTGGTTTTGGTGTGTACTCTAAAATAACTAGAAGTCATCTGATGAAATGTCTAAGAACATTTTAGACAAGACATTTTAGACAAACATCTGACAATGAGTGTGTTACAAATGTTAAACTTAGAATTAAGCATTTAGCATATATCAAAATTATTAGTTCTATAAATTTATTATTTTAGAGTTTAAAACAGAATATCAATCTGGGTGAAGTTTCCATGTTCTCCCCGTGGCCAAGTGTGTTTTCACCAGTGTCACCCACAGTCCAAAAACATGGATTCTAGGTGAATTGGCCGCCTTAAATTGCCCCTATCTAAATTGTTCCAATTAATGTTTGTTTCTCTGTGAGTGTGTGGCCAGTGATGGATTGGCACTCTGTCCTGGATGTATCTGCCATGTGCTTGAAACTTTCTCCCCTGGATAGGCATGGGGAAACTCCTGGGCGTCTGTAGTATAGGACTATAGGTATAGGATTAAGTGGAAGATCAATTATAATTCTTGGAAATGCACAACTTTTGAAAGTACAGTTTCTAAATAAAGTAAATATAACTGAGTAAATCTAGTTCATGCTGATAACAGTATACCACAAAATGTTGCATAATGGCTGTTTGCGGGCGGAACGGTGGCTTAGTGGTTAGCACGCTCACCTCTCAGCACTAGGGATTCCCGGTTCGAATCCCAATCGTGAGTGTGTGCCCAGCGATAGATTGGCCTGGTGTATTTGCCTAGCGCCCAAAACGTTCTCTCCCCTGGATGGGCATGGGGACCCCCCCGCGACCCAAGTAGAGGATAAAGCTGAAGATAACGGATGGATGGATGGCTGTATGCTCGAATCAGGAAATGAAATAGTTTTCAAAATGAAGACATGTAAAGCAGCTGTACATGTTAAGAAGCTGCCTGCAAAATGACCTATGCTTTAAATGACCCTATGCACAGTGACAACGGTGGTTTAAGCAGCCAGGGAATCTCCAAGTATCACAGATAAGGAATTTTAGACATCTGTAGGGTCTTGGGGTCAAAACGTCTCCATAACTGCAATCAGACTCCAGCTACATAATAAGCACCAACAAACACAAACAACTACAATTTACTGAAACTCTGTTTTTGGGTCAGATATTTTGGTAAGAAACCACCAAATTTGAGTTTCAGACACCTAAAGACAGTTAATACACTTTTTTATATGTAATGAAGTACCTCATCCTGACTGCAAAGCATGGCGGTGAAGAGGTTAAGTAGTCATGCAGTTTTATACTAAAGGCCTGAACACTCTAAAGAACAAAGTTGAGAACGTTAAGAACAAAGTTTGTAAACAATCACGCTAAAGAAGTTCATGCCACACAATGTATGTCACAACATATTTATTTTAGCAAGTTAATTCGATTCTATTTTCTGGGTGGCACAGTGGTTAGCATGTTATATATGTATTAGGGATTCCCAGTTCAAATTCCAATCCGGGTGGCGTTTCCATGTTCTGCCCGTGTCAGCGTGGGTTTCCTCCAGGTTCTCCGGTTCCCTCCGGGTTCTCCGGTTTCCTCCCACAGTCCAAAAACATGGATTTAATGTGAATCGGCTGCACTTAATTGTCTCTATAGTTTGTGTGCCCCCAGGGCCAATAGAGGGTTGTGTCAGGAAGGGCATCCGGCATAAAATACTGGCCAAGTCTTAAATGCGAGTTCATCGCTGTGGCAACCCCTGAATAATAAAGCATAAGAAAGCCCGAAAGAATAAGCAGAAGAATTACATTCTATTTTCTTTTAACATATGTGGTCATTCTAAAAATGTTGATTGGTGACTTATTTTCTTATTAATTCATTATGTTATAGTTTAGGTGGATCAAAAGGTTACAGGTACCAGATTGGTAAGTTTGTAAGACTTCAGAATGAATGTAAGAAGCTTCTGATTATAATTGACTACTGCACATATGGCAGTATTTATGGGTCAAATTTTACAGCCCCTACCTTTATGGCTCTTGATACAAATACGGTTGTCATTCTATCAGACTTAGACTTGACAGTATTTTAAAGCAGACCAGTAAAAATGTTTCTATAGAAATACTTAATGCTTGATTTTATTGTATGAAATGTTTTACAATAGCATTGTCTATAAACACAATGTTATAACAAAACAAGAAAAAGTATTAAACATGAATCCACATATAGTAATTTTCCAATTGATTATTAATAAGTGTAGTCAATGTACATGTGCATTCAATACGTACATCATGCTTAATAATATTAAGCTTGACTTCATTACCAGGTGAATCTTATGGTATTATGTGTCATAGAGGCACAGATTTGGTCACCTACTCCAGTCAAATTCCACATTATTGATGTGAAAATGCCTCCTCTACAGGAAACAAACTAACTGTAACACTAGGTCCATGAGTGCAGTGTAAAAATAGTCAAAACTGGTAAAGCTGGTCTGCAGAGGTCTGAAATGGGCTTAAATAAGGAAAACAAATACCAGTTAATTAACATAAATGAGCACTAATTAACAGAAGCTGGTTTTTAATTAACAGAACGACCTGGAACTGAGGAACAACACAAAGCAAACTCAAAGTCCCAGGTATGGTGCAGACAGCATGTGACACTTACATTTTACAGGTACATTTTAATGAACTACCATTATAAATGTTCTGAATTATAAAATATATATATATAATCTACAGCAAAAAAAGTCCCAGTTTATCCTTTAAATCCAAAAAAATAAAAAATAAATTTAAATGGGCAAAAAGAAGGTCCTTTCTGTGTGGATTCTGCATGTCCTCCCTTTGCCTGAGTGGGGTTTCTCACAGTATTCAGGTTCCCTGGTAAATTAATAGTTGAATTGAAGATAGTAATTGTCCTCCAATTGTATAATTTGAAAACTATTGTTGTGGAAAGACTTGATATACCACCTTCACCATGAAACTCTATGGATCAGAATCATTATAAATTGGCCTATATAAAATAAGAGTGTCCGAGGGTCGTATACAACTGAATGGATAGTACACACACATATTCCAAATTTAGATTACATCTAAATTAATTATGGATTTTTGTGTAATACAAATAAAGAGGAATGTTCAATAACATTTCTATCTCCAATCTGGGCACACTCACTGACACAGACACAATATATAGGGGCAATTTAGATTCAATTCAATTCACCTTGAATCCATGTTTTTGGACTATGGAAGGAAGCTGGATTATCCAGAGGAAACACACACAGACACGGGTCAGCCATTAATGTGAATGCGTGTCAGCCTTGCGATAGACTGGCAAACTTTTTTTTTTCTCCTTTTTTTATTTTTGCACATTAATTGCGTGGATAGGCTCCAGCACCTGTCATGACTCAATTATGAATAGTGTGAGACTAAATTAATTAATTAATCACTTCTACACTTGCACTTAAACATTTGCTAAACCTTTAACCAGGTTATTTAAATGTTTATTCTGTATTGTATTTCATTAAAAATTACTAAACCATGACAATTTTGATCAACAAATATTCAGTTGCTTTTTTGTTAGTTTGGTAAAATTAATTTAGTAACTGAATAATAACTTGACCTTCACAGTCTCTATTCAACAACAGGAACTGACTGAATATGAAATATGGCACACAGTTGAGTTGTTTTATGCAACAAAAGCGAATTGTTCTCGTAGGAATTGAATGGAGGCATGTGAAACCTGAAAAAAATGAAAGATTTTGAGGCTTGTCTTAAATACACACAGATACACATATAGGGACAAAAAAACTATAATGTAAAGTTGCATGTTATATAGTGTGTCAAACAAAAGTTTGTACACACCTCCTTTTTGCTGCAATTATTGTCCATTGTTAGGGTCTGTCATGGAGGGTGGTGTTTCTTGGGTAGCTCCGCCCCTTATTAGTCTGGTCTCCGCGCCCCTCTAATTCTGTGCACCTGGGTTCCCCTATCACTGTTCCCTACTTAAACAGCTCACTCCCGTCCCTCGGTGCTAGTTGGTCTTGGTTCTTGTGCACATGCCCTTGCTACTCCTCGTCTCGCTCACGCCTTGTTGTCATAGTGTTGTGTCTGTGCCTGGTTCTCGTCTTGTTTTGTGTTCTATGTATTGCAGTTCACCATCCTGCCGCTGTTGCCGGGTTTTTAGCCACACTACACCCTTGAGCATCCCGAGCACGGCCCCGCTGACGCCGACTACGCCGTGACGTCAGACCCCAGCTCCGCAGTCCCTGTGTTCTTCCCTCATCGTTATGTCTCCCTATGTACTTTTTACCCTTGTGTGTGGCTAATAAACCTCTGGTTGGCAGCTAATCTCCGCCTACTGTGTCGTTTCCGAGTAGCGGATCCAACCCACCGCGTCAGACCGTAACAGTCCATGTTATCAGTTGCACTTACCGTAAAGATGGACTTTATAGTTCTACATTTACAGATTGTAGTCTATCTGTGTACTACAGTACATAATGTGTTAGTCCCCTTTACTCTGTTATTTAATGGTCAGGACCACAATAGTAGCACCACAGAGCAGGTATTATTTGGTTGGTGCATTATTACTGTCCCAGCAGTTTCACTGACCTGTTTAAATGAAACAGCAGAAGCACTGCTGCCCTAAAACCCCCTCACAGCATCGGTGTCACTGCAAAACTGACAATAAACAATACAACACCCAAATTATAAATGTTCTATGATGTCCTGACCAATAGAGAACAGAGAACCAACAGGTGACAAAAAAAAGAATACATAATTGTAAAACTACAGATTTCAGCTATATGGTAAATGATGGAGCAAGAAGGAGGCCCAGCGCCCGAGACGTTGGCTGGGCAAGATAATGGATGGATGTTAGTGTACATCTTATTTTGTCTGCAGGTTTAGCATGTAACGTTTTAGAAAAAAGATTTTAAATGTTTAAAATGCAACTGCAAGCTGTATAATCAATCAAAAGATTACAATTTAGCTTTTAACATAGCTTTGGATTGTAGAATTCATGGAATTAAACTAGCAACAAATGTAGATCCTATGCTGGTTTCCAACAACAAACAATATAATTATGTGTTATTATGTTGTTTTAGCTTTTTAGTTCTTTGTATTGTATGTTCTTTTTAAATTTCTTATTCTCTGTCATTTTGTTAACTGACAAATAGTAAAGTATTGGAAGGGCAAAACCTAACATCATTAAAATCAGTACTTTGAAATAACTACCTTGGCAGAAATAATAACTTGCAAATGCTTTTTGTATCCAGCTTAAATTCTTTCAATTCCTGTGATTTGATTTGCATCCATTTCTTCGTTACAGGCCTGTAGTTCAGAGATATTCTTGTCCACTCAACTTGTTTGAGGTCCATCCAAGAATTTGCTATTATATTTTGATCTGGTGCCTGTAGGGACTGTTTGGTTCCAAAAGGTTTTAGCAGTTTGTGTGTCTTTAAGTGCATTTCAGATATTTTTTGTATCATTATCCTCGCTTCAGCTTTGGGAATTTAATAAATGATTTGACATTTGCATCGTGCATTTGCTGATATTTTATGGAATCGATCCTTCTGATCACTAATACAATATTGCCACAAAATTAAATTTCACTTTACATCTGATCTAAGCTATTTTATGTAGCTTCCCTTGGAAACTATTATTTAGAAAAGGAGATAAATTCCCAACACAGGCTCTAAAACTTAAACTCATGGGACTCATGGGACTTCCTTCATTTAATTCACATGGGTTCACACTGTTATAGACCACTCAAGCTGTGTTTAATGCATGTTGTGAGAGTAACAGAGCCAGCTGCATAAACAAACCTACATAAAACACCAAAGGCACGCTTATTCCTGATGAATGACATGAGAATGTGCCTTTAAAAACAAAATACCAAAAGACTGGTTACCTTGGTAAAACTTGGTGCAAATATATAGACACAGAATTAATAGACACATATTATAACATCCATAGCATGTACTTATATTATTCTACTTATTTTGACATTTTGGGTTAGAAAATGCCTTATCATATCTTCCATGGCACAATTCCTTTTTTTAACCAATTTTTCATCTTTCAAAACTGGCAATTTAGTTGATGAGGTGATTACATATACTTAACATTTATTTTCTATTATTCACTTTTTAGCTTACCTAAATGGAATAGGTTATTGATTGATGATGGTTAGGATTAATCAATTAGATTTTAGATTTTTGTATTAGTTTGATTGCATGGTTCTTGAAACTGTAAACTGATGTTAATTATACAAATAATGGTGATGGTACTTTTTATATAATTACTGCTATGAGTAATATAAGTAACTATAATTCATAATATATATTAGGTCAGTATTACCAATCCCTCTATTAAATGTAATTTTAGTAAGGAACATTACTGATCCTGTGCTCAAACATCTAATCAATTTAATATTCAGGATTTATCTGGAACTAGATTCATTCATGACTGTGCAACTTAAAATGAAACTGTTATAATTTTTTTTATTAAAAACATGGATTCAGTAAAGTGATATTGACTGTTTCATCTTTTCATCAGTGAATCTGTATTTACCACCATTCCCAAACATGTACAAAAAATTATTTACTGTATCTTATATATAATTTTGATCTTACTGATGGCCCTTCCTTTTTGCCTTAAAATATCCCCTTTAAAAGCATGTTAAGAAATTGATTTCTGACTTGCTACAACATTTTGGTAGAATAAACCATTGCAAAGCTGCATTAAGACAATGAGCAAAAACATAGGTTATCTTTCTAATTGTTAGGGGTTCTGACAGACAGGGCAGGTGGAAGACTGCATTAAAAGGGAAGACCTAGGCCAAGCGACCATTCAAACTTAGAATGCTTAGATTCCACACTTTTGTGTAGGATAGGGTCATTTTTTTCTTTAAATCTTAGCATGGGGTGTCTAAGGGGTCACACAGTTCACTACTGATTTTCTACTTCTATGAAAACATAAAAGTAATAACCTCAACCATATGAGATTCATTATTTTAAGTTGTTTCTTATTCTTTGATCCATATATTTTAGTCTATTTTTATTTTTTTAAGAAGAAAAACAAGTGTCTGTTTTTTATCAAAGGAGATTTTGTCCTTCATCACAAGAATTATTCTTATTGTTGACTTGCTTGCAAAGGAAATAAAAAAAGGATGGAAAATTACAGCTTATTTCCATTCCTTTCAAATCATGTAACTACGAGCTATAAGAAGAGGTTCTCAAACACAAACCTTGCCATACCAAAATTCCTTAAATAAAGTGAAGAACTGTCCAGCAGTCAGTTAAGGGCAAACTGGTGAGTGTTGAAATCACTGAAAAAAGTTTTTTTTACTAGATTGCATTTTCTATATTTTATCTGTTTTTACTAAGACATTATGTTGAGGTACATCTATAGCTTTTCTCTTACATTGTTGCCAAGGGTACAAATTGGCATTTATGTGTATTTACTGTATTACTGAAGAATAAATTTCCTCCAGGAAAACACAGACATTTGTGATTTTGTGACTGATCTCCAGTGATCAATCCATGTATTTTCATCTTCAGTAGTTAAAATGAGAGTGCTGTCTGTCTATGTGGCTGAAATTTTAAGTGTTAATGTTTATACCAACCAATAGCATAAATCTGTTACCTTATACATAAATAAATAATAAAATAAATAATAAAAGCACTACCAGGTCCTGTACTATTTCAGGTAAAGCAATTAGAGTATTCAGTTTATTTATTATTTTCTACCCTGTAATAAAAAAAGTTCCAACAAAACAATCAATACAAATGTTTTTAGGCGATTTACTAACTGGTCCACAGAGAGTGAGAAGTAGTAAAAAGAGCTTTGTAAATCAGGAAGATAAATACTAGTTTCTTCCTGTGCTGTGGGATTCTCTTATTCCTCCCTTGAAAGAGAGCAGAACAGTGCGATCTGTGCAGGAGGATCAGCACATGAGCCTATCACGTTTCCCCACCGGACATCTATCTACATCCCTTGCTCCCTCTATCATGCATCCTCTGCATGAGCCTGTTCAAAGAATCTGGCAGATAAAGAGAAAAAAAAATGAAATTGAATCCCCTTCCAGCTGGAGTATTTCAGTAAATGGGGGAATTAACAAAATAGCAAAGAAATTTCTTTCTTTAATGGTCACATAAGCACTATCATTAGTGTCTGTAGTGTAATGTTTTAGGGTCATTTATTTATTGCTTTTTTTTACAGGTCTGCTGAAAGAACAGGAATAGTTAATCAATGACAATTACAGTATATAAGAGGAATCCCCACACTCACACACCTTTGACTAAAATCTAATCAATCTCACCAAACTGTTTATTGAAGGGTAATATAACAAATGCACAGTGTGTTGCAAATGCATCATTGCTGTTTATTTTGTTTAATGTAAGTTAAATATCTAATATCTATAGTCCATAAGCATTTAGTTCCTGGCTGGACCAGTTTATTAGACTAAACAATCAATTAATATGGATGTGTAAATCATCACTACACATATAGACCTTAATCTGAATATTGTTGCACGATTCTGTTTCTAGGGGAGCTTAAACAGATTGAAGAATAAACAAATAGATGATTAAAAACATCTTTAAGAACGTCCAGTAATAAGAACATAAAAAAAGGAAACATAAAAAACTCCTTTAATCTATGTGTGAACAATTTCCACTTGGAACTTTTTCAACTACAAATCCTAGAATCACAGATTGTTTCACTGTCCCAAAAAAACATATGCGTCTCTTACTGAAATCAGAAAGTACTCTGACCCCATAAAGCATCTGAAAGTCACATTTAAAATTATATAAAACAGGCACACCTATAGAAACAACAGTACTAATGTACTATGATTAAATTTATAATATAACTGAAGGTCACATACAACTGTATTGCAGTTTCATTACCAGCTCATAGTTGTGGACAATTAAAGACGACCCCAGGCCCTGTTATAGCATAAATTCCCAGTTTCAGGTTTCAGACATAAACATGGTAGAGTACTAACTGCTGAGAGTTTAGTCTGTAAAAGTCACATTATAAAAAGGAGTTTTACTAAAACACCACTGCATAAAACAGATGCCCCCCACACATACAAAAAAAAGAGAAAACACAACTGAAATGGACATGTCTTCAACACTCATGGAAAAAAGATCTCTAAGGGACTATCACTTAACTTTACCAGTGGGTGTTTAAGCTTAGTAACTATTCCAGACTTTTGTTTAATATTCAGTGGTGCTTGAACATTGGTGAACCTTCTTGAAATGTTTATATTTCTGCATAAAATTTACCTGAAAGTTTAGCTAATTTTCAAAGAAATCCTTAGAACCAAACCACTGCATCATTTTCATCAATAAATAAATGTCAAATTATAAGAATTTATGAGAATATTTCCTCACTATTATATAAACAATTGTGTAAACCTTTATGATTAGCAGATTATTTAAATGTGAAATTAGAGCCAGATGTTTGCAAACAATGGGATGACAATGAGGTCTGATTGTGTGCTCTGTTTTATTTAAAGAACTGTGATCCATCTGTCTGATCATCACAACACATGTTTTTAAAGTGCATTGTGAGGCAAACAAAGGCTAATTCTGAGGGCCTTAGAAGAAGAAATATTGATGCTCATCAGGCATCTGGGTTACAAAACCATCTCTAGAGGATTTGGACTCCAACAATACAATAAAATAGCGTAAATGAAGCACTTGTATCACTTTTACACAATTCACAAATTACTGGGGAAACCCATGATGAAGGACATGGAAATTTTGTCTTGTCCATCATGTGGCCATGCACAGGTTTTGCTAAATTTTGGTCCCAGTTTACATTAGATCAAAGGCCAGCTATGTAACAAACAAAAACATGGACAGAAACATTCACACTTGCATTCGGATCTGGGGCAGATTATAATCTTTAATCCGCCTGACTTTGCATGTCCTTAGACTGTGTATGGAAACAGGAACTTCTAAAGAAAAACCATGGAAACACAGGGAGAACCTGCAAACTTCATACAAAATATCCCATCCTAAAGAATCAAACCCAAGAGGTTTTGCAGAAATAAATTACTATGGTCTGTGCAGTGCTCTGTGTTTTATGTTAAAGCACACTTATAATAACACGTTAGTGCCAAATATCAAGATGTTTGCTTTTTCCACGGGATTACAAGGTGTAGCTGTTTGTGAGCTTGCTGGTTTCTATGTTCAGTCAATACTGTAGTGAATTAGATTCCTTGATTGTTTTTGTTCCTATAATAAATATTTTATAATAAAAATATAAAAGGATCAGAAAATAGGGTTCTTAATAAGGTCCAAGTTAAAATACAGTTTCCCTTTAAATGTGACACAGATGAGATTAACTTTAGATTAAATTTATTTTCCAAACCTTGCACAAATACATCATGCTATAGTTATAAACCCTGCATTTCAGAAGTATTTGTATTGTTTAGTGTATTTAGGTAGAATCCATGATTGAAAGCAACTATGCTTTAATAATAGATGCAATGGTGACAAAACAGATGTATAACTTCCATAGTACTTTGTTTCCTATTAACCTTAATCTGGTTGGTGTCTGTATAATACTGCTGCTTCTAAGAACTCTAAGAACAACAGAAATATTAGTTCAAAAATAATGCCCAACCCCTAAGAGGTCCTGATCTGGGGAGGTGGAGGTGGAGGTGGAGGAGGAGACAAGCAAGGGCTACAGTTTGGCAAGAGACATATATTTTCTCCATTTAGAGCAGGGCTGGGTAATTCTCTCAAGGGCCACATGAGAATCTGGGACTGTTGTGGAGGGACAAACTAAAAGTTATACACTGCACACCATGCATACAATACACTGCACTGCTTACATTTTAAATGCAATTCTATTTACCTACAGCTTTAGGAAGCAAGTGTAAATAGGTATACAGTATACACACAGCCTTACATTTAATTTCCCTTCCAAAATTCCTATTACCTTTATAAGGTACAGGACTGAACTGGGCACAAAATATCCAGGTGTAATTAAGAGAATGAATTAACAGCTTGGGTGGCTTAGTGGTTAGCACGTTCGCCTCTCAGCGCTAGGGAATCCCGGTTCAAATCCCAATCTGGTTCGGGTTTCCATGTTCTCCCTGTGTCCACGTGGGTTTCCTCCGGTTTCCACCCACAACGCAAAAACATGGATCAAGGTCATTTAAATTCTCTAAATTGCCCTGTATAGAGTGTGTCTGTGTGAGTGAGTGTGTGCCCAGCGATGGACTGGCCTGGGTGTATCTGCCCGAAACATTCTCCCCTGAATGGGCATGAGGACCCCCGCCAGCCTAATACAGAATAAAATGGAAGATATTGGATGGATGGAATTAACAGCTGGCAGCATTGAGTTACACAGTTTAAGCACCACATCATATGAAACAGCTTATAGGACATGTACACATTACCAATGTCTTACACTAAAGACTTTGAACCATAAAATGACAGTATACACAAATAAACAAACAGACATATAAGCTACTTCCATTTCTATCTTGAAGGTTTAAAGAACTGTGTTTCAAAACTTAGCCAAGCGTCTAGTGTTCTGCAGTTTAATGATCCATCCTTTTCCACTCTCTTGGAAATGTTTAACTATTATAGGATCAGATGATGAATCAGTTCATAATGGTGCACCTGACCAAAGTACACTTTATTTCATGATGATATTAAGCTTATATTACAAACATCAGGGTCGCAGTTTTTGCATTTGCTCTGTTGATGTCTTAGTGATCCAAACATCTCACTGGGTTTGACGGCGGTTCGCCGCTCCTTCACACACTTTGGTGAGCGGCTTGATGTTGACATTCCCATCCCGTTATCCGTTTGCAATGAACATCAAACAAATGAAAGCGCTGCAGATTTATATAAACTTACCTCAGCTCGGATCGGATCAACGCTGAAATAAAGCGCGGCCAGAGGAAACAGGGCGATGCTGAAGAAACGCATGGCGCCTGCACAAAGTGCCACAAGCACTGCCCGTCCGTCGATCTATTCGTCCTTCGGATTTCAAACAAACTTTTGCTTTCAGACAGGAGCCGAAACGGCAGCTTTTGTCCGCATCTTCGCTCTCGCTGTTCTGCTCGTCCTCAGAAAGTAAACTTCTGTTAGATGAATGAACCACACCCCCATGTGCACTGCCACCACCCTCAGAGCGCACGATCGGACGGACCTGGGTGCCAATGTAGCCATTTGCTTTTCAACTTTTGTTGCGGAAAAGTCTCTCCAAACTTCGAGAGATCGTCCGGCTGTTAATTTTGCAAACTTCACGTCTTGTTTTCCAACGACGCGCCGGTGCAACGAGGGTCTTTGGACCGCCGGCGCGCTCCGAACCCCAAGGTAAGCCTCATGCGTCTTGTGCGTTCTGTTATGTTCCCAATAAGCTGTACAGCAACTTAATAATTGTTTAAAATGTGTGCTGTAGATTCATTTTGTTGTAACTTGTAAAGCGTTGTGATTTATCAGTCACCGAAAACGTCACAGAAATATTTGGACTCTCAATATAGATCCACAGTGGGGGAAAAGTATTTAGTCAGTCACCAATTGTGCAAGTTCTCCCACTTGAAAAGAGAGAGAGGCCTGTTATTGACATCATCATCACTATGAGAGGCAAAATTTTAATTATCAGGTCTGATTTTTAAAGATTTTTTTTTGCAAATAATGGTGGAAAATAAGTATTTGCTCAATAACAAAAGTTCATCTCAATACTTTGTTTTATACCCTTTGTTGGCAATGAAAGAGTTCAAACGTTTTCTATAAGTCTTCACAAGGTTGGCACACACCGTTGCTGGTATGTTGGCCCATTCCTCCATGCAGATCTCCTCTAGAGTAGTGATGTTTTGGAGCTGTCGGCATGAAACACGGACTTTCAACTGTGCTTCTTCTTACGAAGCCACTCCTTTGTTGCCCTGGCAGTGTGCTTGGGATCATTGTCATGCTGAAAGACCCAGCCACATTTTATCTTCAATGCCCTTGCTGATGGAAGGAGGTTTGCACACAAAATCATGGCCCCATTCATGCTTTTATGTACATGGACCAGTCGTCCTGGTCCCTTTGAAGAGAAACAGTCCCCAAGCATGATGTTGCCACCCCAGATAACTTGCTTGTTTGTAGGTGACCAAATACTTATTTTACACCATTATTTGCAAATAAATTCTTTAAAAATCAATGTGATTTCCAGAATTTTTTTTCCCTCATTTTGTCTCTCATAGTGGCGGCACGGTGGCATAGTGGTTAGCATGTTCGCCTCTCAGGGCCAGGGATTCCCGGTTCGAATCCCCATCTGGGTGGAGTTTCCATGTTCTCCCCGTGTCCGCGTGGGTTTCCTCCGGGTTCTTCGGTTTCCTCCCACAGTCCAAAAACATGGATCAAGTTAATTGAGTTCTCCAAATTGCCCCATATAGAGTGTGTTTGAGTGAGTGAGTGTGTGCCCAGCGATGGATTGGCGCCCTGTCCTGGGTCTATCTGCCCAGCGCCCGAGACGTTCTCCCCTGGATGGGCATGGGGAACCCCACTGCGACCCTACTAGAGGATAAAGCGGGAGATAATGAATGAATGAATGTCTCTCATAGTTAAGGTCTACATATGATGTCAATTACAAGCCTCTGTCATCTTTTTAAGTGAGAGAACTTGCACAATTGTTAACTGACTAAAAACTTTTTTCCCAATGTATGTGCCACAGGTCCGATGTTTTCCACACAATAACGCAGTGCGTTTGTTTCAAAATGCACCAGCTTCAGGGTTTGATGTAAAAGTGCAGATGTGTAAACACATCTACCTCTTCATTTAGGAAGACTAACACACACACGCTTGCTAAATTGCAGGTTTTGTCTTGGTTGCCATGAGGTACCAGCTGAATTGAACAAGCTGGAGAGAGAGAGCATGAAATTTGAAGTGCGGATGGGGAGAGTGATGCATCCACGGTACTGTGAATTTGTGAAAACCTCGATGTAACTTTTTGGATAAAACTCTGACTCTGTTGAATATAAATATACACTGGCTAATTTTGGATCTTGGTAAAAAATTTCAGGGTCATCCTCATTTGGATCCTTGTTATTGTCTTGACGGCAGAAGTGAACGCAGTGAGTACTGTTATTTTTTTAAAACTAGTTTTAGGAGAAGGAATGTGTGATGTTCATTGCTTGCTGCATGCTTGGCTTAACTCTGTTTTGTAAAGAACACACTAAGTGGGAGTGTCCAGGGAATGCAGAACTTTCAGCCATGTTTTCAGGAGATCTGAACCAATTTCAAATCCCTAACCATGTTTATGACAAAACATCATAAAGTGACTCACTTAAGGAATTAGAACAGCTGTTTTACAACATATTCAGCCAGTTACTGTGGCAGTGATCTTCCAGTAAACTGTATATATGAATTAGCCATTAATACATAATAAGAACATAGGCATGTGATTTAAAGATGTGGACATTTCATTGTTGTACCTAACAGAGTTGTTAGGCTGCAAATGTATGTATAAATTTAAATTCTGCCCCACTAACTAATGTTTTGAACTGAAGCACTGAAAGCAAAGTTTGCTGCATCAAGCAGAGTTTGTTTGGGTTGGTTTACTCCATTTCCAGAAACGTTGGGAAGCTTTCTAAAACTTAAATCAAATCAAAAAGTTTGGGTGACATGGTGGCTTAGTGGTTAGCATGTTCGCCTCTCATCACTGGGGATCCAAGTTCGAATCCAGATCTGGATGGAAGTTCCATGTTCTCCCCATGTCCATCTGTGCATGTGAGTGTGTGCCCAGCGATTGGTGCACACCCAAAATGCTGTCCCCTGAATGGGCATGAGAAACCCCCCACCTGCATGAAAGATGGAAAACTAGTTGGTAATTAAGTCACTTGAAATTTTATATAACAGACAAAACAATAAAATAATTTTTGAATTATGTTTTAAATGATGTTATTATTATGTTATATAAAACATGTTATTTATGTCTACAATAAAAATGAAAGGTCAGAGGTCAGTTTTGCTCATTCTTGCTATGAACAAGACTTAAACTACTTTGGTCTCTATACATTTTATTGGTAAACATATCTAGACTTCGGTCATGCTTGTCAAATCACTTTGTGTCTGCAAGGTCATTCTGTTGTTACTAATGCGGAATAAGGCCTGGTTTGGTTTTCCAAACCTGACATGCAGACAGTGGAGTGTAATGGCAGTGTATGCCCCTTTTCGAGCTGGCTTTGCCCAGGCTTGTGATAATGTTTCATGCAAATGGTGTAAACCTTTATTCACATGTCGCTTTGTTTTATTGTTTATTTTTAAAGAAGTTTTATTGAACTGAGAGGGAAAAAATTAAAAAACAAAACAACTTCCACATCATCATATCATTAATAGAAGTTTTCTCTGCGCACAATATTGCTGCACTCTTGGCTACTAAGCACTGGTGCTGTTTGAACTACGTAGAGGTGGTGAGACATCTTGGGCCATTTCTTGATGGTTATAAAGTGTATATAAACCTCCACAGGATCTTGGAGAGCAAGCGAAGCAACTATGTCGATTTGTATAAGGAACACACAAACAAACACACACACTCAAGATATAGACATTTAGAGACATACTGGTAAAAAGGTGGACATAAATTGCTCGTCTGTAATCATTTACAAAACCTAGCAAAGCTTATGCTAACAGCAACCAAACCCATAATAATTAACACAGTGCTATAGCTTGATGTTTTCCCCTGGATGGGCATGGGGAACCCCATCGCTACCCTTATAGAGGATAAAGTGGAAGATAATGGATGGATGCACTTACAAGTTGAGGACCTGGGATTTAAACCCCAACTTTCAGACTGATAGCCCAACGCTCAAATCACTGAGCTACCTTGCCTCAGTTAAACCACATTGTCAGACAAAGTAGAGTTTTCAGTGGTAACAGCTGATGATTCTGTTTGGCTTGTGTGCAGATGCACCTGATTGCAGTTAGTGATCCCTGTTTAACCTATTTGAGTACTCGTCACTGTTTGCTTGGCACTGGGACATTATATTAATTGTTGTTTTTCCTCACCCTCATTCACCTTTCCACATACCCCTGGAAGTATGACAAAATAGACCCTAAGATCTAGTTTTACTGAACTCTGATGTAATGTAATGCCTCTCTTGCTGTGTGTCCAAAAAAAGACTTCCGACCACTGGCCTGTGTTAGGAGAACAATGTATGCAACAAGACACAGGAATTATAGACAGTGCTCATCTAGAACAGCCAAGGACAACGGGGAGATTATTAGTATCCCATCCTTGATCAGTTTCTAATTTTGTTTTTTTTGTTTTTCAAGACTGCATGCCCTCTTAGGTTAAATGTGCGATAAGTATGCAGTAAAAAGTGTGTTTGTTGTTTTGAAGCTATGTGTAGCATATGAAAGGTCTTGTTAGTGTTACCCTTATGTTTTTCCCCCTTTAAAAGTTAAACAAGCTGATCCACAATTTGAATAGCCTGAATAAAAAAGCTTTATCACAACTTAGTGCACTCATGGTATATAATAATACAGTAAAGTACAGTAAAGTAAATACAATAATACAATAAAGTGCACATTCATCATTTAAATCGAAGATGCTATTTCATACAGCACACAATGCATGCTGGAGAATAATCCAGACACAATGTAGAATAGGTCATTAGTACTTGAAAAATGAAAACTAATGAATTTTTAACCTAATTAAGATCCAGCAAGTAGAAATAGGCTATTATTCATCATTTATTCACCATGTTATTATAACTCCATTTATTTGTCAGCCAATAAAATCTTTTATTTCTGAATTTACTTGTGAATGACCTCTTTTGGTCTCTTTGTAAATGAGTAATGCATCCATTATCCAAAACAACAGTATGTCACTGGCCATCCTTACTACATTACTAATCTGGTTAAGCTTTTAAATATCATAATTAAATTAGCAGAAGATCATGTTTTACTATTAACCACTAAAATATCAGCTTGTAAAATCAACCGAGGACCGAATTGACACTTTTTTAATTGATGCTGAAGAGACTGGCAAGCTTTAACCTTAAGTACTGTCCATTGAGGTCTGAGGTCTAACCATGGTATGCAACCATTCGTGGCCAAAATAGAATAAGCAAAGGTCAGGCTAGATATGCTGTCATAGAGGGTAAAACCTGAGTGGGAATTATAAAATCTGTTTGCTGCTACTTTTTTACCATTAGGTTCTAGGGTATGTATATCTACAGTATATAATTAAAATATTTTAAGGGGAAAGACATTTAAATTTAAACATAAAAGTAGGTTAATCTTATCAGTGCTATTGTCACGGCATAATCTACCAATGGGTATCACTGTTGCTTTGCAACAAGTTGGTATTAGGTTTGATTACAAGACAGGCAGATTAATTCCTCTCTGTTTTTATGTTTCTCACCATGTCTTGTGTGGATATTCCCTGGGAAATTAGGTTTCCACTTACATTTAGACAGTCAGGGTATTTAGAGAGGCTAAACTGCCCTCCCATTTGCCTTAAGATTCTATTGGCCGAAAAGGCCAGGTTGTTTTTCAACTTTTTCCCAATAAGTGTGAAAATATGTTCCACCAACCCTGTGACTCAAATTAGGGTAAATACATTTTTATAAATATATTTATATGTTTGTTCATGTTTTTTAGCTGTTAACATGTGACTGTTTTATATTACATTATATTCAAATATCATCTATTTTATACTAAACTAATTTGCTCAAGTGGAAGAAAGAAATGCTTTTTAGAGTCCTCATCTGATTTTATGCTTACCTAATTAAAAGCGTGTGACAGAGCAGTGGGTATACTCAAAACCTTGTTTTGCCAACTTCTGAACTACCCTGTGTGAATAGTGTATGCTCTGAACATGTTTTTTAGACACAGTGAGTGTGGCTTTATTTGCCTGGAGGGCCAATATGGATGGGTCAGTTGAATTTCATAACTTATTGCCTCAAGTTTATTTTAATCATTTCCCTACATATATGCTCCATAGGTGTCTTGTAAAGAATAAATAACTTGTTAACTGTTATTAATCCTAGAAGTATGTTATAATGAATGAGGAAATATAAGGATAAAGGCTATAGGATTAATTCTCCCAAAAATTTGTAGGTGATGTTACAACAATAACATTTATTCCATATGTTTGTATAGGATCATACTTCATGAAACCTTTAAACTATCCAGAGGACTGTTTATTCAATTGCAGTTGATAATACATAAAACATATTGTAAAAACCACAGCATTACTACAGTCTTATTTATACTAATACTTATTAGTATTAGGAGTGGGACATTAGTTAAAATCCAACGGAATTTTGTATTTGTTGGATTTTTTAATTGAAATGAAAATTATTATATAACTTATAAGTAGTTAATGCGTGTCACCCAGTAAGAAAGTCTTTGAAAGTGAGATTATTTTGTGTGTAAAGTGATTTGATAATACCACATTGCCCCATGTTATAATGTATTTTATATCCTGTTCATATTTTTATTTTAAAATATATTTTAAAGTAACAGTCTGTATTACTGGTCAGTGTACATAATAATATTTGACTTTGTAGCTATCTATGCAATTAAGACTTGTAAAGAGAAGTCAGAAATGTAGACTTTGCCTAGTGGTTGGGAGTGAACAACCTACAGGACTTTCAAGTTTTAGTGTTTTGGAAGGCAATTTCAAGTTCATCTGCAGTCGAGAAACAGTAGAGTTTCTCGGTCATCTCTGTTATTGTTAGCTTGGGTGTTCACAAGGACTGCATGAAAGAAAAGGCATTGACCTACAGAGAGAGAGAGAGAAGAGATGTTTGTGTGATAAGGCCAGGAAGGTAGTTTTAACATGTGCCAAAATAATTCCCTCCAAAAGCGGGACAATTGAGGGAAGATTCATTGTGTTGGATTGCAGTAGTAAGGAAAGAAATTCAGATGGGAAAACCATATGTTGAAGACAGTTTGCATTATATTACCTCTGTATAGCTCTATCTATCTATCTATCTATCTATCTATCTATCTATCTATCTATCTATCTATCTATCTATCTATCTATCTATCTATCTATCTATCTATCTATCTATCTATCTATCTATCTATCTATCTATCTATCTATCTATCTATCTATCTGTCTATCCGTCTGTCTGTCTGTCTGTCTGTCAAGAGGCACAAAGCACAACTAAAGATTACAAGCGAGTTGTACTCCTGAGCCGAGTTGCAATTTGCACCTTAGCTGTACACACAGCTGTACATGCTAACACATATTCGGTGAAATCATCCACATGAGTATTGTTTACAACACTTTTAAAATCTAATTTGACTAAACACATGATTTTTTTCGTGAGTGAATGTGTGCACACCTCTCCCTAGATGCGATATCAGAAAGGAACAAATCCATTACTAAAGCAATCGGCATTGTACAGTAATACTTATCGCGTACACCCCAATATATATCTTTAGCAAGACATCAACTGAGTGACTCACAGCTTGATTTAGGGCATGTCAGTGTGTCTTTGCTATGGGCGTCAAATGCAATAAACCAATCGCATGTCACTTGACATTCCCTTTAAGAGCCAGGTGCGGGCTGACTTTGGTTGCTATTTCAAGCATGCAGTGTGACCAGTGACATTGGTGAACATTTACACCATTTGCAGAAATTATCATCACAAGCCAAAGCAAAACTGGGCCAGAAGGCTAGTAAATAAGGCCCATCATGGGGAGAACGTTTCGGGTGCGGGGAAGATACACACATGACATCTATTGCTGGGCACACTCACACACACAAACACACTCTATAAGGAGCAATTTAGAGCACTTAATGTACCTTGATCCATTTTTTTGACTATGGGAGAAAATTGGAGAACCCGGTGAAACCCATGTGGACACTGGGAGAATAGTGAATGCTGTTCATTCAAAACGCTGAGAGGCAAACTTGCTAACCACTAAGCCACAGTGCTGTCCTTTTACATAATTACTTTCATTTCTGCCATTATTCAGAACATTTCTGTTTGGAACTTTCCTCAATAAATATTAAAATGTTGAATTTAACCACAGTTGTAGCTACACTCACTGGCTCACTCACTCTTGTTTAAATCTTGTTTATCAGTTTAATTTACCATACTAATACACTTTGTAGTTCTCTAGTTACATACTGCAATCAATCTCCACTTACCTTGTTATCCCCTTTCATTTATTTTTCTGATGATCACAACACCCACAGCACAACTGCAAAGCAGTTATTAACTGCTGATGGATTATACTTCGCATAGGAATGACACTGATTTGATTGTGGTTTTTTGTGTTGTACTGTAGGATCTGTGTGGATCAGATACAGCAGTGCTGCTGGATTTTTTTTAACACACTCACTGCAGTAGCACATTTGTTGTTGCAACAAAATGTTAGTTTAATTTTTATCAGTGTTCACAGGACACAGCTCTCTCTTTACAGTTTTTCTCAGTCGATTTGGTACATATCTAACATCATAGTTTACATTAGCATCACAACAAGTGCATTTCTTAAAACAGTTAGTGCAAACAGCAAAACTCAATGAAATACCTGCAAAAGCACATACTTCACTCAAAATTCTTTGTTTTTGCCTCAAAAGCAAATATTTAGGTCAATCAATTTGTCAGTGCCATCAAAATATCTTGTCTGTGTGCCATTGCCTACAACAAGGCAGTCAAACTGCTTAGTCATGTTGTCAGTGCAACAATGAAGACTGTAAGCATATTCTGATGGAAACTAACTAAGCTTTTGTTTACAAGAACGCTGCACATTCGGTGGCATATCAATTGAAATAGTCCAGGTTACACACACAAATTAACTGAACAAACACACAAACTTACAGAACACAAAAGTTACACATGAATGTATGTGGGAGATGGACAGCAAGAAATTGGACTGGAATCAAATTTAGAGTAATATTCTTTACTGTATTATTTTTTAACAGCACTGCAATCTGTTGACAAAAAGTCAAATTGAAGTTCAGGAACGACACAACTGTTTCCCTCCACTACATGGAAAAAAGGAAAAACTACAAAATTAGAAACTTACTCTGAATACTCAAAACAACTTAAGGAATTACTGTATTGCTTTCTTTTCTTTTCTTTTCTCCTCTCTGTTGGGCCACATGTTTTCATCCACATCACACTGGATATCTTCCCTTGAAATGCAGCTTGGAAAGAATCCTCTAGAGGGTCTAATCCAGCCTTTGGCATCTGCTGTGATATCCTCACAAGCTGCATCCATAGCAGTCAGCAGGTTCATCTGGGCGTGTGGCTGGTGATCATATACCTTCCATCTCCAGGCTGAGAAGAATTCCTCAATAGGGTTCAGGAATTGGGAATAGGGTGGGAGGAACTCCATCATCATCAACTCCAACTCCATTGAAGACACCGTTGTTCTTCCAACATTCAGCTACACCTGGCGACAAGCTTCAGCCATTGTGAGACCATGGATTAAAACATGGTCCATAATTGTTGCTCTTATTTCATATGGGACAAACTATTAGCATGGACCCTTCCTCTGTTTTGTTCCCTCAGCCTTCCGCCACGCAGTCTTACCCCTCCTCTTGGCTGTTCATGGCCTTGTCTTTCCATTGTGAGGCTTCATTTACACTGCAATGTTTTGTGTCTGTATATATATATTTGCCAATTACAGGTTCATGAGATGCACCTCTGACCTATGTTTGAGACCACTGGATGATCTAAATGTTCACAAATTTCCTTAAGAGAAAGCCAAGATTCACCTGAGAACAATTTAATCAATTTAGGACAAATTACCAAAATTTAACATAAAAGTTTTTAAAAAGTGGAAAATAAATGTACAAATTATGCCTGAGCGATTATGACAACATGTTCAGCACTTTTGCGTATAATGACCTAGGCGATGACCTAAATGTTTTGGAGCGTAAGACAATTCAACAGAAAATCAGTACAACACATTTTGATAAACATGACATAAGCAAGAGATAATGTAAAAAACAACAGACAATTGTCTATGACCATTTGCCAAATGTACAAAAGCATTTGCAAAATGCGAAACACAATGAGAAATACAATTATGATGTGCACAAGTGACAAGGAGATGTGGAGATTGAATGAACAATTTTATGAATTTCAATTCTGATCTGAGAAATGAACCAAATCGACTGAGAAAAACTGTAATACCCTTGGTGTTCTTTTCTATTTCTATGTCAAATTTCTGTAGGATATGTTAGTATTCTTTTAAATTTTTTTGAAAATGAAAACTAATGGATTTTCCAGTTTATGTATTCAAGACAGGAAGAGGAAAAAGGAACCTACTCAAAATGTCAATAGGAAAAATTCTCAGAGGAATAGACCCCATACTGTGTTTTCCACAAATGTTTATGGTTGGATAAACCAGACTAAGCCTAAAGATTAGGCCCGAGCTTATTTAGTCTAGTTGTAAGCAGGTTTGTGTGCCTGGAGCAGTACAGTTTAATGTCAGCAGTTATATGGGCTTTGATTTCGGGCCCTGGACTGAACTTAACAAAATGCTTAGTAGGGGGTAGCTGCACAGGTTTAAAATATTACAGGATAATAATCTCGTAGGAAGAAGTACCTTTCCCTAACATTGATGTTCCAAAGGACTATGATATGTAGTAGACAAAATAACTGTTTAAGAAAGTATAATAATATAATGTAAACTGCCGTATCATTGAATATTGAGCATTATGGTGTATGTTGATTTCGTCTCATAGCAAGATCATTAGGTGGCCTATTATTTTTTTATATTATTTTATATTATTTGTTTGGAGTTTGCATGGAGGACCCCTGTGTCTAAGTGGGCTTCCGCAAAGGGGTCCTTACACTATTTAAACATGCAAATGGCAAATATCACTGGGGGCAGCAAAACCCAACACCAATTACTTCTATTACTATACGCAACTTAAAAATGAACCAAATACCATTATATTTTCCATTTTTAGTACGTCAATGAGTCTGGCATAGTAGTGTGCACTGTGTTGTAATGTGGACATTAAGTTCATCAGTATATTTTGGACCAAAATTCACATTTGTTATTACAAATTTAAAATAGTCCTTTATTTTTTAATTGAAGTTCTTTATTAGTCTCAACTAGACTTTTTTTCCTGCAGTGACATCATGGTACGAAAGTGACATCACACCAAACTGAGATTTGATTATAGCTGGAAGAAATGATTGAGAATGTTTGGCTAGTGATTGCACATGAACACAAATAGAATGACCTCACTTCAATTTTGTATGTAATATGCTTTTATCAAAGAGATCAAAAATAAAGGTTGCATGGTAAGAGCCAGCAAAAACAGAGATCTGTGATTCATGATGGCTGATTTTGGTTCTTTGCCGAGACAGACATGGTTTAGTTTCATTGCAGTTGATTTGGTCTGCTGTCTCTTTTAATTTTGTGCACCTGCCCAAACAACCTAAACTGAGAATAACTAGAATGATTTATAAAAGAATGTGACAGATATGATTCACTGTTGCCACTAGATTCTGACACACTGTTAACAGACATCCTGGATGATGTCATACCCGAATACACGTAATAACACCCATGGAGAGAAAATTGTTTATAGAGCACTGTGCAAAAGTTTAAGCATTTGTAAAAAGAATGCTATATGACTTTTTATATAGATAAGGTGCGGTGAACAATCTTCTCAATTATTCAAGGATTCAAGGAGACTTTACTGTCATTTACATAACATGTAGAATATGGCATGAAATTTCTGGTTTCATGGACCCGGTTTTTACTTTAAGCATTAGGGGTAGAACTAAAATTTAAATAGATTTAGAATAAAAGAATAAAATAGCAGCATTTAAGTATAAAATCTAAATCTAAAATATGGCATAAAATATAAAATGTAGCAGCAGTAAGATGTTAGAGAGCTCCACACTGAGGCTGAAATTAAGCGCTGAATTTTGTAAAATTGGTTTCCCTGGTTTTGGATTTCGGTTTTATTTTATTATTATTGTTTTTAATCAACTATAGATTATAAATCAAGCGTGACATGAAACAAGACTGCTAAGTACTGTAATGAAGTTCATAGTGCATAAGTATTATCTATAACATGAAAAAGAACTTGTTAAAGCTGTCCAACGTGCCACCTAAAAGTGCTAGAGAAAATTAGTTAATCAATAAATTACATTTTTATTTACAAGCACACGAGCCATAGACTAATAGACTACAAAGAACCAACAGGAGACTAACAAAAAAGTAAACCATGTACTACAGTCTGTAATATTAAAACAATAAAGTCCATCTATATGGTAAGTGGAGGAAATGGACAATGGAGCAAGAAGATGGTGTCTCCAAACATTTGACTGCTACTGTACAAATATGGCTGTATACATTTATATATGTTTAGAATTTAACAAAGTGCATAGTTGTAGATAAGATAAGGTCATAAGATAAGATAAGATAAGATAAGATAAGTTAGATAAGATATTTATTGTACAATGTTGAAATTCAGAAGTGAGAAAAATCAGGATATGAAATGTTGAATATTTTACATGCTACAGACTATATATAGACCCAATAATGATGTATTAAATATATCTAAAACATTAATGATGGTTACAAGACATTTCCATTGCTCAGTAACTTAAAATAGAATCTGATAAGTTTGTGTGATCCTGTTGCTGTTCATTTTTCAAATTTGAAAAGGCATGTGAAGACTGCCATGAATGGGTCTGTGTATAGATCTTGCCTACTTCCTTTTATAGGCTGTTAACTACCCTTCTGTTGCAATATGATTTCTCTTCTTCTTAAAACATCTCCTTGAGGAGAAGCCGGCCGGTCTAGTTTTGGCAGCAGTAGTCAAGGACACAACATTCCCATGTAATCTCTTGTGCTCTTACTTACCCTCTCTCACTGTCTCTCTCCATGTGCTGTGCTGGTCACGTTTCCCATCCTCAGGGGCAGAATGAATGATGTCTGTTGTATGATACTATGCAGTGAACTAAACCATCAACATTAGCCCATGATGTCCTGCTTGTTTAACGTAGGGTTATTGCACATTTATTCCAGCTCTTTGTTTTGTATAAAAAGCTCTTAGAGCTGGTCCTTGACTTCTGTGCAAATGGGAGTGCTGGCACACTGAAACATCACTTTAGAAGACATAGTTGTTGCCTTACAAATCATGCCCCTATTGTCTTATGACCCAACATTTACAAACACAATTTCCAGAATAGCTGAGACACAAGAGGCATGATTTGAATGAAATTAAACTTTATGTAAAATTCTGACAAAATCTTCTTTTTATCATACTTATACTATCTTACCTCAGCAAACATAAAGAAAACAAACCTTAGTTGATAAAGGGAAACCTTAGTTTACTCTTTGGGATCCTGTGGAGGTATATATACCCTTTATAATCTTCAAGAAGTGATCAATTACACAGAAATGAACATTTACAAAGTTTGTAAGAAACATTATCACAAGGGCCGAAAAGTGGCTAGCAAACATATGTTGCTGTGTTTCAGACCTGGAACACATTTAAAAAATTGGGATAGTAAAGCATTTGCCACTTTGTAATGTTACCATTCCACTCCACCACACTCAGACCAGACCAGTGCCCATACCATCATCTTCTGAAGCAATGTGTTTGTAATGTGTGCAGTAGTTGGTTTTGCATTGTGTTGTTGAAAAATTTATGGACCTCCCTGGAAGAGATGACGTCTCAAATGCAGCATATGTTGATCCAAGATCTCAGTGTATTTTCTTAATTAATGCTAACACTACAGTGGTAGAAATGACTTCTGCCATAAAGAACAAACTCATACCATGACAGAACCTTGCTTTTGGATTTGTTTTTTAAAATAATCAGGATGGTCCTTCTCCTCAATGGTCTCAGGAGCATGGCACCAAAAAAAAAAAAACCCGGAACACTGAATCATCTGACCACAATACACATTTTCACTATGTATTATCATCTGAGATGCCTCCAAGCCTAGAATGGTTGATGCTGCTACTGGACATGGTTAACAAAAGTACTTGACAAAGTAAATCCTTGCCCATGTGATTATATCAGAAATTGCTGAATAGTGGATATGAATGTGCTGTCTGAGGGACTAAGGTCACAGGTGCTAAGTTTAAGGTAACATTTACATTTACTCATTTAACAGACACTTTTGAGACACATGATGCACAAATGAGAGAGCAACACGTGTCAGTAGTTAAGGAGGAACCAGCTACACTATAGTATTATAGTGTGATCATTAACCAATCTGGATTCAATGCCTAGTGTCACGGTAGTCTACCTCGGGCTGAAGCGGTTGCGCATAGGGAGCGCAAGCCGCCGCGTATACACGCGCTGAAGGGAGCCAGGCACGCAGGTAGCAGAGAACAGGTTTATTAAAGGTGCAGTGCACCACAAAACAAGAGGTACAAAAGACTATGTGACATAAAACAAACAACCAGCACCGAAGACAAGAAACAATGGACATAAATACAAAAAGACACCCGATCACGTGCACAAGACAAACCAATTACAACACCGAGTTAATTAACGAAACTAATGAACTAATGAACGTTAATTAACTGAAATAAACGGAACGAAACACAAAACAGGTGACAGGTGCCCTAGGCACCTGTTACACCTAGATCTTCCCTACTATTATTTACTACTACTACTATTATGTTCAGGAAGATTTGTGTCTTAAGTTGTTTTTTCTAAAGGCTAAATGTCTCAGCATTGCAGAAAGAGCTCAAAATATTGTACGACTATTTAGCAGTGGTGAACGTTATGGAGTAATAATTTCCAGTACAATGAGGTTGAAACACCAGGCAACATTTGTTACCAAATCACAGTGAACGAGTCAGGGAAGCATGCACCCTTGGCCTATATGCTCTGAAATTCTTAGAGGAAGTCAAGGTATATGTGCTAAACCTTTGTATGCATTTTCCATATTGATTCACATTTTCTGATTAGGGGTTGTGCATTGGTCCTTCTTCATTTACTAATGTAAATAATACAATATTACATATCTCTGAACCCCATTACTTTCTGTTCCTTGTGTGACCCCTTTATGCACCAACAACTGCAAATGAATGATGTAGTGATTGTTGATTATTACTGCACATTATCTTAGAAGCATTGTAGCCTATTCCTCCATACTAAACAGCTTAACTTTTGTTAGGATGATAAATTTCCCCAAAACTGCATTTGCTTCAGGTCCATCCAAAGCATTTCTATTAAGGTAAAGCCACAATTTTAAATTGGCCATTTCAAAACATTATACATTCGTTTTTAGGTATTCATTAGTAGAATGTCTAGGAATAGGGCCATTGTCTTGCTGTTATGACTCACAAAACATCTTAAGATGCAGCTCATAGACAGACATTTTCTTTCAGAATTTGCTGGTATAACTTAGAACTTGTGCGGCACAGTGGCTTAGTGGTTAGCACGTTCGCCTCTCAGCGCTAGGGATTCCCGGTTCGAATCCCCATCTGGGTGGAGTTTCCATGTTCTCCCCGTGTCTGCGTGGGTTTCCTCCCACAGTCCAAAAACATGGATCAAGTCAATTGAATTAAAAAAATACCCCAAATAGAGTGTGTCTGTGTGAATGAGTGTGTGCCCAGCGATGGATTGGCACCCTGTCCTGGGTCTATCAGTGCCCGAGACATTCTCCCCTGGATGGGCATGGGGAACCCCACCGCGACCTTAATAGAGGATAAAGCGGGAGATAATGAATGAATGAATGAACTTAGAACTTATTGTTCCATTAATGATGACAAGCTGTCCTGGCCTAGATGCATTAAAATAGGTTCAAACCATGAACCACCACCACAGAAATTGGATAAGGTTTTAAACCAAAGAAATCTAGCCATCTATTATTTATCTAAACATGCATAAGAAATTATCCTCTAGATGAATATTTTAGGTTCAAGTCAGATTAAATCTGCAGCTAAACTAAAACATATGCGAATACATCACGCAGTTATTTATGTACACTGGCATGGGTTTGTTAGTATAAACAGGACAACACTAGATGTGAGAATTGAGTGATAACCTGCCTCATACACATTCTCAATTATGTTCTGAAATGCAGAAAATAAATGAACAACAGGTGCTGGTAAAGAAAACAAGGACAGCAATGCTTATAATTCATTATCCATGTTACAGTCAATTGTGGTTAAGGCAGATGGTACATGTTTTCTTTATGAAAGGGGTCACATAAAAGGAGCATGACAAATCAGAGAGGGATACTAGGAACTGATAAGGGCCAGTCAGGAAGAAAAAGTGGTTATCAACTGTATCATTTCTCAATAGCTTCTTTCACACTGACATGGAAATGCTATGTCTTTGAACTGAAAGAGGGGCAGCATTTCTCAATGTTTTCATAATCTTTTCACTTTATGGATAGAGTAACGGGTGGCTTAGTGGTTAGCACGTTCGCCTCTCGGCACTAGGGATTCCCGGTTCGAATCCCCATCTGGGTGGAATTTCCATGTTCTTCCCTTGTCCGCGTGGGTTTCCTCCCACAGTCCAAATACATGGATCAAGTCAAGAGTCAAAGAGTTCTCCAAATTGCCCCAAATAGTGTGTGTCTGTGTGAATGAGTGCGTGCCCAGCTAATAGATTGGCGCCCTGTCCTTGGTGTATCTACTTAGTGCCCGAGACGTTCTCCCCTTGATGGACATGGTGAACCCCCCCCACGCCCCTATTAGAGGATAAAGCGGAAGATAATGGATGGATAGAGTAACATATATTAACATTATATTATATATTTCTGTATAATAAAATTATGCAGAACTTTGTTTCATGTATATAATGTGTTGACTTATCTTCACTCATAAATATTAAATATGACATTTAGGATTTGACCTGGGCAGCGACTTTGTAATAAGAATTTGTTTTTACAATACTTATTTGAAAGGCTTCCTTAGCTGTGCTAAAGAATATTCTTCAAAACTTCACCAACCTCTGGCAAAGATTTGGACTAAAATGGCTAATATTCTGAAGAGATATTTGAAAACTTTTGGTTTTTATTATAATTTAAATATCCTCATGTTATCACCTAATTGTATTGTGTTATCTAAAGGATTTCATTCATAGATTCTGTCACTACCATTGTAGATAACCATATTTTTGATAATTTTCCCAAGAATCACACGTTTTCTTTCAGTTCCTAGAAAGAGATACCGATGCAATGTTTTGCATGAGTAACCCTGAATCAAATTCTTCGTTTTGAACAAACACATTAAGTATCAGGTTGCATTTCCTTCCACTTTAGATGTTTTTATTAAAACTAATGAGATGTATTTGGCAAAAAGTTTCTTACAAGTTTATGCAGAGTCATTGCATTACAATTTTTAGAAGGAGATAATACTAGCTATGTCATGTTTTTGTTTTTTTTTTTGTGATATGAGGAACCGGAAACAGTGATTAGAGCTTTGTTGAGCTTTGAGTTGAAGTTTGTTTTATCTTGCTTGAAAATTGTTTGGTGTGGAGGGATACAGCTGTGCTAAGTTACCCAGGGGGTTGAAACTATGCTGTTGACACAAAGCTGGAGTCAACATTTAGGAGAATATGTTCTTATTTTCGTCATGGTGGCTTAGTGGTTAGCACGTTTGCCTCTCAGCGCTGGGGATTCCAGGTTTGAATCCTTATCTGGTTGTTTACATGTTCTTCACGTGTTGGCGTGAGTTTCCTTCGGGTTCTCCGGTTTCCTTCCACAGTCATGGATTCATGGTAAATTGAATGCTCTAAATTGCCCCATTTAGTGTGGGTTTGTGTGAGTAAGTGAGTGTGCCAGTGATAGATTGTCGCCCTGTCCTGGGTTTATCTGCCCAGTGCCCGAAACTTTCTCCCCTGGATGGGCATAGAGAACCCCCCGTGACCCTAGTTGAGAATTAAACAGAAGATAATGGATAGATATTTTTATTTTCTTTTGTTTGTCCGCTGCTTTGATGCTAAACATCACAGTTAAGCTTTAGAAATTTAAATCAAAATATTAAGCAAATCTTTAAAAACTAGTACAGTAGGTTTATTGTCTTGGTTCTGAAGAGCTAAATTGAACTGTCAAATTTTTGGTATTGACAGCCTTTTGATTCATCTGAAGAATTTTAAATAGTTGTTAAGTTAAATTAGGTGTTTTGGAATCAGAGCAAAAAAAAACTAAATATGCAGTTTGTTGCTATTATAGTGCTATGATTTAGAAACATTGGTCTTGTTTGTTTTTTTTTTCAATTTGAAAAATATTAAGAAGAAATATTACCTTTTGTTATATTCACCTTTTGTTTTTATCTGACTGTTCCCATGCAGTTCAAATGTTATAGGGAAGGCTAAAAGCTTCCAGAGACTTCCCAATGGGAGTGGAACATTAAAAAAGCAGCTGTAACCCACATCTGCTCACAGAGGAGTCAAAGAGGCCAAAGAAATTTCCCTCCTGTACACACCTTTCTCTGTCTCCGTCTCATCTTCTCCAATCTCTGTTTCTTATCTTTGTTTTGATTTTTTCCAGACAAGATAGTACATAAGCATATTGCATATTATCTTGGACCATTCTAAGTGCTTAAAGATCAGGGTAACTGGTGAATCAAATGATATCTTGGGGACATGTCTTGTCTCTTACAGACTAACATTCAAAAGGATAGGTCAAGAATCCTCACATTCAGTGGCTTAGAACACATGAGACAAATTTAAGCACATGAGTCATTTCACACAGTAAGAGGAAAGCTAAACAAGAGAAAAGTTTTCAGTTATTGTCATTCACATCACATGTGGTACATACCAAAGAGCAACTGAATATAGATAATGTAAATATATAGAGGAATATATTTTAAATTGGATGAACAGTGCCTCTAGAATTTGTCTACACCATCTAGGCCTTTGGATGTCTTTGGTGGTATTGATGAATGTAGCATGCCTGGTTGCAAAGGACTGAAGACAGAATTTCCCAAATATCTTCCTCTGCTTAAACACAGACAGTTAACAGACATCTATATCATCTGCTTTCTGTGCTTCAGCTCTCATTAAACCTATTAATGTTTATCATGGTTCTGCCATCAAAGTATTATACTGAAGAGATTTTTTTTTTAATATTAATATAAAGATAATAAAAAAATATGTTTAAATGGATTATTTAATGATCAGATAAACTGTAACATAGCTAGAGACATTTTACCTCTACCCACACCTTGTGTTCAGTGGTGTTGGCACAGCAAGTTTGGAATGGATCAGTAAGCAATAAAAACAGAAACAAAAATAAAAAGGTGCTCACAGACCTAGTCTTAAGCAACTATGCCAACGGGGGAGGGGGGAGCTCTTCTCAACAAAGGTAAAAGCTGTTGTGCTTACAGAACATACAGTCATGGCCAAATGTTTTGAGAATGACACAAATATCATATTTTCACATGATCTGCTGCCCTCTGGTTTTTATGTGTGTTTTCAAATGTTTTTATCACATACAGAAATATAATTGCAATCATATTATGAGTAACAAAAGCTTTTATTGACAGTTAGAATGAGTTAATGCAGCAAGTCAATATTTGCAGTGTTGACCCTTCTTCTTCAGGACCTCTGCAATTCTCCCTGGCATGCTCTCAATCAACTTCTGGACCAAATGCTGACTGATAGCAGTCCATTCTTGCACAATCAATGCTTGCATTTTGTCAGAATGTGTAAGTTTTTGTTTGTCCACCCGTCTCTTGATGATTGACCACAAGTTCTCAATGGGATTAAGATCTGGGGAGTTTCCAGGCCATGGACCCAAAATCTCTATCTTTTGTTCCCTGAGCCATGTAGTTATCACCTTTGCTTTATGGCAAGGTGCTCCATCATGCTGGAAAAGGCATTGTTGATCACCAAACTGCTCTTGGATGGTTGGGAGAAGTTGCTCTCGGAGGACATTCTGGTCCCATTCCTTATTCATGGCTGTGTTTTTAGGCAAGACTGTGAGAGAGCTGATTCCCTTGGCTGAGAAGCAACCACATACATGAATTGTTTCAGGATGCTTTACAGTTGGCATGAGACAAGACTGGTGGTAGCGCTCACCTCGTGTTCTCCAAATAAGCTGTTTTCCAGATGTCCCAAACAATCGGAAAGGGTATTTATCAGAGAAAATGACTTTACCCCAGTCCTCAGCAGTCCACTTCCTGTACCTTTTGCAGAATATCAGTCTGTCCCTGATGTTTTTTCTGGAGAGAAGTGGCTTCTTTGCTGCCCTCCTTGAGACCAGGCCTTGCTCCAAGAGTCTCCGTCTCACAGTGCATGCAGATGCACTCACACCTGCCTGCTGCCATTCCTGAGCAAGCTGCACTGCTGGTAGCCCGATCCCGCAGCTGAAACACTTTTAAGAGACGGTCCTGGCGCTTGCTGGTCTTTCTTGGAGACGGCCCTGGCGCTTGCTGGTCTTTCCTGGAGCCTTTTTGGCAACAATGGAACCTCTCTCCTTGAAGTTCTTGATGATGCGATAGATTGTTGACTGAGGTACAATCTTTCTAGCTGCGATACTCTTCCCTGCGATACTCTTCCCACTGTTTTACTAAGAGAAGTATGTCCTCTAATGAATGTTTCTGTTGAAGGGGTCTTGTGTGCATCTAAGGTATTGTTTGCAGGTATGCACATGCCCCAATTTTTTTGTATTAATTTAATTGTATTTATTTGATAAAATAAACTAAACTAAAATTACATTTTTACCTGTCTCATGTGGTTCTATCTCACATGGTCGGGTCTGGCATTGCCACATATTTTACCAGCATGCCTTCCCCTGCAACATTCATTCATTCATTCATTATCTCCCGCTTTATCCTCTATTAGGGTCGCGGTGGGGTTCCCCATTCCCATCCAGGGGAGAACGTCTCGGGCGCTGGGCAGATACACCCAGGACAGGGCGCCAATCCATCGCTGGGTACACACTCACACATTCAAACACACTCTATATGGGGCAATTTAGAGATCCATGTTTTTGGACTGTGGGAGGAAACCGGAGAACCCGGAGGAAACCCACGCGGACACGGGGAGAACAAGGAAACTCCACCCAGATGGGGATTCGAACCGGGAATCCCTAGCGCTGAGAGGCGAACGTGCTAACCACTAAGCCACCGTGCCGCCCCCTGCAACATAAACTAGTTATTTTGGCTAAGAGTAGAATGCCACAGTCTTTATAATGCCATTATATAGAGTAATTACAATTAATGTAATTTACAAAAAAATCAATTCCGTCTGCCAAAATGCAAAAGTTTATTATGTTTAGTAAACCTATGTACCTAGTACCTACTACATTTTTTGCAGGGTAAACCGAGATTGTGATTACTAAATTTGTCTGTAATAGAAGTTTGTTACTGAAACAAAAAGCCTTTAAAAAACAAAAGCACTAATAATTTTGGTTTTATCTTATTTCTTTGTTTGCTAGCTAAATAGTAAAGCTTAGTCTGTAATAAACTGAGAAGAATTTTAATTAATATTTTGATAATTCAGTTTCCTGGTATTACTTGTTTTGCAAATATGAGATTTACTGTATACCACCTTTTGCCCCTTGGGTTTGTTGTGTCTAGTGACTGCAGTAGTCACAATATGCTTAAACATCTATTTCGTCCACACATTGTGAGCTTGAAAGAACTTTTTTTCTTTTTATTATAGCTGTACATTGTAATGGTTGCTGCTATATCCCATCTGGACAACTTAATTAGAGTTTTCTCTACTACATACTACTGTAATCAACTGGAGTTAAATCATATGCTAAGCTCTGATATAAAAAGAAAACATCAAATGAAAAATACTGATGACAGTTACACCCCATAATGTAGAGATTCATTAGTGTTTTAATGATAAGATTATTGTCATTTTACAGTCATCATCAGAAAGCATAATACATACAGTAGATGCTTATAATGAGATATTCTCTTAGTCTGCATGGGTTTGGTCCAGGAACACAATAAATGGTACCAGTACATTCATATGACCCTGATTAAAACAAGATACTTAAAGAATGAAGGAATGAATAAATGTCTGGATGAGTTTCAAGTTTTAATCTTTGTACATCTGCATATCCCCAAATTTTTGCTTGCAAACTCAAAAACACAAAACACAAAAAGATCTTTGACTGGGATAAACCAGTCATCCAAGTCATAACATTCTTTACTGACCCTCTGGGTTTCTTCCCATAGCACAAAGGCATGTAAGTCACGTGAACTGGAGATACTAACTTGCCCCTAGGTATAAATGTCTATGAGGATGTGTTTGTCTATGTGCCTTATCTGTGATAAAGTGGCAACCTGTCCAGGGTTTTTCCCTTTTACACAGTGTGTGCTATAATTCATTATTATTTTAAATGTGTTTTGTGAAATAATATGGCAAATAAAAAGAACAGACATGCTGTGTGATGTTAAATTTAGATAACTGAAGTGGAATTGAACATTATGTATTATCCTTAATGAAATTAATTTGTCGGTAGCATAATAGTTGCCAGTATATTTTCTGTGTCTCTGGTTTCTACATACAGCCAGGTAAATCGGATTATTTTGATATACTGTACTAAATCTTGTCTCGCTACGGATGTGTCATTGTGTCTCCTGTATTTGTGCCCTGTCTACTGTCTTCCAACACAAGCCAACCACTTAGTCCAAACCCATGAGGCCAAGAACAGTCTTTTGCACCCACCATAACCCCAAATTGGATGAATGGCTTAGCAAATAAATCAAGCCAGGTATGAAACTGCTCATCTTTTTACATCTGCATATTCCAGTCTAGATACAGACTTTTTTTCTTTTTATGTGTTAGTGGGTTTTTTTATCTTAAACTTAAAAGATAAAGATCTTTAAAGATAAAGATTTATCTTAAACAAAAAGATGGCTATGATAAAATAGTCATAACATTCTGTACTGACCCCTTTTTTTCTTTACCCTCTGCTCACATTGTGCACACATAGGGGCCTTTTAGACATAATTGTCTTCCAAAAAGGCAACCCTGAGCCCCTTTTCTTTCCTGGATGATAGGGAAAATTCACTCAGCATGTGAATTTAAGAAAATGCATCTGATTTGGATAATTAAATTAGAATTACTACCAGCTGTACAGTCAAGGGACAAACATTACCCTTCAGTGCTAAGTTTTTTATCAGGACCTAGAAAACAAACTGTGTGGTCCCCGTTAAGATTTTTCAAACAATGAACCTCATGTGACATCATTGTTTTCTAGGCGTAAACTTACATTGTCCAACCAAGTAGGAGGGAAAAGCAGACCTGACCAATTGTCCAACAAGATTTTAGCAAGTACGATTTTCACAAGCATTTTGCAGACCAGACTCATGTTCATTTTCACAGATAGGACAATGCTTTGTATACATGGCTAAGATTTCTAACTGAGTTAAATGTTACAAATTTATATAACATAATGTTATAAATTTGAGTTCATAAAAAAAAAAAGTTTATACATTTTATTAATAGAAATAATTCTGCATATTAGTAAACACATTTTCTTGCAGAGGCTAAATCAGCTTAAAAAGTACTTTTAACTTTTGCATTCAACAGTGCAGTAGACTTACAACCATACTAATGAGTTTCCCATAAGTTAATAAATGTTTTTTTATATTGCAATCTTATGGAAATTCCTTTCGTATACTCTAGTTCCTAGAAAGTGAATTTCAGGGATGTGTATGTGTATCAGAACAGATGAGTTTGTAAGTGTAAGCATTTCTTCAGCACAGATGTCCATATGTTTCTATGCAGACCTATCGCCAAACATTTAGATTACATGTGCCTGGGTTTGTTTCAGTGACTCTCATCACACATTGATAGGTGTTAAGTTATGTGAGCCTCCACATGTGGATATACTTGCACAAAGCACCTATGAAAGGTTGACATAAACCATGGAGCATTTTGTACTTTGTCGCCTAACACAACACTTCCTTGTGTATCTGAGAAAAAGCAGCCCACAGACATGTACAATGGAACATACACAAAGGTCACATTCTTTCCTCATAGCATCTCATTAAAAGTTGATTGCATTGGCAGATGGTATGTCTTCCTCCTCTTGTCCAGTCAAAAGATATCACAACCTGAAATTCTCCTTATTGGGCGTTAAGTTTCCTGTTCAGTGAACTGTCTACAGCCACAACTTAAGGCTATGGAAAGTCCAGTTGCATGAGAATTAAATTATGTACTATATATTCTTTATCTAATGGAAATCAAAAGCAAAATGCTTTTGTAGAATAATAGCATAGGAATAATAATAAAATAATAAACCATATTTGTTTAGAAGGAATCAGCTACAGAATATACATCAAACATAAATACATTTGTTTTGTTAATATGATGGCTAATTAGATTTATTCCTGTCATATCAGAAATGTTAAGTCTGAATAAAGAAATCTCACTGTGTTTTGTAAGGCTCTTTGAAGTTATGTGGTTGGTGCAATTACTGATTCTGAGAGTCCTTGTTCCTCATGTATTCTGTCAATGATATTGTTTGACTCTTGGCAAGGGTCACTCACTGGCCCAGATAGAATCACAGCTAAAGTTAAAGGTTAATAGTTAAAGGCCACAAAGTCATGGTTCAAAAAGATTCAAGTGATTCAAGTCACCCGTCTCCACAAGCCATTTTATTATGACCTATGTCAGAAGGTTTGAAAAAACCTATGTGAAGATATTACTTGGGGCAGTGTAGTTTTTAGTGTGAGCTTTGAGTTTGTGACAGGATATTCATCATGAGCTAAACTACAAAGTGAACATTAACTATAGAGTTGTGTAGCAATACACAAAGTTTGAAGCAGTTGTTTATTATATACAAGCCACATTGTTATTTAAAAAGTTACGGAACATTTAGCCGTTATGGATATTACTTTTTCATTTGGTTAGAAGCAGGTTGTGGATTAACTTAAATGTGCCCCTACAGATTATAGTCCTTCTAATTTACCTAGCCCAAATCGCACCAAACTTTTGCATTGAAAAAATCCAAATTCTAATAGTGTACATTAAAGCTATTTTTCTTTTTGCATTTTCATTATTATTTTCTTATTGTAAATGTGACATAGTATAATATACAGTGCATATAGCCTATTGTACAATTGGAGTCTGTATCTATATAGATAAAAAAATATGGTCACTTTCAGCACATGGCACAGCTGCTGTTATCAGTCTATAATCACACAATCAGAGCTCAGTCAATAGTTTCAGTATACAGTAACAAACTGTGAACAGCTCTAATACAAATTCTATCTTGGAACATGACATGGAACCGGGTTGGTGCCAGACACCTGTTGACTGATTTGGCTCTTGTTGTGATTTCAGAGATGGGAAACACTGTAGATTATCCATCCATCCATTATCTTACACTTTATCCTCTGTTAGGGTGCCCAGCGATAGATTGGCTCCCTGTCCTGGGTGTATCTGCCCAGCGCCCAAAACGTTCTGCCCTGGATGGGCATGGGGAACCCCCCTGCGACCCTAATAGAGGATGAAGTGGAAGATAATGGATGGATGGATAGATGACACTCGAGTATAAACAGGAAATTGGAAGGACAGGCCACAGGACGACACAGCAGGCAAAGGGTCAAGTAACAGATTTAAAATAAATAATTTAATTTTACGTATGTTATAGCATGATTTAAAATATTTTAAAAATTAAATTATTAAAAATAATCATTTTTCCAGCATCAATTTATTAATCATTTTTTTTTAAATTGAACTTGGATTAGTTCCTCCTATACTACATGTATCTGTTCCTAATGTTATTTGATAACTAAAATACTGAGGCTATATGATGTGAGATTAAGCTTCAATTATCTTAACTCTTGTCTTTAGTCTAGTATAGTTATTATTTTGAAGCAATTAAGTACTTTTAAACATTCAGAGTTAAAATCATGACTCAAATTTAAAATGTATTTATTTATATAGTGCTTTTTATAATAGTACGTAGTCTCAAAACATTTTTAACGTGTTCTTGACTTGAGTCCCCAATGCTCAAGCCACAGTGACAGCAGCAAGCTGAAAACTCTCTGGTGTGTCCTCCTCGAGTGGCCAGGTAGCAATAACAGTGCAGGACAACAATGTACAGTTTGTGACAGTACATTTTTATTTTTCCAAAAATAGAAAAACTGATTTACTTAGGTGAAAAACCTCTGATGGCACACAATGGTGGTCTTTGCAGCAACAAAGCTGAACTGCTTAGCCACTAGTCCAATAAAAACTCAGGACCTGTCCTTTAAGACTTGTGTATCTTTTAAATATACTTATATCTTTATCCCTTTAAATAGATACACATTTGTTTACTTTAAACATCCTGTTTTGCCAAAGACTATAAAAAATCATTCTATCCTGCAAGACAAAAATATGGGGTCTTAAAAGTTTTAGAAAGTTAGACGAGTAAACGACATGTTGTCAGGGCAGGGATGTTTTCTGTCAAAATAGCAAAATATGTGCCAGTAAGACAGTCTGTCCCTAAGAGTTGGGGCATGTCTCGTTCTGCTGACCCTCCCCATTAGCAGACAACACATAAATCTTTTTGGCACCATCAACTCCCCAAATAAGACAGAGGTCAAAGGTCTTCAATAATTCACTCATAAAGTTCTTATGCTCTGTGTGTATAGTAATTTTGGACTTTCTTACAATAACTAGTCATAATAATTTATAATTGAATAAATTAAGACAGATAGACTTTTATGTGGCAAAGCACAGGAATGAAAATGGGAAATTCCCTTTTCCAGTATATGAGATCTGAGCATATTTCAGCATAAGTAAGGACAATTGAACAATGCCCTTCCTGTAGCATAACAGGAGGTCTCAAAGACGTCACTGTCTGAACTTGTGGCATTTTTACTGCTTCATTTTTATGTAGAGACTCCCTGGTTGTATTGATGATACTTATTTTAGTTGAGAACAATCACATGTTTTTAAAGTTTTAAATGGATGTTGGTATTACCTTTTTAATCAAATGTCTTTTTTAATTTTTGAAGGATCCGCTAGATCTATGTTTTGTATAATTTATATTGAGTTAGTCAGCACAGTCTAGACTTCTAGATTTAAAATGCAGGAATCAGAATCAGGAATCAGTTTTTTGGATTTTAATCCTGGAGTATAGAATCGTTAATGAACTTAAGTCAAACAGAATTAAGACCTTATACTTTAACCATGTGTTGTTATGCAGTTTCTATCATCCTCTTTGTTACATCCATTTTAAGATTAAACAAATAACTACACAAATCGTTTAGTCAATCAAAATCTATATGATTTAAAAGAAGAATGAATATTGATTTCTTTGGCCAGAATTAAGAAGATTTTTAGATGAAGTACACTTTTTTTTTCAACAATATATAATTCATATGCATTGTTTCATATATATATATATATATATATATATATATATATATATATATATATATATATATAGGGTGCCAATCCATCGCTGGGCACACACTCACTCACATAAACACACTCTATATGGGGTAATTTGGAGAATTCACTTGAACTTGACCCATGTTTTTGGACTGTGGGAGGAAACCGGATAACTTACGCGGACACGGGGAGAACATGGAAACTCCACTCAGATTGGGATTCTAACTGGGAATCCCTAGCGCTGAGAGGCGAACGTATTCACCCACTTACATGTACTTGGCCACGGTAAGATTTAATTAGCTGTAAATCATAGTTTCTGGTGTGGAAATGTTATTGTAAAGGTGGTGGAATTTTTTTAAGGGAGATGAGGGACTGAAGCAGGAAAGAAAACAATGCCTTAGTCATCTACAGAAATAATCAAATTTCCAGCAAAAATCAATCCTAACTGTTTGGTTATTTCTGCTTAATAAAACTGTATTTTAAAATTTTACATATATGAATTAAATCAGCATAAATAAATAAAAACATCATAAAAAATATTCCCTAGACACTGTCTGTTTCACCAATCAGAGATAAGGGTGTTCTAAATGAATCGCTTGTGGTTAAAGTTAGGGGCCTCAATGAGGGCTTTGTACATTTTAAATATTAAAGTTGGTGTCACAGTATAAACACAGAATTCCTTTCATTCAAGCATATTTTTATCTTTAAACTACAAGAATGAAGCTACTGGTTTGCTGCTTCCTGTCTTAGGAAAAAAATGAATGTCCCATGAACATATTGCTTCATTGACATTAACAGGATTAGTACCACTGTATTGGGGATCTGAGTGTGAGGAGGAATCAAAATACTTTATTGATACCCAGAGACTGTGGTGGGGTGTTCTTAGAGAAAAGTGAGTGAAAATCTGAAAACCCACATGGGCACGGGGAGAACATGGAAACTCAACCCATTTTGGGATTCAAACCTGGATCCTCAGCACTGAGAGGCGATCGTGCTAACCACTAAGCCACTGTGCTGCCCAGAACGGATAGTTCCTTAAATCTGATTGTCTAAGCCGTTTGTACAATAAACACATCTGACCGCTTCATATTCATATCATATACCATTAAATAAATTACAGATAAACAGC